>BTHU01000011.1:108358723-108768482 GCA_036184795.1 Tokudaia tokunoshimensis | reverse complement strand
GGATCACCATGCCTGATTTCAAATTATAATACCATAGTATAAAGGCCGTAGCAATAAAAAGAGAATATATCACAAAAACAGGCATGCAGATAAGTGGGAGAGGTCAGAGAACACAGATATAAGTCCACACTTCTTCAGCTACTTCTTTTTTTTTTTAACAGAAGAACCAAAAATGTACAGTGGAGTTAAGTCAATAATATCTCAACATGTGGTGTGGAGGAAACTGGACATGAGTGAGAGGAGTGTTAAGGCAGATCCTTATCTCCACCTTGCATAAATCAGCCCCAAAAGTATCAAAGACCTCAACGTGAGATATGATAGAGGACAAGGCGTGTGTTTCCAAGTGTGTGCACGGGTTAGCACTTTCTGAACAGAACTCCAGTAGCACATCCTGCAAATGGGGACCCCTGTGAAGCTAAAAAGCCTCTAAGCCACATAAGAGACTGTTAACTGAGTGAAGAGGCAGCCAGCTCTACATCTGACAAAGAATTAGGGCTTATGAAAAGAGATTTATTTATTTACTTATTTATTTATTTATTGAAAATCAAGAGAGGAAACTACCAGCTTGAAACTTGACTGTGTAGTTAAACAAAATTCTCAAAAGAAGAAAGTGTTTACAACTGGTAAAGGCTTACAATGTGTTCACAGCATCCTTAGCTATCAGGGAAATGCAGATCAAATCCACCTCAACCTAGTCTGAATGACCATCGCCAAGAATACAGATGAGAAGAGATGCAGACCTGGGAGTGAAAAGGGGAAACCCCAATACACCGCTGGTGGGGTGTGAAGTAGTGGGGTCAGTGATAATGAAGAGTGAACTTAAGAAATCTATAGGAAAATGAGTGGAATTGGAAAATACCGTAATCTCTGATGTAACCCAGAGCCAACCTGAACGCACCCACCTGAACGCACCCATTCTTACACATTTTCCACCTGACCACACCCAATCTTACACATTTTCACCTGAGCGCACCCATTATTACACATTTTCCACTGGAACACACCCATTCTTACACATTTTCACCTGAACACACCCATTCTTACACATTTTCATCTGAGCAAACCCATTCTTACACATTTTCACCTGAGCACACCGATTCTTACACATTTTCACCTGAGCACACCCATTCTTACACATTTTCACCTGAGCGCACCCATTCTTACACATTTTCACCTGAGCGCACCCATTCTTACACATTTTCACCTGAGCACACCCATTCTTACACATTTTCAACTGAGCACACCCATTCTTACACATTTTCACCTGAATGTACCCATTCTTACACATTTTCAACCTGAGCACTCCCATTCTTACACATTTTCACCTGAGCACACCCATTCTTACACATTTTCACCCTAGCACACCCATTCTTACACGTTTTCACCTGAGCACACCCATTCTTACACGTTTTCACCCGAGCACACCCATTCTTACACGTTTTTACCTGACCACACCCATTCTTACACATTTTCACCTGAGCACACCCATTCTTACACATTTTCACCTGAGCACACCCATTCTTACACATTTTCACCTGAGCACACCTATTCTTACACATTTTCACCTGAGCACACCCTTTCTTACACCTTTTCACCTGAGCACACCCATTCTTACACATTTTCACCTGAGCACACCCATTCTTACACATTTTCACCTGAGCACACCCATTCTTACACATTTTCCACCGGAACACACCCATTCTTACACATTTTCACCTGAGCACACCCATTCTTACACATTTTCCGCCGGAACACACCCATTCTTACACATTTTCCACTGAGCACACCCATTCTTACACATTTTCACCTGAGCACACCCATTCTTACACATTTTCACCTTAGCACACCCATTCTTACACGTTTTCATCCGAGCACACCCATTCTTACACATTTTCCTATTCTCCTCCTATTGTATGGTCCATACAGATTCTCCCTCCCCTTTATTGGTGCATTTCAGCTAATCTCATCCCCTTTGGGCCCTGGAAATCTCTTGCTTTCCTGGCCTCTGGGACTCGCTGGTGGCTATACCCTGTTCTCCAACCCCATTGAAATACACCTCTGTTCTGATTCCTGACCCATTGTATATCTTTCCAGTATCCTCCCATATCTGATCCTGGCCTCCTTTTTCCTCCCCCTCCTCTCTTCATCCCAAATTACTCCTACCCTCTACTCCCCATGAGGTTTTATTTTTCTATCTTCTAAGAAGGACTGAAGCAAACACACTTTGGTCTTCCTTCTTCATGAACTTCATATGTTCTGTCAATTGTATCTTGGGTATTCTGAGGTTTGGGGCTAATACCAACATATCAGTGAGTGCATACCATGTGTGTTCTTTTGTGACTGGATTGCCTCACTCAGGATGATGTTTTCTAGATCCATTCATTTGCCTAAGAATTTCATGAATTCATTGTTTTTAATAGTTGAGTAGTACTCCATTTTTTAAATGTACAACATTTTCTGTATCCATTCCTGTGTTGAAGGGCATCTAGATTCTTTCCTGCTTCTGGCTATTATAAATGAGTCTTTTATGAATATAGTGGAGCATGTGTCCTTGTTATATGTTGGAAAATCATTTGGGTACATGCCCAGGAGAGCTATAGCTGGTTCTTCAGGTTGTACTATGTCCAGTTTTCTGAGGCACTGCCAGACTGATTTCCAGAGTGGTTGTACCATCTTATAATCCCACCAACAATGGAGTTTTCCTCCTTTTCCACATCCTAGCATCTTCTGTTACCTGAGTTTTTGACCTTAGCCATTCTGACTGGTGTGAGGTGGAATCTCAGGGTTGTTTTGATTTTCATTTTCTGATGACTAAGGATGCTGAACATTCCTTTAGGTGCTTCAAACTCATTTAATATTCCTCAGTTGAGAATTCTTTGTTTAACGCTGTATGCCATATTTTAATAGGGTTATTTGGTTCTCTGGAGTTTAACTTCTTGAATTCTCTGTATATATTGGATATTAACCCTCTACTGCATGTAGTATTGGTAAAGACCTTTTTAAAATCTGTAGGTTGACGTTTTGTCCTGTTGACAGTGTCCTTTCCCTTACTAAAGCTTTTTAGTTTCATGAGGTCCCATTTGTCAATTGTTGATCTTAGAGTTTGAGCCATTGGTGTTTTGCTCAGGAAATTTTCCCTGTGCCCATGTGTTTGAGGCTTTTCCCCACTTATTCTATTATTAGTTTTAGTGTATCTGGTTTTACGAGGAGGTCCTTGATCCACTTGAACTGACCTTTGTACAAGGAGATAATAATGGTTTGGTTTGCATTTTTCTACATGATGACCTCCAGGTGAACTAGCATCATTTGTTGAAAATCCTGTCTTTTTTCCACTGTGTGGTTTTCAGATTCTTTGTCAAAGATCAAGTGACCATAGGTGTGTGGATTCATTTCTTCATCTTCAATTCTGCTCCATTGATCTACTGACCTGTCTCTGTATCGATACAATGAAGTTTTTATTGCGATTTCTCTATAATACAGCTTAAAGTCAGTGATCAATATTCCCCCAGAAGTTCTTTTAGTGTTGAGAATAGTTTTTGCTATCCTGGGTATTTTGCTATTCCAAATGAATTTGCAAATTGCTCTTTCTCATTCTATGAAGCATTGAGTTGTAATTTTGATGGAGATTACAATTAATCTGTATATTGCTTTTGGCAAGATGGCCATTTTTACTATGCAAATCCTGCCAATCCATTAGCATGGGAGATCTTTCCACCTCCTGAGATCTTCAATTTCTTTCTTCAGAGACTTGAAGTTCTTGTCATACAGATCTTTCACTTGCTTGGCTAGAATAATATAAATATAATATAAATATTATAAATTATAATATAATATAAATATTATAAATACCAGGGTATTTTTATATTATTTGTGACTATTGTGAAGGGTGTTGTTCCCTCAATTTCTTTCTCAGCCTGTTTATCCTTTGAGTAGAGGAAGGCTATTGATTTATTTAATTTTATATCCAGCCACTTTGCTTAAGTTGTTTTTCAGGTTTGGGAACTCTTTGATTGAATTTTTGGGTTTACATAATTATCCTGTCGTATCAGCTGCAAATAATGATATTTTGACTTCTTCATTTTCAATTTTATCCCTTTCAACCCCCTCCTTTTTTTGTCTAATTGTTATGGCTAGGACTTTGAGTACTATATTGAGTAGGTAGGGAGAGAGTAGACAGCCTTGTCCAGTGCCTGTTTTTAGTGGGATTGTTTCAAGTTCCTCTCCATTTAGTATGAAGTTAGCTATTGGGTTGCTGTATTATGCTTTTAATATGTTTAGGTATAGACCTTGAATTCCTGATCTTTCCAAGACTTTTACCTTGAAGAGGTGTTGGGTTTTGTCAAATTATTTCTCAGTATGTAATGATATGATCATGTGGTGTTTTCCTATGAGATTTTAATATAGTGTATCCGCATAGAAATCTACATTAATGGATTTCTGTGTATTGAATCATCCCTACATCCCTGGAAGGAAGACTCCTTGATTATGGTAAATGACCATTTTGATGTGTTCTTGGATTCGGTTTATGAGAATTTGATTATTATTGCATTGATATTCATAAGGGAATTTGGTTCGATGTTCTCTTTCTTTGTTGGATCTTTGTGTGGTTTAGGTATAAGTTTAATTGTGGCTTCATATAACAAATTGGGTAGTTTTCCTTCTGTTAATATTTTGTGGAATAGTTTGAAGAGTATTGGTATTATGTCTTTTTTGAAGGTCTGATAGAACTCTGCATTAAACCCATCTTGTCCTGGGGTTTTTTTGGTTGGAAGACTATTATTGACTGCTTCGATTTCTTTAGTGGTTATGGTACTGTTTAGATGGCTTATATGATCCTGGTTTAACTTTGGTCCCTGGTATCTGCCTAGAAAATCGTTGATTTCCTACAAAATTTCCAGTTTTGTTGAATATATGCATTTGTGGAAGGATTTGATGAGTTTTTGAATTTCCTTGCTTTCTCTAGTTTTGCCTCCCTTTTCATTTCTGATTGTATTGATTTGGATACTGTCTTTGTGCCCTCTGGTTAGTCTGGCTAAGGGTTTATCTATCTTATTGATTTTCTCGAAAAACCAACTCTTGGTTTGGTTGATTCTTTGTATAATTCTTTTTGTTTCTACTTGGTTGATTTCAATCCTGAGTTTGATTATTTCCTGTTGTCTACCACTCTTGGGTCTATTTGCTTTCTTTTATTCTAGAGCTTTCAGATTTGCTGTCAAGCTCCTAGTGTATGTTCTCTCCAGTTTCCTTTTGAAGGCACTCAGAGCTATGAGTTTTCCTCTTACAACTGCTTTCATTGTGTCCCAAAACTGTATATGCTGGGTGGGTCTCCAGTTTCATTAAATCAAGAAAGTCTTTAATTTCTTTCCTTATTTCTTCTTTGAAAAAGTTATCACTGAGAAGAGCATTGTTCGGCTTCCATGTGTATGTGGACTTTCTGGGGTTTTTTTTGTTTGTTTGTTTTTCTGTTATTGAAGACCAGCCTTAGTCCGTGGTGATCTGATAGAATTTATAGCATTATTTCACTCTTCTTGTATCTGTTGAGGCCTGTTTTGGAACTGATTATATGGTCAATTTTGGAGAAGGTACCATGAGGTGCTGAGAAGAAGGTATATTCTTTTTTTTAGGATGAAATATTTTATAGATATCAGTTAAATTCATTTGGTTCATAACTTCTGTTAGTTTCACTGTGCCTCTGTTTAGTTTCTGTTTCCATGATCTGTCCCTTGATGACAGTAGGGTATTGACGTCTGCCAATATTATTGAGTGAGGTGCAATGTGTCTTTGAGATTTAGTAAAGTTTCTTTTATGAATGTGGATGCCCTTGCATTTGGAGCACAGATGTTCAGAATTGAGAGTTCATCTTGGTGGATTTTTCCTTTCATGGGTATGATATGTCCTTCCTTATCTTTTTTGATAACTTTTGGTTGAAAACCGATTTTATTCAAAATTAGAATTGCTACTCAAGTTTGTTTCTTGGGAACACTTGCTTGGACAAATTTTTTTCAGCCTTTTACTATGAGGTAGTGTTTTTCTTTATCACTGAGGTACATTTCCTGTATGCAGCAAAATGCTGGTCCTGTTAACCTATCCACTCTGTCATTCTATGTCTTTTTATTGGAAAATTGAGTTCATTGATATTAAGAAAAAATGATTGTTCCTTCCAGTTATTTTTGTCTTTAGAGGTAGAATTATTTTTGTGTGGCCATCTTCTTTGGGGTTTTTTAAAAGAGAATTATTTTCTTGCTTTTTCTAGGGTTCAGTTTCCCTCCTTGTGATGGAGTTTTCCATCTATTATCCTTTGTAGGGCTGAATTTGTGGAACGATACTGTGTAAATTTGGTTTTGTCATGGAATATTTTGGGTTCTCCATCTATGGTAATGAAGAGTTGTGCTGGGTATATTAGTCTGGTTTAGCATTTGTGTTCTCTTAGGGTCTGTGTGAAATCTGCCCAGGATCTTCTGTCTTTTAGAGACTCTGTTGAGAAGTCTGGTGTAATTCTGATGGGTCTCCATTTATTTGTTACTAGACCTTTTTCTCTACTGCTTTTAATTTCTTTCTTTTGTGCATTTGGTGTTTTGACACATATGTGACAGGAGGAATTTCTTTTCTGGTCCAATCTTTTTAGAGTTCTGTAGACTTCTTGCATGTTCATGAGCATGTCATTCTTTATATAAGGGAAGTTTTCTTCTATAATTTTGTTGAAGATATTTACTGGCCCTTTAAGTGGGGAATTTTCACACTCTTCTATAGATATTATCCATAGGTTTAGTGTTCTCATTGTGTCCTGGATTTCCTGGATGTTTTGGGTTAGGAACTTTTTGAATGTTACATTTTATTTTGATTGCTGTGTCAATGTTTTCTATGGTATCTTCTGTATCTGAGATTCTCTTTTCTATCTCTTGTATTCTGTTGGTGATGTTTAGATTGATGAATCCAGATCTCTTTACTAGGTTTTCTATTTCCAGGGTTGTCTCCCTTTGTGATTTCTTTATTGTTTCTCTTTCCAATTTTAGATTCTGGATGGGTTTTTTCAATTCCTTCACCTGTTTGGATGTGTTTTCCTGTAATTCTTTAAGGAATTTTTGTGCTTCCTCTTTAAGATCTTCTATGTGTTTATCTGTGTTCTTCTGTATTTCTTTAAGGAAGTTAGTTATGTCCTTCTTAAAGTCGTCTATCACCATTATGATATATGATTTTAAATGAGAATCTTCCTTTTTTTTTGGTGTGTTTGGGTATCCAGGACTTGCTGTATTGGGAAAACTAGGTTCTGTTGACTCCAAGAAGCTTTGGTTTTGTTTCTTAGGTTCTTGTGTTTGCCTCTTCCCTTATGGTTATTTCTGGTGTTACTTTGTTTTATTGTCTCTGACTGTAGCTTGTCCCTCCTATGAGCCTGTGAGCCTGTGATCTAGGTGTGTCAACACTCCTGGGAGACCAGCTCTCTTTGCATAGAATTTGGGTATGGATATCTGTGGCACAGCCTTGGCTCTGAGATGCAGATGGATACCTGAAGACTCAAAGCTTCATTCTCAACTCTGTGATTTCTACGTGCATATTATTAAAGAACCTGAGAGAAGAAAGTTAAGAAAATATTTTTTATGAAAGAAATTTTCCATTTATAAACTAGGCCCAGGGATATTTAACTTATAAATTCTTCATCGTTGATAGTTCCTAAATAATATAGTAGTATTGTGACCAATGTTTTATTTCAAGAATAATGTGATAAATGCCAAGAATTTTTATAGCCAGAGTTGCACAGGGCCATGCTGTAGGAATGACGAATGGCTTTAAAACTCATAGAATGTGACCCACTGGTTAGCACCAACACTGTGGGTACACCTTGGTTAAGGCAAGATCCCAAGAACTGTGTCCTGAGGATTTCATGCTGTTAAGGGTTTCTGCTCTGCTTCCTATCATAACTTCCCTCTTATTCTAAGAATTGTATGAAAACTCCAAATGGGCTTGAGACTACTCAGTGTGCAGTATTTCTGGCACTCACAATAATAATAATACTTAAACTTTTTCAGGCATCTCTGTGATGATTGATTTCTTATACCCATATTTGCACTCAGGTAACTGATATAATTTAATAAGAATTGCTGATTAGTAAATATGCATTCAAAGCCTTTAAAATACATATGATTAATTTTTATATAAAAGCAAAGCCTTTTGATATATACAAGGTTACTTTTAAAGATAACTCAAGTATTAGCACATTCTGGTGAGGGTAAGGAGAAACAGGAGCATTCCTCCATTGCTGCTGCAATTTTTAACTGGTACAACCACTTTAAAAATTAATTTAGTAGATCCTTAGAACATTGGAAATAGTTCTACCTGAATACTCACCTATATCACTTCTGGGCATATATCCAACGATGCACCAGTATACCTTAAAGACACATGCACTACCCTGTTCATAGCAGCATTATTCATAATAGTCAGAAGCTGAAAACAGCACAGATGTCCTTTAATGGAGAAACATACAGAATGTTTGGTTCAATTACACAATGTTATTCTATTCAGCTGTTAAAAACAAGGACTGTATGAAATTTGCCAGAAAGTGGATGGAACTAGAAAATATTTCTAGCAAAATAACCCAGAACTTAAAGGACACACATGGTATATACTCTCTTATAAGTACATATTAGTCAAAATATAAAGGATAACTGTGATATAACTTATAGACCTTGTGAAATTTAACAAGAAGAAAGGTCCAAGTCAGGATACTTCAATCCTACTTAGAAGGGTGAACAAAACAATTATTGGAGACAAGGGAAAGGAAGAACTAGTGTGGGAGTTGTGAGGTTGAGGGGAAAAAGGAAACAAGATCAGGTATGGCGAGAAATGGAAGAGAAGCCCAGAGGACAGGGAAAATAAATAGAAATATGCAGCTGCCGGCATGTAGGTTGGGAGTGGTTAGGAGACATCTAGAAAGTCCCAGATATCTAGGGTGTGCGAGTATTTCAGAACTCAATATGGATATCCTTAGCTGAAATGACCAACAATGGGGAGATGGAACCTGAATAGACCAACTCCAGTAGCTAAATAGGGTCCTTAGTGGTGGGATGGGGTGACACACCCGTCTTCAATATTTTTGGCCCAGAATTGTTTTATGTCTAAAGGAAAAATGGACAAAAATGGAGCAGAGACTGAAGGAAAGGCCATCTAGTGCCCAGTTCAGCTTGAGTTCCATTCCACACACAGGCATCAAACACTGACGCTATTATTGATACTTGGTCTTCTTGCAGACAGGAACCTAGCATAACTGTCCTCCAAGAGTTTCTACCAACAGCTGACTGAGATGTAAATACTTACAGCCAACAATTAGACTGAGATTAGGGACCTCTATGAAATAGGGTGAAAAATTAAAGGAGCAGAAGAGGATGGCGACTCCAAAGGAAGAAAAACTTTGTAAACTTAACTGGACTCCTGAGAGCTTTCAGAGACTCAACCACCAACGAAAGAGCATAAATTGGTTGGGTCATGATCTCTGATACATATGTAGCAGAGGACTGCCTTAAGACAGACTTCCCTGGGAGTGGGTGCATCTAATCCTGTAAAGGTTTCAAGTCTCAGGGAAGGGGCAGGGGATGCTGGTGGCTGAGAATGGGAAGCACCCTTTCATATGTAAATGAGAGGGTGTTGAGATGAAAAATTCTGGAGCAAGGAGTGGGAAGTGAGGCAGTATTTGGAATGTAAATAAATAATATAATTTAATTAAAAAAAGAAAAAAATATTAATAAAATAATTGCTCCAATTTTTGTAACTTCAGATTTCTGTCTGCCAGTAAGAGAAATTGGCTGAAAAATTACCTTCCTGCCTTACAATATAACAGTTTATTGTTTCTACAATAAACTCTATAAGTAGTTTATTGTTTTCTCTACCTGTACTATGCAATATTTCTTGTGAAGTAATTGGGAACATACTGCTTTTTTTCATAGTGATTCATTAGATGAAAATTAAAATGAAATATTTTACTTCCTGCAAGATTCTTCTGGGTTACATAAGTGATGGGAGAAAAAATAAAGTGGTTGGAACACTGTACTTTCTGCCCATCAACTATGTGTATGCATGTGTATGTGTAAACTTAGTTTAGGTATATGTGTGCTAATGTGCATGTGCATGTGAATGTGTATGTGTGAGTGCATGTACCTGTCAATGCCTGATTCCCTCCCTTCACTTTCTCTTCTCTAACACTGGATGTCATAGCCAGCTGCCCCTGTGTGTTTCTGGACCAACCAACTCATGTCAGCTTATCTCAGCACTGACTCTCACCAGCTACCTGTCTCAGGTTACTCTGTGGTGTCAAAGCTGATCTTTTGAAGAGTCATCTAAATTGCACACATAGAAAAGATTATTTCAAGATGCTGTGCTTTACCTGACAATTTCACAGGTGTGTCTTTGATGATGTTCTTAAAATTGAGAGTTATTTGTAAAGTGTCTGAAAATAAGCCCAGTCATCTCGACCCATCTGATCCTTTCTCTGTAGGTTCCTGTAGTTCTAACACCTTAGGAGAACACTGAAAAGTAGACTCCCAGTGTAGTTTTTGGTAACATTCTTCTATATCTTTTTAAATTTTATGTAATTGAGTTGTGTGCATATGTGTGTATGGTGTGTGTGCGCGTGTGTGTGTGTGTGTGTGTGTATGTGTGTGTGTGTATGTGTGTGTGTGTGTGTATGTGAGTGAATATGCAGACTAAAAGAGAGCATCTGGTTCTTTGTAGCTATTGTTACAGGTGTTTGGTAACAGCAGTTGGTGGGACTGAGTATTTAATCAGTTCCTCTACAAGAGCAGGCTGTGATCATATCTACAGAGACATCAATTCACCTCTGGAAATATTCTAACAACCTGTTGATAAAAATATTTGTCTCTCCTCTATGCTCCTAGAAGAACTCCTCTAACTCTTAGCATGGATCAGAATTCTATTATCTTTCTGTCAAAGAGGAAGATTGCTTTAGAACACTGTAGAAGATTAGAGGATCATTGTGAATATCGGTAGGTATGGTATTGCTAGGCAATATCATTAGAGGAAACAGTGAGAGTTACTACAAAACCAGATAGGTATGGCAATACAATCCAATATTTGTTGATTATCAACCAAGTTTGCATTTTTCAGAACTTATGAAATGTGAGCATGTGAAGATGTTTTCTCCCTGATCATTCCAAGAGAATTTTGATCTGGTTTAAACAATAATGTGTAACATTTGGAAACAAAGATGCAACCCAGCATCCCTGCACTGGAGGCCAAAGTGGAGATTTCCACAGCCACCATGACCTTGCCTTTGGTGCTATGTTAAACAGGGATGAAAGTGACCCAGACACTGCAGAACACCAGCACGCTGAATGTTATGGATTTAGCTTCATTAAAGGCACCAGGAAGGTTTCTGGCAAAGAAAGCCAGAGTGAAGCTCCCAAAGGTCAAAGTAGCCAAGTATCCCAGAACACAGTAAAAGGCACGGACTGAATCCTTGTGGCAAACAATGAGCTTCTCTGCATTCACAGCTGTGGTTTTTGGGGTCATTGTGAAGCACCACAGTATTCCCATTGTTAAGGCCAATAACAGAACGCTCACCTACATCTTGCTCATCTCATGCTCACATTGTGAATCAATATCAACAGAAAGAGGAGAAGCTCCCAGCCAGACTGCACATACAATAACTTGGATGAGAGTACAGACTGGAATGATGTAGTTAGATGCCCCTGAAATTAGAAAGTACTTCATCATTCTTTGTGAGGCTGTGATTTTGAATGCCAGAACTACAGTAATTGTTTTAGCCAAGACAGTGGAAAGAGAAACAGTGAATACAACTGCAAATGTGATTTGCTGTAGGATGCAGGTTGGTGAGTTTGGATGGCCAATGAAGAGCAAGGGGCAGAGGAAACAAAAGATGAGTAAGATGAGCAAGATGTAGGTGAGCGTTCTGTTATTGGCCTTAACAATGGGAATACTGTGGTGCTTCACAATGACCCCAAAAACCACAGCTGTGAATGCAGAGAAGCTCAAGGAGATTAAGGAAAGTACCATCCCCAAGGGTTCTTCATAGCTGAGAAATACAACAGCTTTAGAAATGCAGTGATTCTGTTCTGTGTTAGCATATTGGTCCTCTGGACACTGGACACAATAATCCACATCTAATGGAGAAATGAAGATTTTGTTATTGCTGCTCTAGTAATTTTACTGACAGGATATTTCATATAAGCATATAGAAGGAATGTTGCAATAATAAATGAGTTTGGTTGGTTAAAATGCATTGAAAGTCACTGTTATATGAAATAATTTATTCCATTTTTAATGGTGATCATCATAGGGAAATGATGGCAACAAATATTTTTTGTCTATTTTACTGTATTGTTTTGATCATTTATCATGGATGTGTATATTTATGAGTGTGTTTATATATAAAAGTAACAGAACGTATCATCAACTTGAGAATGATTAGATTTATACAGGGGAAGGATGAGGGTGAGAGTAAGACCTGGAATTTATACAGATATAATATTGGTGTTTATAACTGCAAAAATTATTTAAAATATCATTCCATGTTTTGTCCTCTTATGACTGTAGTAGTACCACATTCCTAGGCCTTTTCATAAAGAGGCAGTAAGCCTATTGCCGAAGTTGAAAAGCTCTGTAATTCCCTCCATTTTGTGTGTAGGAAATCTGATTGCCATTTCATTGACTCATTGAATGATTGTAATAAGGGATAATGTACTTCAAAGGTTAGAAGTCTTTACATGGAACAATGCATTTCTAGAGAGCCGTTTTTTTTTTTTTTTGGTTTTTTTTTTTTTTTTTTTTTTTTTTTTTTGCTTTAGGGCTTAGGAATTTGGTTTAGTTGTGAGCAAAATATAATGCTTTTGGAGAATACTTAGAGTTTGGTTCACAGTGCCAATATCATGTGTCTCCAAAGAGCCTTGTTGAATTACGTATGTGTCTGTTTAATGTAGGACTGCATGAATATCACAAAGCGACAGGTAGGAGTTAGTTACCTCCTACTGTTTGTTGGGTTCTGGAGATAAACCTACACCCTCGTACTCAGTGGGAAAGGATTTAACTGCTAAGACATCTTACTAGCAATAAATGTCCTTTTAGAATATCACTTCAGTTATATAGGTTGACACAAAAAGGACCAGAAAAACTACATGCCTGCCATTTGTGTTTAGTTCATCCTGACTAAATAAATAGATATATGACTCTCATGGGCTATGGGAGTGTCTATGCCATTTGAAATTTGTGGCTAATTCCTTTCAGGACAAAATAATATTAATGTTTTCTATTGTGGAAAAATTTAAATGGGTACTATGCATAACAGTAATGAATAGAGGACCCCTCATGTTTTCATATCATTTCTCAAAAGTGATCCTCAGTTTTCTAAATTTCAAGTAACTTTGAACTTTTGAAAAAAAAAAGTTCTGTATTATGCAAAATATCCTGTAAAGGAAGAAAATACTCATTTGAATATCTTGTAATTTTACAAGTTTTAATTGCCCTCTTCATTCATCTTAGCGAAGACTTGTATTTATTTACCCAAACCCACACACTGTATTTTCTCTTCCATGTGCTTCTGTACATGCAAGGTTAGTATAGTCTTGAGTAAAATCAAATACATTAAGGCAAAATAAATACATTCTTTTTATTTTTTATTTTCCGAGGCAGGGTTTCTCTGTGTAGCCCTGGCTGTCCTGGAACTCACTTTGTAGACCAGGCTGGCCTCGAACTCAGAAATCCTCCTGCCTCTGCCTCCCAAGTGCTGGGATTAAAGGCGTGGGCCGAGTCGCTGTGATTGCTCACCTATGGTGATCTGGCTGACACAACTGTAGTAGCTGCCCGTGGTTGCAGAGGACAGGTTATAACTCCCGCTGCTCACATCTTTGTCTGTTAAGAAAGTAAGACAAGAGGCATAATGTCGCTCGGGTCTCGGGCGGCTTGTGTGAGTGCGGCTCCCAGGTGTGGGGCTGATCTGCAGTGACCAGCGCGCCAGCTCTATTGTGGGACTTCTGCCTGGCAGAGGGACCCCGCACTGGGCTGGAGCCTACCAGCTTTCCTTCCGCGACCTCTGTTCCTGCAGACTGCGCTGAAGAGACAGGTACCCCAAGCTCCCTATCCCCAATATAACATCACTTGGGACACGGCCTGTTGGGGCTTCCGTCTGTGCCCGAGAACGGGTCAGCACTGTGGTCGTCTGGGTGCCAGATTGGCGGGTCATCGCGTCTACAGGGTGAGCGGCGCCACGGAGAGTGTGCAGATTGCACTCCGCCATCTTTGCTCCAGTGGCCTGGAAGTTGAGACAGCCAGGTTCTGAGACAGACAGGCATAATGTCGCTCGGGTCTCGGGCGGCTTGTGTGAGTGCGGCTCCCAGGTGCGGGGCTGATCTGCAGTGACCAGCGCGCCAGCTCTATTGTGGGACTTCTGCCTGGCAGAGGGACCCCGCACTGGGCGGGAGCCTACCAGCTTTCCTTCCGCGACCTCTGTTCCCGCAGACTGCACTGAAGAGACAGGTACCCCAAGCTACCTATCCCCAATATACCATCACTTGGGACACGGCCTGTTGGGGCTTCCGTCTGTGCCCAAGAACGGGTCAGTGCTGTGGTCGTCTGGGTGCCAGATCGGCGGGCCATCGCGTCTACAGGGTGAGCGGCGCCATGGAGAGTGCCCACCGCCATCTTTGCTCCAGTGACTGGGAGGTTGAGACAGCCAGGTTCTGAGACAGACAGGCATAATATCGCTTGGGTCTCAGGCGGCTTGTGTGCATGCGGCTCCCAAGTGCTGGGCTGATCTGCAGTAACCAGCACGCCAGCTCTGCTGTGGGGCTTCTGCCTGGCTGAGGGACGCCCCATCTCCCCCTAGGAGAGACCACACACCCCTGCACAGGGCAGGAGCCTACCAGCCTCCCTTTGGCGACCTCTGCTCCAGGAATCCACTAGGCTGAGCCTTTAGATGTGCAAGGCCTCCCCAATATAAGATCACTTGGGGCAAGGCACATTAGGGCTCCAAAGTCACTCAGGAGCAGGCAGGCCCCAGAAATCGGTGCCAGGGGAATCCTGGTAATCCAGGGGGGGCAGAAATAGCTTTGCAGGCTCACAGGAGGTCCAACCAACAGCCAGTGGCAGCAGGACCAACTAACACCAGAGGTATCCAGATGGCAAAAGGCAAACGTAGGAATGTTACTAACAGAAATCAAAGTAATGTGGGACCATCCGATCCCAACTCTCCAACAGCAGCAAGTCCTGGATACCCCACCACACCCGAAAGACAAGATCTGGATTTAAAATCACTTCTCATGATCCTATTAGAGGATCACAAGAAGGACACAAATAAATCTCATAAAGAGTTACAGGAGACCATGAATCAACGGTTAGAAGCCCTTACAAAGGAAACACAAAAATCGCTTAGAGAAATGCGGGAGAACATGGATCAAAAGATGGAGGCGCACAAGGAGACAACACAAAAATCGCTTAACGAGATGAATCAACGGGTAGATGCACTCACAAAGGAATCTCGAAATTTGCATAAAGAAATGCAGAAGAATATGGGTCAACAGACGGATGCCCATAAGGAGGCAACACAAAAATTGCTTAAAGAAATGAATCAACGTTTAGATGCCCTTACAAAGGAAACACGAGAACTGCTTAAAGAAATGCAGGAGACGATGGATCAACAGATGGAATCCCATGAGGAGGAAACACAAAAATCGCTCAGAGAAATGCAGGAGAACGTGGGTCATCAGGAAGAAATCCTGAACGAGGTAATGCAAAAATACCTTAAAGAAATACAGGAAAATACAAACAAACAAGTGAAGGATCTCAGCAAATCCATCCAGGAACTAAAAAAGGAAGTAGAAACAACTAAGAAATCACAAAGGGAGACAACTTTGGAGATAGAAAACCTTGGGAAGAAATCAGGAGTCATAGATGCAAACATCAACAATAGAATACAAGAGATGGAAGAAAGAATCTCAGGTGCTGAAGATTCCATAGAAAGCATCGACTCAACAGTCAAAGAAAATGCAAAATGCAAAAAACGTGTAACCCAAAACATCCAGGAAATCCAGGACACAATGAGAAGACCAAACCTAAGGATTATAGGTATAGATGAGAGTGAAGATTTGCAACTTAAAGGGCCAGTAAACATCTTCAACAAAATTATGGAGGAAAACTTCCCTAACTTAAAGAGAGAGATGCCGATGAACGTACAAGAAGCCTACAGAACTCCAAACAGACTGGACCAGAACAGAAATACCTCCCGTCACATAATAATCAAAACACCGAATGTTCTAAACAAAGAAAGAATACTAAAAGCAGTAAGAGAAAAGGGCCAAGTAACATACAAAGGAAGACATATCCGAATCACATCAGACTTCTCACCAGAGACTATGAAAGCCAGAAGATCCTGGGCAGATCTCATGCAAGACACTAAGACAGCAGAAATGCCAGCCTAGACTACTATACCCAGCAAAACTCTCAATCACCATAGATGGAGAGACCAAGATATTCCATGATAAAACCAAATTTTCACAATATCTTTCCACAAATCCAGCCCTGCAACGGATAATAGGTGGAAACCTCCAATACAGGGAGAGAAACAACACCCTGGAAAAAATGAGATAATAACCTTCTTGAATCAAACCCAAAAGTAGATAACCACTCAAACATAAAGATAGCGTCAAGAATGGCAGATGGCAATAATCACTATGCCTTAATCTCTCAATATCAATGGTCTCAATTCCCCAATTAAAAGACATAGACTAGCAGACTGGATACGTAAACAGGACCCAGCATTTTGCTTCACGCAGGAAACGCACCTCAGTGTCAAAGACAAACACTACCTCAGAGTAAAAGGCTGGAAAACAATTTTACAAGCAAATGGCCCCAAGAAACGAGGTGGAGTAGCCATCCTAATATCGGATAAAATTGATTTTCAACCTAAAGTCATCAAAAAAGACACAGAAGGACACTACATACTGATCAAGGAAAAAATCCACCATCAAGAACTCTCAATTCTGAATATCTATGCTCCAAATGCAAGGGCACCCTCATTCGTAAAAGAACCTTTACTAAAACTCAAAGCACACATCGCACCGCACACAATAATAGTGGGTGACTTCAACACCCCGCTCTCTGAAATGGATCATTCAGGAAAGCAGAAACTAAACAGGGACACAGTGAATCTAATTGAAGCCTTGGACCAAATGGAACTAACTGATATATATAGAACATTTCATCCTAGAGCTAAAGAATACACCTTCTCAGCTCCTCATGGTACCTTCTCCAAAATTGACCATATAATTGGTCACAAATCAGACCTCAACAGATACAAGAAGATAGAAATAATCCCATGCCTCCTATCAGATCACTATGGAATAAGGGTGGTCTTCAATGGCAACAAAAACAAAAGAAAACCCACATACACATGGAGGCTGAACAATGCTCTACTCAATGATAACTTGTTCAAGGTGGAAAGAAAGAAAGAAATCAAAGACTTTTTGAAAGTTAATGAAAATGAAGGCACAACATACCCTAATTTATGGGACACAATGAAAGCAGTGCTAAGAGGAAAATTCATAGCCCTGGGTGCCGCCAAAAAGAAACGGGAGACAGCATACACTAACAGCTTAATGGCACACCTGAAAGCCCTGGAACAAAAAGAAGCAAATACACCAAAGAGGAGTAGAAGGCAGGAAATCATCAAACTCAGGGCTGAAATCAATCAAGTAGAAACAAATAAAACCATACAAAGAAGCAACAAAACGAGGAGTTGGTTCTTTGAGAAAATTAACAAGATAGATAAGCCCTTAGCCAGACTAACCAGAGAGCACAGAGATAGTATCCAAATTAATAAAATCAGAAAAGAAAAGGGAGAGATAACAATAGAAACTGAGGAAATTCAAAAAATCATCAGATCCTACTACAAAAGTCTGTATTCAACACAACTAGAAAATCTTGAGGAAATGGACAATTTCCTTGACAGATACCAAGTACCAAAATTAAATCAGGATCAAATAGACCATCTAAACCGTCCTATAACCCCTGAAGAAATAGAAGTTGTCATTGGAAGTCTTCCAACCAAAAAAAGCACAGGTCCAGATGGTTTTAGTGCAGAATTCTATCAGACCTTCAAAGAAGTCCTAACACCAATACTCTTCAAACTGTTCCACAAAATAGAAACAGAAGGAACACTACCCAATTCGTTCTATGAAGCCACAATCACACTAATACCAAAAGCACACAAAGATCCGACAAAGAAAGAGAATCTCAGGCCAATCTCTCTTATGAATATCGATGCAAAAATACTCAATAAAATTCTTGCCAACCGAATCCAAGAACACATCAAAACGATCATTCACCACGATCAAGTAGGCTTCATCCCAGGGATGCAGGGATGGTTCAATATAAGGAAATCCATCAATGTAATCCACTACATAAACAATCTCAAAGAAAAAAACCACATGGTCATCTCATTAGATGCTGAGAAAGCATTTGACAAAATTCAGCATCCTTTCATACTAAAGGTCTTGGAAAGATCAGGAACTCAAGGCCCATATCTAAACATAGTAAAAGCAATTTACAGCAAACCGGTAGCCAGCATCAATCTAAATGGAGAGAAACTTGAAGCAATCCCACTAAAATCAGGGACTAGACAAGGCTGCCCTCTCTCTCCATATCTTTTCAATATAGTACTTGAAGTTCTAGCTAGAGCAATTAGACAACAAAAAGAGGTCAAAGGGATACAAATTGGAAAGGAAGAAGTCAAACTATCACTACTTGCAGACGATATGATAGTATACTTAAGCGACCCAAAGAACTCCACCAGAGAACTCCTACAGCTGATAAACGACTTCAGCAAAGTGGCCAGATATAAAATCAACTCAAGCAAGTCAGAAGCCTTCCTATACTCAAAGGATAAGCAGGCTGAGAAAGAAGAGAAATAATACCCTTCACGATAGCCACAAACCATATAAAGTATCTTGGCGTGACTCTAACCAAACAAGTGAAAGATCTGTATGACAAGAACTTCAAGTCTCTGAAGAAAGAAATTGAAGAAGACCTCAGAAGATGGAAAAATCTGCCATGCTCATGGATTGGCAGGATTAATATAGTAAAAATGAGCATCTTACCAAAAGTAATACACAGATTCAATGCAATCCCCATCAAAATCCCAACTCAATTCTTCATAGAGTTAGAAAGAGCACTTCAAAAATTCATCTGGAACAACAGAAAACCCAGAATAGCTAAAACTATTCTCAAGAGTAAAAGAACCTCTGGGGGAATCAGTATCCCAGACCTCAAGCTGTACTACAGAGCAATAGTGTTAAAAACTGCATGGTATTGGTACAGTAACAGACATGTAGATCAATGGAACAGAATTGAAGACCCAGAAATGAATCCACACTCCTATGGTCACTTGATCTCTGACAAAGGAGCTAAAACCATCCAGTGGAAAAAAGCCTTTTCAACAAATGGTGCTGGCTCAGCTGGAGGTCAACATGCAGAAGAATGCAAATTGACCCATCCTTATCTCCTTGCACTAAGCTCAATTCTAAGTGGATCAAAGATCTCCACATAAAACCAGACACACTGAAACTAATAGAAGGGAAACTAGGGAAGAACCTTGAACATATGGGCACAGGGGAGAATTTCCTGAACAGAACTCCAATAGCTTATGCTCTAAGATCAAGAATAGACAAATGGGACCTCATTAAATTACAAAGTTTTTGCAAGGCAAAAGACACTGTCAAAAAGACAAAGCGGCAACCAACTAACTGGGAAATGATCTTTACCAACCTTACATCCAACAGAGGGCTAATATCCAAGATATACAAAGAACTCAAGAAGTTAAACTCCAGAGAGACAAGTAACTCTATTAAAAAATGGGGTACAGAGCTACACAAAGAGTTCTCACCTGAAGAATATCTAATGGCTGAGAAGCACCTAAAGAGATGTTCATCATCCTTAGTCATTAGGGAAATGCAAATCAAAACAACCCTGAGATTCCATCTCACACCAGTCAGGATGGCTAAGATCAAAAACACAGGAGACAGCAGTTGTTGGCGAGGATGTGGAGAAAGAGGAACACTCCTCCACTGCTGGTGGAATTGCAGGCTGGTACAACCACTCTGGAAAGCAGTCTGGCGGTTCCTCAGAAAACTGGGCATGACACTCCCGGAGGATCCGACTATACCACTCCTGGGCATATACCCAGAGACTTTACCTGCATGCAATAAGGACACATGCTCCACTATGTTCATAGCAGCCTTATTTATAATAGCCAGAAGCTGGAAAGAACCCAGATGTCCCTCAACGGAGGAATGGATTCAGAAGGTGTGGTATATCTACACAATGGAATACTACTCTGCAATTAAAAACAATGAATTCACGAAATTCCTAGGCAAATGGTCAGAACTTGAAAATATCATCCTTAGTGAGGTAACCCAATCACAAAAGAACACACATGGTATGCAGTCACTGACCCAGAATCTCGGAGTACCCTAGACACAATCCGCATATCAATAGATTTCTAAGAAGATGGAAGGAGAGACACCTGGTCCTGGAAAGACTGGATGTAGGGGAACGCCAGGACAGAGTAACGAGAGGGGGTTGAATGGAGAAAAGAGGGAGGGAAGGGGGTTTATGGGACTTTCGGGGAGGGAGGAAACGGGAAAGGGGAAGTGATTTGGAATGTAAATTAAAAAAATAAAATAAAAAAAAAAAAGAAAGTAAGACAAGAAGGTTAATATCGACTCAAGATTACCATGTGTACGACGTAAGCTTATGACTGAAAAGTAATAATAACAAAGTCTGTGACACAGGTGCCCTCATACTTATGGGCACCAAGCACACAAGGTCGTGTGGGTTCGCATTTTGCACACCAACAATCCCTGAGCTTTCCAAGGGCAGACCCCAGTGTAACAATGTTCATTGACTCAAAGAAAGACAAAAGGAAGACCTAAAGTTAAAGGAGGCACACACACACACACACACACACACACAGTTGCTTTAGCTTCTTCCTAGTTATAAAGACGTTGTGGTCATAGACAAGAAATAGGAGGACGTGGGTTTAAAGGCCAGCTTTGCTTAATGTAACTTTGTTAACTTGATTAATTCCTTTCAGTGTTAGTCTCCACCTGAACACAGTGGTCATAAGGATAAGGTCAAGCATAGGGAGATGAGATACAGCTCATAAAAGCTGGATCCGCTGCAGGAAAAGTACCCCTGACACATAAATCAGTCTATGCAGAATGTGCTGGGTCAACCAGCACCTAATCCAGACCTAAGACATAGAAGATGAATCTACCTGCTCCAAAGTCGCCATTCTAGATTCTCTCCAAAGCCTTCACTAACAGCCTGTCTTTAGAAGATTCTGGAAAGGAGATCTTTAGGGGGCAGGGTTAAAGGCATCAGAAATGCACACTGACAGAGAGAAATCTCTATTAGTGTTAGGTGACTATGAATGAGCAGGAAGAAGAGGCATGAAGGAGATTATTGAAGACTAGGAGTCAATAGTGAAGTAGGATGCTTGAATTAGAAGCAAGTTGTTTAGGAAAAGGCTGTGGATAAACCAAATGGGCAAAGCCATTCTGCTCTCAATGGTAAATGTAGGGCAACAAAGGCACAAAGAGGTGTGGCAATCTGACATAAGGAAGCCATGTGGAGAAAGGTTGCACACACTTATGGGCCAAACACTTTTGATGCTTTTTGACAGAGAACATCAATCAAAAGCTTATGTGTGACCCTTAAACCAGACATTTCAGGACAGCCTTAATATTGATTTAGACCAGTTTTGGTGAAATGAGAATATCATATAACCAGAGGGGAAACTTGAAGTTGAATGAAATCAGTGAAAATCTGTAGATATTGAAATATGTATGTATGTGTGTGTGTGCGTGTGTGTGTGTGTGTGTGTGTGTGTGTGTGTGTAATTGGAATATAATGTAATATATTGGAGTCAATATATATTGACTCCAGGTTGGTCATATTATTTGTCTGTCATTCTGTTTCTTTGTATGGGAGATGAAAATAATAAAGGCACTAAACTTATTACATGAAAAAAAAAAAGGCGTGCGCCACCACCGCCCGAAATACATTCTTTATAGATTCACCATCTACATATATTTTATAGAACATTAAATACTAGAAATGATTTTTTGTAGAGTACACTTAAGTTTTCTTATCAAAACTATTTGAGAGTATGCCGTCTACTATGAATTTTCAAAGAGTCAGAGATACAGGGCGATTTCTACTTTTTTTTTCTTAATAAGGACATTTAAATCATTGTATTCCTATAGCGGCTAACTTAGGACAGAGATATATTTCATTTTTTAAACTTTCATTTTTAACTACTTCAGAATTCTAATATGGGAGCAATGTGATAATTCATTGAAGAACTTATTCAAGTAGGAAATACTTGTCTCATTAGAAATTTCATTTTCTGGGCAGGGTTTGCAATGAAAACAGCATGCTGCCATTCCATTCATCCTGAATTTTCTAAATCCAGGACCACAATTAGCACTGCACACAGAAGTTGGCATCTAATGAAAAGTAGACATATGCTGATAACAGGAGTTTTACTTACCCCTTTCATAATTATATTAGCATGTGTAATTTTTTTTTTTTTTTTGGTTTTTCGAGACAGGGTTTCTCTGTGTAGCCCTGGCTGTCCTGGAACTCACTTTGTAGACCAGGCTGGCCTCGAACTCAGAAATCCTCCTGCCTCTGCCTCCCAAGTGCTGGGATTAAAGGCGTGCGCCACCACCGCCCGGCTGCATGTGTAATTTTATATAAACAATCCACGTTAGCAGATTTTATCTAGTGCATTGTATGATGACAGATAGCAATATATGGAAAAAATTGAGGAAAAATTGAATTGTTTCCCAGCTCCTTAAAATTCAAGAAGAAAACCTGATAGCATCCTGTGTGAAAACACTACAGAAGTTTCAAAGTGGTTCTTGTAGTTAATTCTTGCCAATTGAACATATAATACAATGTAAAGGTACAGAGAATCATAACTGATAAATTATCTCCATCAGACTAGTCTCTCATCATATATGTGAGGCATATATTAAATTTTTAATTGAGGTAGTAGTGCTAAGCCTATTGGGAGCAACGTTGTCTGTAGCCAATAATACATTACAAACCATGCAGGACAAGCCAGTAAGCAGAGTTTTTTAACTGACTATGTTTCAGTTGCATTATCCAGGTCCATGCCTTTTCTTCCCTTGAGTGTAACCCATGAATCAAATTGACATTTTCCTCCTCAATTTGTTCATAGTTACTGTTTAATAGCAGCAACATTGTAGCAAATTAGGAGTAAAGCCCATACATAACAGGGGAAATAATGCCTCAAATATAACCAAAATAACCTCAACAACAATAGACTAGCAAACCTTAACAAACTACGAGGAAACACATAAACAGCAGCCTATGACCAGTCCTGTTGCACTTGTGGTTAGCAGGTGCTGAGTTGCTGTGAGTAGGAAGATGGAGTCTTTCCTGAGGTAAAAAGACTGCAGAGTCTGCAAATGGTGTGAAACCTGAGGATGATTTAGATTGTTTAAAGTTAATTCAAGTATTTCTGAAATTAAGAAAATCTTGGCTTTACAAAGAATCTCGCAATGGGTATGTATAAGCTGCACTGGAATTTTTCTAATATCTGCATGCTGAATTTGCATCCTTAGCTTTTGTTGGGTTTTGATTGCCATCACAGAGTCTATTATCCACAGATTCATCTCATGTTCTCTAGCAATATGGGTAACCACAACTCTTCCTTTTTTTTTTTTTTTTTGGTTTTGTTGAAAACAGGTATTCCTTTGCAGTATTAGTAAATCTCAACTTCCTTTATAGATCAGGGCACAAGATTTTTCTTCTTTTACTGTATTTATTTTTTATTATTCATTTTCACACTAACTAAGGATTTAAAGACTATTTTTAGGATGAGTTCTAAACATTCATTTCCTTGTCCATATTCAGCTCATTTCATGTAAGACAGAGTATCCATTTCAGCCTGGGTTTGAATAGAGTAAATGCAAAAGTGTGACTGACCACAAATGCAGAGAGATACTCCTGACTCATAGTTCTAAAATGTATGTTAAGGACATGTGCCACTACAAAATCTTGGTCTCATTTCTGATTATAATGAAATTTTTTGATTCTCCTGTCCATGTAGTACAGTTTCATCAATAGGTTTGACATAGAAATCTTCATTATTGTAACATATATTTTCCTAGATTGTCATATTTTTGTTTATTTTTTTTAATTTTGAAATGAAGGTAGACTGTGTTAAGAGCACTTTCTGCATGTTTTTGTATAATATATAGTTCTATCATTTAGAGTAATTGGGTGATATTTTACATGCAACTGATATTCATACAATGAACTATACTTGCATTCATGGAATGAAGTCATTTCCATACAGGGACTGATATTTTAGTTGTGTTGTTGACCTCTGTTGGTAGATGTTTAGTTAAGAATTTTTTTAGGCATTTCCATAATGATCAACGAGTTAGTCATCTAACTATGTTTCTTCTGTTCTACTTCATTATGTTGACCCTCCCATTTTTACAGATGTGCTCTGGTCATGTATATAATGGAGTTTTTATGCCCCCCAGGGAGGCCTCAAATGGTTGCCCATTCTTTTTGTTATTATTCATTTTATTTGTTTACATTTCAAATATTATGCCCTGTCCCAGTCTACCCTCTATGAATCCTGCTCCATATCCCCTTCCCCTTTCTCTCTAAGATAGTTCTCCTCCATCTACCCTCCCACTATTGCCTCACCCTTGTAACACCTCCCTTCTCTAGAGCATCAAGCCTTCCCCCAGTAGCCATATTGATGTGAATAACCTGTGCTATTATCTTTAGCCATGGTGCTGGTGAGGTCATTACTACTACCAAGGTCCCTATCTTGCCCTGTAGGCATATGACACAACAGTATTTGCTGATATCTGTGATTTGTGTTATCAATGCCTCTATAGATATATGTAGTTTCTGCTGTCACAATGTGCATGTGTAGGCCAGGGTTCTAGCAGCCAATGCAATCTTTATTGATGCCCATGACCTCTGATACCACCAAAGACCAGGTTGATACCCTAAGGCTGGGTTGTTACTTTAAGTCATGTTGTGCTCCACGGGTTCTACTGTCATGTGGAGCTATACTGATCTGAGTGAAATTCACTGTCACAAGAGACAAGGGGGATGTCAGGATCCATGCTGCTCTTGATGACTGTATCTGGGTCTAGGGTCCTACTGCATCAGTGTCTAAGTTGATTTTCATGGCATATGCTTTGACTGAATTTGGGAATTTTCATGATCTGGACTGCAGCCTGAAACCCTGTTGATGTACATGGGCTATGCTAAGTCAGAGGGCCTTGTCTATGTCTGTAGCACTACTGCATTTAGGCCACATATTTTTCTCTCTGCTAATGCTATAACCCATGTGGAAACCCATTATATTTGCCCTCTGTGCTTTTAAAGTGCAAGGAAACTACTTTTGCAGTGATTAGAATGATTGTATAGGGAAGGAGGCACAGGAAAGATTTATGTAACAACCCCTACTGCCATCCTCACCCCTAGCCTCCCCCCATCATCCAAGAAAGAGAAGCAGCTTAAACAAGAAGCAAAAAAAGAACTCTTAAAATATATGGTAAAGGATCTGATGCTAACTACCCACAACTGAAGGATTCTAGAGGGACTTTGGGAGGAAACAACTAAGTTATGTTTACAGGGCAGGAACTGAGAGGTTTGCCATGCTCCAGTGAGTACATACATAACAGAAACTGGACTCTTTCATTTTAATTTTTTTTGAAGGGTGTTGTCATGGAGAAGCAGAAATTGAAGAGCTGGGAAATTCTGAAAGATTTAATAAAAATATTATGCTAAAAAGAAGCCAAACTTGTTGTCTGTGATACTTGATTAGAGAACATGACCACTAACAATTATTACTAAAATTATTTGTTAATTATTGTTCAGTAGTTGCTATTTTAATATTTGATATATTTTTAGCAGCTTTTCTTTCAAGCATTCAAATGTTGTTTATAAGTTATTTTGACCTTTTGTGCTCATCTTACTTTTATATATGATGGAGTTATTTTAAAGTCCTTCTTAGTGCTCACTTATCAGCTATGACTTATTGTAATTGTGTTCATCATGAAGATTTTTATTTCTCCATTTATTATAAGGAATAAACTCATTGAATATCATAACTTGATCAGCAATTATATCTCTTAATTTTTGAAAGACATAATTTTTATTCTCCCCATTTAAGAAACAAATTGTGTGCTAAAATCCCTAAACCTAATAAAAGTTAAGTTAAAAAGATGGTACAAGGTGAACCCAATGTCTTCCCCTGAAAAGGGGAAATAGATTCGACATCATGGATGAATGTCATTTTGCACTGAAAGAGTGGGATGGGGATGAGAAGAGAAGGGAATGAAAGGGTGAGCATAGAGTACAGAATATTTGCTGAGACTATTAATATGGGGGTGTCATGTGTGAGTCAAGTTAGAAAGCTGTGGCAATAGAAATTATTTGACTTTAGCTAATTCTCCTAGCAAAGTCAAATAGGGAGCCTGTAATGTCCATCTCCAAGAACGAGTCAAATTTTCAAGGGTAGGGACTGAGCCAACATGCCATCCACAAAACTTTTGACATACACTTTATCCTGCCTAAGGATTTGTGGGAGCAAAGAAAGAGCAGAGAATAATAGGATAGATAACCAATGACTGGTCCAGCTTGAGAGACATCCCATGAGAGAAAGCTTACCACTGATGCTGGCAACAGTATCTTGTTATATTTGAAGGCAAGAGCCTAACATATCCATGATGAGGGAGGCATCACTCCAGAATTGAAGGAAGCAGATGAGGATATCAACACCCAAACAATAGGTTGAGCTTGTGGAATCCTGAACAAGAGGGGAAGAGGGGAAAGATGGATTGTGGGAGCAAGAGAGGTCAAGGAAACCACAAGAAAACCTACATAATAAACTAACCTGCCATAAGGGCTCACAGAGAATGAACCTACTTCCACGAATAGTGCATAGGACTGACCTAGACATTCTAAACATTTTTAACCATTGTGCAGCTTGGTCTTTACGTGGGACTCCTAAGAGCAGTACCGGAGTCTGTATCTTACTTTGTTGCCTTTCTTTGAGATACTTTACCCCTACTGGGCTCCTTCCCCTGTCATCAGTAAGAGAACGTGAATCTGTGCCTAATTGTTGCACAACATGATACGCCAAAGCATGTTACTATGGGGAGAGCGCTCCCCTTTTCTGAAGAATGAAGGAGTAGTAGATGGGAAGGAGGGGAAGGATAGAAGAAGAAACAGGAGTAGAAGAGGGTTTGTAAATGGATATCAGTGTGTAAAGTTAACGAATGAATGAATGAGCAAGCTACATTTAAAAATGATTGAAGCTGTTGGAACCTGCTCTTAACAAGAGAGAGACTTTCTATGACTGGTGGTTCTCTCCTGCAGCTTTCATATCTGTTCCTTGTTCCACAATGAATTTTAAGTAAAATTTGTCAAGGACCATTTCATTTCAAAAGCTTAGTATTTGTTATTTCAAAGTTGCTATTTATATGCTTCTACTAGTCAGATGTCTACTTTTCCCACATTATTTTGGATAGGTACAGCTGCAGTATAATGGATATACAGTCGATATCTCGAGTGGCTTGTTCTTTGTCTTGTTCCCATTGGTTTTAAATGTGATCTTTTAATCATACTTCCTTGTTCACCTATGAGTTTTACTTTTTCTTGTTGTTTTATCATTGTCATAATTTGAATTTTTTCTGAAAAAAAGGGAAGTGTTTTATTCTCAAGTATCTAAGGATTTACAAACAAGGGTATTTTGTTTTAAAAAGGGAAGAGGGCAACACTGGTAGCCTGAGGAGGAGGTCAGAGGGTGGGACCAGGCCAGTCCAGGTCCCTATTAGCCTGAGACCCACTCTGTCTGGGCCCGAGGGATGGCTGTTGACAGAGGGAAGGACTTGGGAAAAGGTGGGGAAGTGGAAGACTCCTCCAGGCTCCCACTTAACACTAGAGGGCAGTAGAGAAAGACAAGACAATCAGTCAGTTAGTTACACAGACAGACAGACAGAGACAGACAGACAGACACAAGACACACAGAAAATAAAGTTAAATAAAAATAAAGCCATGAGGCCCAGTCTTGGGCCTGTGCTGGCCCTGGGACCAGCCATGTGACCTAAGGTACACACAAAAGCTACCCTGCTGCGGCTAGCCTCAGAACGGTAAGGGTGGGGCCAGGCTTGCTACCCTATCCCTACTTCATTCCACCTCCACAACACAGGAGATAAGGAGAGAGGGTGTCCTGCCCCGGGCAGAGAAGATGACTTCTATTACAATTTAAACATGCGGCATTGTGTGAATAGGACAAAGATGAGTCAATGGGACAGTTAAGAGCCACACTGTCGCCTAAGCCTATGGTGGCATCAGCTACATCCAGCAAGGTTTCTTGACTTTGGTGATGGACTTTGTGGTTGTAAATTGTTTTGTTTTGTTATATTGTTCTCTTGTACATATGAATTGCATGCATCACCAATCAAAAGGAAACATACCCCACTCTGTCCCAGTCATTGCAGGACAATGGGATAGACACCTGGCTCAGGCCAGGTCACAAGTTGGGTTGGAGCTGTGCAGCTCTAGGTGAGCTGAGGGATGTCAGGAGCATAATGGAAGTAAGTCACTTCACATACCAATCTCCTGCCCTCTCCTGTATTCAAGCCAGTCCTTCTTGTCCCGATACACATGCTTGGTCCACCACATCTGCTCCCTTCACTCTTAATCCCTGACTCCTCAGACCCCTTCCTGCCCCTTGGCATCACCCCTGTTACTGATTCCTGACACTTCCCTCCGTGCTACCTGCTACTCTCTACTGCACCCCTAATACACATTCCCTGAAGGCCATTTGTGAGACTATTCACTGAGATATTTATTTGGTTTATTCTGTTATTCTTTTATATGTAATAGTTTGAAATTCTTTCATTAATTTATAATTTACTGGAATTCCTTTGTCATTTTTGCACTCAGTGTCTCAGTGATTAAAGATTTAACAGTTTCATTGTATTCAGTCAGAGGTGATTACACCTTCTTTGATTTTTTTATTAGTCTTACAATCATTCTTTGATTCCTGTTTAGTATATCATTGAACATACTTTGACTTAAATCTATGATTCTAATGTTTGGAATACTTCCTTGATGTCTTCATATTTTTATTTATTAGATTCCACATTGAGATTAGGTCAAACACTGCAGTTTCAAAAATCTATATTCTTCCAGGGAATGTGTTTATAATTTTATGTTTGTAATGTGTGAGGTCTGGTTAGACATGCGAGATTTCAATGCTATCCTCTAAATGGATACTCAGTTCTATAACTTCATTTTCAGTTGTTATGTTCTTTTCCATAAGAATGGCATTCTTAATCATATTGAGGAAGAACAGTAACTTTAAATTTCATACTAGCAGAGCAACATGAGATATTACTTCAAATGATCCTGGGCAGTTTGAATATGACACATTAAAACTAATTACATCAGAATTCATACCTATGTTATACCTAGCATGAATATGAGATATTTAATTTTCAAATTGTCTCAAAAGAAATTTTTTGTTACTATCAATTTGTCCTCATATAGAGAATGCAACTTGCACAAACTTCTTTATTTGAATGACTTATGCGAGAATGAATGGGGCCAGACAAGTTTCCTTTAGAGAGCATTATCTTTTAAAAGTTATGATTCAGGGCTGGAGACATGGCTAAATTCACAAGAACAGTTGTTACTCAGGAGGAGGACTCACATTTAATTTTCAGCACTCACTGAGTGGCATGAAGCTCTTGCAAATGCTCTGAGGTTTGAATAACTCTTCAGCTATCCATATAAAATACACATGCAGGTGTTGCACAGATATACATGCATACAAAGCACCCATACCAACAGAAAAAGGCAAGGTATAGTTCACAAGGTATCTAAATTTGTCATAAAATGTTAACGTATGGTTAGCTAGAGGTGTAGGAAATTTAGGAATAGTTGTTAAACAGACTTAAAAATTAGATAATAAAAATTGGTGACTTGGTTATGATGAATTTACTGTATATTTACAAAGATCCAGAATCTTTAAACATCCTTTGAAAGGGTTTATCATAAAATTGAAACTCACTCTGTAATAGTAATAATTGGACTAATAGAATATTGCTCACTATACTGGAAATGATATAAAACTTTTCTTTATTTTTTTTTTTTTGGTTTTTTAGAGACAGGGTTTCTCTGTGTAGCCCTGGCTGTCCTGGAACTCACTCTGTAGACCAGGCTGGCCTCGAACTCAGAAATCCTCCTGCCTCTGCCTCCCAAGTGCTGGGATTAAAGGCGTGCGCTACCACCGCCCGGCCATTTTTTTTTCTTTTTCTTTTTTTTTTTTTTGGTTTTTCGAGACAGGGTTTCTCTATAGCCCTGGCTGTCCTGGAACTTGCTTTGTAGACCAGGCTGGCCTCGAACTCAGAAATCCGCCTGCCTCTGCCTCCCAAGTGCTAGGATTAAAGGCGTGCGCCACCACCGCCCGGCAGATATAAAACTTTTCTAAAACAGTTAATTTAATGTTAAAGGCATGAAACAGGTTCTGATATGATACAAATACACTGTATTCATGTTGGAAATCCTCAATGAATTACTAAAAAGTCACATAAAACATGAAAAAGATAAATGTAGTATAGAATGATACAAATTAGTCTCACACATGGCAATCAATTACATTTCACTAATTCCAAGGAAGATTGCATGCACATACTTGACAGTGTGACTGAAATTAGTACAGTTAGACCAAACTCACCTGTGCCCTTCCTTTTGCCCACTCTATCATATCTTCAGATAAATGTACCTGTTGACCATTTGGAAAATATGGACTATTTTAACTTTAAGTCCAAGGCCCTGTGGGAAATTCCAAATGTAGAAAATGTCATACTCTCCTTGCAGTTTGTCTCTTTGGTTCATATTCACTCTGTCCCCAACAGGATTAGTGAAGTTCGCCTTTCTCAGAAAGGAATGCAGCTGAAAGACAGGAAGCATAATATTCCTTAAAGTAAGAAAATATATTCTTATTTCATCTTAAAGAGAACCTTACTAACAATATGCTGGTGAAAATTTCAGTGAAAGTCAAGGGATATTCAAAATTATAATGTTGCTGTTATGTTCGTTCTCTAAGAGATTACTAATCAAGTACAAACATGCATGCAGACAGCAAAGTATTTGCAATATGAATCATACAGACACATGAAAAAGAGACATTTGCATCCATATAGAGATACACACATGGCACAAGCACACAATTTTCTACACAAACATACATATACATGCCCAAACACACATATAAAATCAGATACACATAGAGACAGAATGTACATCAAAAATATCAGACACAGATACACACACAACACACACTCAGTCACACACACAAAAACACATGCCCTGAGGAATATTCATAGGTTCACATAGATATGTACTGACACCCACACAGAGTGACACTGACACACAGAAAAAAATTACGATCTCATACACAGACAGACAAAAAAATGAAAGATCATACACAAAACACAGGCACATGTATTGATAATTATACATAGGAATATACGTCATGACAAAATGTACTATACAGAAATAAATGAAAAAAGAAAGACAAATTTATGTTAACTGCCATAAACAGATAGGCAGATTGGCAAAAAGTGTCTATAAATAACCCATCTCTCTCCCTCCCCTCTCTCTAACCTATATCTATCATCTATATCTAGTTATAGACACAGAAATATAGATATACACACAGATATGCAGAAACAGAAACATGCAAATATGCAGTGGGAAATATATATTCACACACATGACCACACACAAATGTAATGAATTAAATTCTAACACGATTTCCTGTGTAAATACTCTCAGAGCACCAAGTGATACCACTAGCCTAGAGTGGGAATAGCATGAGTTGGGATATCTAGTTGAAACAATACCCTATAATGATTACAATGTACTTGAGAATTAATGAACCATGACAGATCATTGAGTGGACTCATGAGGATGGGCTCAGTATGTTTTCAGTATTAGAAAATGTATATTTAGCAAATCTGAAGCACAATTGAAGGACTACATGGACAGATTATTCCTTCTACTCTATGGAGTTCTATACTAATATCAAGATTTACTTGCTCAATAAAAATTCTTTCTATTTTGGAAAATATTTTCTAGCACACTTGGTTTGGTCATCTTATAGTCTCTTAAAACTATAACATTGATAACACTAAACATCATCTAACAGTAGAAACATTACCTTCTTGCAGCTATAATTGTGCTCTTTCCCATTGCTCTTGGGCAGATTATCAAACTTTTGAAAAGTCGTCTCATGGAGTGCATGGGCAAAAGCAAACACAACATTGTATATGTCATAACTCCCTTCAATAAAGGCCATGTCAAAAGTATGTCCCATTAACCATTCCAATGAGTGAATGGATGAAGAGTTCTTCAGTGTCTTATAATTAGAGGCTGAGACGTCACAGTTAAAGTGCATCCATTCCATCTTTACCAGATACTCATCTGAGTAATTGAAAGAGTTCAATGTCTGGACAAAAATTTTAAAACCAGAAATCTCACCATGGTGGTGTCCAAAAGCGAAGATCCCATATTCATTACCAAATGTAAAGTCTTTCTTACTAGGACTGACGTCCCACTCTGAAGTGGTGACCCATAGTCTCTGTATACCTAGAGACTCCCACCTTCTAAAGCTCACAGCTAAAGTACTGTCTGTGTCACCATAAATGATGACAACATTTGTGGATGACGTCATGATTTGGTTGTAATACACTTCAGCTCTTGACAAGTATAAATTCATGCTCATTGGAACCATGTTGACAAAGGCAAAGCAGACTATTTTTTTCCATCTCTCTTCTCAAATAGGAGAGAAATTGGATACCTTGATTGGTGTCTGAGATGGCCAACCCTATCCAGTTCCAAATGAAATGAATTATAAAGGATACCAGGGCAAGAGCTAGAGATATATGGTCAGAGGCCATCTGATATAGATCAGGAAATTTTTCATGATCACTCAAGACAGGATGAAAGGGTCCATAAGGAAGAAGAAGGACCTAGAACACAGGAAGCAGCATGAGGTATAATGAATTCTTAGAACTTGTAAACTCATTTTTCTGCACAGTTCTAGAAACCTTTGTTAGGTATTTTTTTTTCCTCATCTATATTTCATAAGAGGAAATGTGGAAGCCCCATCAAGTCTGTGAATAGTATCCTTGAAATACTTAGATTTGCCCCGGCATAATAAGGTCATGCTGGCACCAACAGATATATGATTTCATGACTGAATCCCCACCCTGCCCCAATACACACATAGACACACATTAAGCTTACCTGCTGAAACACAAAGTTGTTTAGGATTGTATGAAGTGTCACAGCTGTTGTCCAACTCAGTCTTGTAATTGCCATTGCATACTCGGTGAATTCTTCACAGATAAAATTAGGGAGAATATCATGATATTGTAAACTGAATTGAATGAGATTGTTAAATTTGGATTCTGAATAACAATTGTATTCTGAGAATTTAAGTAGTAGAGACATATTTGGCAAAAGATCAGGGTTCCTGTTGATTTCATACATGGAAAAAGCCAAAGCCAGAGCATACTTGCTGTTTTCAGTATGTGTTCTGTAAAAGGTTACAGTGTTCATAATTGACAGCAATTTACAGATATCATTTGCAGTGTATAAAAGGACAATCTTGCACTGGATTGCATTGTCTGCACCCAATAAAGACTGAAATGGTCTTTGTGATGTGGTTGAGATGACAAAAAAGCTGGAAGTTCATTAAATGTTGAAATGATCATGAAAGGTTCTCTCTCATACATGAGATGTTACCAGTTTTAGTAATAACATCACTTTTCAAAGAATGCACATATCCCTTAGAGTCCATATATTCCCTCCTTATTATAAATATAGAATACAGAACTAAACTTTGTAAGTAGTTAAAGCCAGTGTATTTGGATAGATCAAAATATAAACTTCACAGTAGACAGATATCTTAGTTCAATTTTTGATATAGCATTAGTACATAAACGGGGAACACATGGAGGAAATTTAAGAAATTAACTGAATATCTATATGAAAGTTCTGCACAGCTAGGTGTGTCTTGAACATTAGTGGCCCTAGCACATGCATTAGAAGCTACACTGTGATGGAAGGACCATCAGCAGACTCTATGGCCATTTGCCTAATCACATAGGATAGTTATAGAAATTTATAGACATTCTTTTGATAAGATACTGTTGGCTACTCTGAAATGCAGAGTGTCTAGGAGAGGTATTTATATGGTATATAAAGGTCCTGATTCGTTTTATTGCTAAGTTTCCATCCTTGTCATTGTGAGGCTGATGGAAAAAATACTCTGCATAAATTTAAAGTGGTAATATAGCATTAAGTCTCTATTGGTCTATATTAAGACTATATAAGGTGTTCTTTCTTGTTTGCAGGATGAAAGCACAGTACAAAAGACTTGCTTTGCTTTCATCTTTATCTTCAGCAGTATTGGGAACTATTCATGATGACTTTACATGGAAAACACAAATGCACTTACTCTATATTCAAAATGTGACTGAAATACTCTTTCTCCACAGGCTGTTGTACTGCCTGAATCATAAGATACATCCTGTTTTCAGGCTTCTATCCTTTTCTTCATTCTGCTTCATTCTCCAAAAGCACCTGGGGTAAATAAAATCAGCCACAAGAAGTGGAATGTTGAGAAGCAAGAACAGTAAAATCAAAGTGAACATATTTTTCCTGTCCTGGGCCTGGGCAGTATTGATTGTCAAGTGTCAAACAGATCAGGAAATCAAACAAGTACCAATATATCCCCATGTACTATTATCACTGTGTCAAAAGGAGATGCTACACCTGCATTCATGTTTCCTTTTGTACAGGTGCTTCCTCATCTCTGGCGGAATCATTGATACTTTCTCCGGAGGTGCTTCATGTGGTACCCACTGTGCATGTGATAAATTTGGTTGATAAATATAGATGAGGATGATGCAGCTTGATGATTGACATCACACATGTTTTTGGAAATTAAGGTCCCTGGAAAGATTCCACTTTGTGAAAATTTGTTCCCAGAACTGCCTCAAATCTGTTTATGTGAACACCTTAAATAATATCAATGGATTTTGTTAGTCGATTCACTGAGGGACATGCAATAATGGTTCAGGAAGGACTCACAAAATCTGAGGTCATGGATACACACTGGCTATTGTGTCACGAAACCCTGGAGATAGAACATCAGCCCCATGTTTAGAGAATTAGATATCCACTGAGAATACAGTATGGACAATGCTACAGCAGTGACAGGTACAGAATATCTAAACAAAAGCTTTACTTAAATTATCTTGAGAAATAAAACTTATGTCCAATCTAGAAATATCCTGGATCCAAAACTATACAGATCATCATAGAAGCACACTTTCCTTTCATATTTTTATTTTTATTAAACTCATTATTTATCTTAATTTTAAATACATTTAGAATATTACCCTTTATAGTTAGAATTGTATAGTTTCCAATATATAGCATGAAGTTTGATGTGAATTACTTTAGTTTTAAATATTTTATTTTATTACATTTTAGTCATTGATCTGCTCTCAGTCCTCTTGCTCTTTAAATATTCATCAAGTTCTAGAGAATGATCAATCTGTGTGCTCATTTCAGATCTACATAAGACCTTGCACTCATATTACCAATTTATATTAATAAGAAACTAAGATGAATATTTATTTGAGTTTGAAACAGGATCTTCAAATGTGACCCGTAGTTCTCACAGATCAATACCTTGTTTTGACATGTTTCTTCTAGTTTGTGTTTGGTTTTCTACATTGATTTTGCTAAACTTACATTCAAGTAGTTGCTGTCAAGAATTCTTAAAATTAGTATCTGAGAAGCAAATAGTAAGTAGCAAGTGAACCTGTGTTTAATGAGTAAAACAGTCTTTACTTTTCTTTACTGAACCTATTCTAATTTATTTTATTTTTTATTAGATATATCCTTTATTTACATTTCAAATCATTTCCCCATTCCTGGATTCCACCATGCCCGAAAGTCCCATAAGCCCTCTTCCCTCCCCTTGTTCCCCAACCCATTCCTGCTTCCCTGTCCTAGTATTCCCCTACACTGCTGCATTGAGCCTTCCATGAGCAGGGGCCTCTCCATCCTTCTTCTTGGGCATCATTTGACATGTGAATTGTTTCCTGGTGATTCCAAGTTTCTGGGCTAATATTCGCTTATCATTGAGTGCAAACCATGTGTGTTGTTCTGTGATTGGGTTAACTACTCAAGATGACATTTTCCAGTTCCACCCACTTGCTTAAGAATTTCATGAATTCATTGTTTTTAATAGCTGAGTAGTATTCCATAGAGTAAACATACCACACTTTCTGTATCCATTCCTCTGTTGAGGGACATCTTGGTTCTTTCCAGCTTCTGGCTATTATAAATAGGGCTGCTATAGAACATAGTGGAGCATGTGTCTTTATTGCATGCTGGAGAATCCTCTGGGTATATGGCCAGGAGTGGTATAGCTGGGTCCTCCGGTAGTGTTATGCTGAGTTTTCTGAGGAACTGCCAGACTGATTTCCAGAATGCTTGTACCAGTTTGTAATCCCACCAGCAGTGGGGAGTGTTCCTCTCTCCACATCCTCGCCAGCACCTGTTGTCTCCTGAGTTTTTGATCCTAGCCATTCTGACTGGTGTGAGGTGACTAAGGATGTTGAACTATTCTTTGTATGCTTCTCAGCCATTTGATATTGCTCAGGTGAAAATTCTTTGTTTAGCTCTGTACACCATTATTTAATAGGGTTATTTGGCTCTCTGGAGTCTACCTTCTTGAGTTCTTTGTGTATCTTAGATATTAGTCCTCTGTCGGATGTAGGGTTGGTAAAGATCTTTTCCCAATTTGTTAGTTGCATTTTTGTCCTTTTGACAGTATCCTTTGTCTTACAGGAGTAAAATATTATGTAATTTCCTTGTCATCTGTTCATGATAATATTTTAGAACTTGTACTGCCAGTGGGAGGGTTTGCTGATAATTGTGGTATGATGAGTCTCTGCGGATATGGAATGCAGGTAAAGCAGCAACAATATAGGCAATACTCTGTTGTGGGTGGTGCTATGTCTTATTTAGCATTTATATTGAGGCAAATTGGGTTGGTTCTTATCTAAATTTTATTGAAATGTTTAAATATCAAAAATTTTCATTTGCATGATGTAGAACCTCTGAGGCTAAAATAGGCATATTGAGAGATATGAGATGATTTATTTTCCATAGAAGAAAGTAGTCTCTAAAATGGCTTCACATGTTACTCCATTCCCATATCTTTTAGATGTTTTCTCTTTTTTTTCTAAGTTTTTTTTTATTTACATTCCAAATGATTTCCCCTTTCCCGGTTCCTCCCTCCCTGAAAATCCCATAAGCCCACTTCCCTCCCTCTGTTCCCCATTCAACCACCTCTCACTTCTCTGTCCTGGCATTCCCCTACATCCAGTCTTTCCAGGACCAGGGGTCTCTTCTTCCATCTTCTTGGACGTCGATTGATATGTGAATTCTGTCTTGGGTATTCTGAGATTCGGGGTTAATATCCCCTTATCAGTGACTGAATACCATGTGTGTTCTTTTGTGATTGGGTTACCTCACTAAGGATGATATATTCCAGTTCTGACCATTTTCCTAAGAATTTTGTGAATTCATTGTTTTTAATTGCAGTGTAGTATTCCATTGTGTAAATATACCACATCTTCTGAATCCATTCCTCCGTTGATGGACATCTGGGTACTTTCCAGCTTCTGGCTATTATAAATAAGGCTACTATGAACATAGTGGAGCATGTGTCCTTATTGCATGCAGGGGAAGCCTCTGGGTATATGCCCAGCAGAGTCATGCAAAGTTTTCTGAGGAACCGCAAGACTGCTTTCCAGAGTGGTTGTACCAGCTTGCAATTCCACCAGCAGTGGAGGAGTGTTGCTCTTTTTCCACATCCTCGCCAACAACTGCTCTCTCCTGTGTTTTTGATCTATGCCGTTCTGACTGGTGTGAGATGGAATCTCAGGGTTGTTTTGATTTGCATTGCCCTAATGACTAAAGATGATGAACATCTCTTTAGGTGCTTCTCAGCCATTAGATATTCTTCAGGTGAGAACTCTTTCTTTAGTTCTGTACCCCATTTTTAATAGGGTTATTTGGCTCTCTGCAGTCTACTTGAGTTCTTTGTATACATTGGATATTAGCCTTCTGTCAGATGTAGGGTTGGTAAAGATCATTTCCCAATTAGTTGGTTGCCGCTTTAAATGGGGTCACATTGTACTGTGTTTTCTGTTGGGTCTATGAGCAAACAGTTGTCTTCCACTAGTAACGCCTTGTTCTGTTTGCTGTGAAACGCATGGGCAAATACAATGTAGTAATGATATCCAGTTTAGAACAGTAAAGACAATCCTAGACGGATAGCTACCTGGTAATCTCTTTCATAGTTCATGTACAGGATTTCCTCGTTTTGTGCTAAACAACATGTTTGAACACCCAGTATTCTCAAACTCACAATATATATAAATGGTAAAGGACACATTCTTCCAGGTATTACCACAGTAATGAACATGAAAGAGGTCACATCGTACTGCGTTTTCTGTTGGGTCTATGCGCACACACCTGTCTTCCACATCTTACGTATAATACGGTTTCCTCCGACCCGCATGGGCAAATACAATGTAGTAATGATATCCAGTTTTGAACAGTAAAGACAATCTCAGACGGATAGCTACCTGGAAAACGCATTTAGTGTATATCGTGTATTGTGCGTAATATCCTTGTTTGAGCTAAACAACATGTTTAAACACCCAGCGTTTTAAAAATCACAGTATATGTAAACTGTAAACGAAACACTCTTTCAGGTGTTAGCACAGTAATGAACATGAATGCAGTCACATTGTACTGCGTTTTCTGTTCGGTTTATGTACAAACACTTGTCTTCCACTTGTAACGCGTCGTTCTGTTTGCTGCTAAACTCATGGACAAATACAATGTAGTAATAATTTCCAGTTTTGAACAGTAAACACAATCTCAGATTGATAGCTACCTGGTAAACGCATTGAGTGTATAACGTGTATGGTGCATAATATCCTTGTTTTGTGCTAAACAACATGTTTAAACACCCAATGTTCTCAAACCCACAATATATGAAAACTGTAAATGAAACACTCTTTAGGACATTAGTACAGTAATGAACATGAAAGCTGTTATATTGTACTGCGTTTTCTGTTGGGTCTATGCGCACTTGTCTTCCACTTGTAACGCGTTGTTCTGTTTGCTGCGAAACGCATGGGCAAAGACAATGTAATAATGATATCCAGTTTTGAATAGCAAAGACAATCTCAGATGGATAGCTACCTGGTAAACGCATTTAGTGTGTATCGTGTATTGTGCATAATATCCTTGTTGTAGGCTAAACAATACGTTTAAACACCCAGTGTTCTCAAACTCTCAGTATATATAAACTGTAAACCAAACACTGTTCCTGGTATTAACCCAGAAAGGAACATGAAAGCTGTCACATTGTACTGCGTTTTCTGTTGAGTCTATGTGCAAACACTTGTCTTCCACTTGTAACGCATAGTACGGTTTGCTCCAAACCGCATGGGAAAATACAATGTAGTAATGATATCCAGTTTTGAATATTAAAGACACTCCCAGACGGAAAGCTACCTGGTAATCTCATTTAGAGTTCTTCATGTATTGTACAGAATATCCTCGTTTTGTGCTAAACAACATGTTTAAACACCAAGTGTTCTCAAACTCACAGTATATATGAACGGTAATGGAAACCCTAGTCCTGCTATTAGCACATTAATGATCATGAAAGCAGTCACATTGTACTGCCTTTTCTTTTGAGTCTATGCGCAAACACTTGTCTTCCACTTGTAACGCGTTGTTCTGTTTGCTGCTAAATGCATGGGCAAATACAATGTAGTAATGATATCCAGCTTTGAACAGTAAAGACAATCCCAACCCGATAACTATCAGGTAATCTCATTTAGAGTACATCATAAATTGTATAGGATATCGTTGTTTTGTGCAAAACAACATGTTTAAACACACAGTATTCTTAAACTCACAGTATGTAGAAAGTGTAAACGAAGCACTCTTCTGGTTATTTGCCAGAAAGCAACATAAACGTAGGCCCATTTTACTGAGTTTAAAGTTGGGTCTATGTGCAAACACTTTTCTTCCACTTGTAACGCATCGTATGTTTTAGCGGAAACGCACGGTCAACTACAATGTAGTAATCATATCCAGTTTTGATCAGTAGACAATCCCGAACGGATAGCTATCTGGCAATCTCATTTAGCGTACATCATGAATTGTACTGGATATCGTTGTTTTGTGCTAAACAGCATGGTTAAACACCCAGTATTCTTAAACTCACAGTATATAGAAAATGTAAACCAAACACTCTTCTGGTTATTTGCCAGAAAGCAACATGAATACAGTCACATTTTAGTGCGTTTACTGTTGGGTCTATGTGCAAACACGTTTCTTCCACTTGTAACCGATCATATGTTCTCGCGAAAACGCATCATCAAAAACAATGTAGTAATGATATCCAGTTTTGAACAGTAAAGACAATCTCAAACGGTAATCTCGTAATCTCATTTAGAGTACATCATGAATTGTACAGGATATCTTTGTTTTGTGCAAAACAGCATGTTTACACACACAGTATCCTTAATCTCACAGTATGTAGAAAGAGTAAATGAAACACACTTCTGGTTATTTGATAGAAAGAAACATGACCGCAGTCACATTTTAGTGCGTTTACTGTTGGGTCTATGTGCAAACACTTTATTACACTTGTAACGCATCCTATATTTTCGCGGAAAAGCATGATCAAATACAATGTAGTAATGATATCCAGCTTTGAACAGTAAAGACAATCTCAAACGGTTAGCTATCTGGTAATCTCATTTAGAATACATCATGAATTGTACAGGATATCGTTGTTTTGTGCACAAGAACATGTCAAAACACACAGTATTCTTAAACTCACAGTATACATAAACTTTAAACCAGACACTCTTCTGGTTATTTGCCATAAAGCAACATGAACGCAGTCACATTTTAGTGAGTTTACTGTTGAGTCTATGTGCAAACACTTTGCTTCCACTTGTAACGCATCGTATGTTTTCACGGAAACGCATGGTCAAATACAATGTAGTAATGCTATCCAGCTTTGAACAGTAAAGACAATCCCAAACGGATAACTATCTGGTAATCTCATTTAGAGTACATCGTGAATTGTACAGGATATCGTTGTTTTGTGCAAAACAACATGTTTACACACACAGTATTCTTAAACTCACAGTATGTAGAAAGTGTAAATAAACACTCTTCTGGTTATTTGCCAGCAAGAAACATGAACGCAGTCCCATTTTAATGCGTTTACTGTTGGATCTATGTGCAAAAACTTTTCTTCCACTTGTAACGCAACGTAAGTTTTCGCGGAAACGCATGGTCAAATAGTATGTAATGATGATATCCAGCTTTGAAGAGTAAAGACAATCCCAAACAGATAGCTATCTGCTTATCTTATTTAGAGTACATCGTGAATTGTACAGAATAACACTGTTTTGTGCAAAACAACATGTTTACACACAGTATTCTTAAACTCACTGTATGTAGAAAGTGTAAGAGACACACTCATCTGTTTATTTGCCAGAAAGCAACATGAACGCAGTCACATTTTAGTGCGTTTACTGTTGGGTCTATGTGCAAACACTTTTCTTCCACTTGTAACGCATCGTATGTTTTCACGGAAACGCATGTTCAAATACAATGTAGTAATGATATCCAGCTTTGAACAGTAAAGACAATCCCAAACGGGTAGCTATGTGGTAATCTCACTTAGAGTACATCCTGACTTGTACAGGATATCGTGTTTTGTGCAAAACAACATGTTTACACACACAGTATTCTTAAACTCACAGTATGTAGAAAGTGTAAATAAACACTCTTCTGGTTATTTGCCAGCAAGAAACATGAACGCAGTCCCATTTTAATGCGTTTACTGTTGGATCTATGTGCAAAAACTTTTCTTCCACTTGTAACGCAACGTAAGTTTTCGCGGAAACGCATGGTCAAATAGTATGTAATGATGATATCCAGCTTTGAAGAGTAAAGACAATCCCAAACAGATAGCTATCTGCTTATCTTATTTAGAGTACATCGTGAATTGTACAGAATAACACTGTTTTGTGCAAAACAACATGTTTACACACAGTATTCTTAAACTCACTGTATGTAGAAAGTGTAAGAGACACACTCATCTGTTTATTTGCCAGAAAGCAACATGAACGCAGTCACATTTTAGTGCGTTTACTGTTGGGTCTATGTGCAAACACTTTTCTTCCACTTGTAAAGCATAGCAGGTTTTCGCGGAAACGCACGGTCAACTACAATGTAGTAATCATATCCAGTTTTGATCAGTAGACAATCCCGAACGGATAGCTATCTGGCAATCTCATTTAGCGTACATCATGAATTGTACTGGATATCGTTGTTTTGTGCTAAACAGCATGGTTAAACACCCAGTATTCTTAAACTCACAGTATATAGAAAATGTAAACCAAACACTCTTCTGGTTATTTGCCAGAAAGCAACATGAATACAGTCACATTTTAGTGCGTTTACTGTTGGGTCTATGTGCAAACACGTTTCTTCCACTTGTAACCGATCATATGTTCTCGCGAAAACGCATCATCAAAAACAATGTAGTAATGATATCCAGTTTTGAACAGTAAAGACAATCTCAAACGGTAATCTCGTAATCTCATTTAGAGTACATCATGAATTGTACAGGATATCTTTGTTTTGTGCAAAACAGCATGTTTACACACACAGTATCCTTAATCTCACAGTATGTAGAAAGAGTAAATGAAACACACTTCTGGTTATTTGATAGAAAGAAACATGACCGCAGTCACATTTTAGTGCGTTTACTGTTGGGTCTATGTGCAAACACTTTATTACACTTGTAACGCATCCTATATTTTCGCGGAAAAGCATGATCAAATACAATGTAGTAATGATATCCAGCTTTGAACAGTAAAGACAATCTCAAACGGTTAGCTATCTGGTAATCTCATTTAGAATACATCATGAATTGTACAGGATATCGTTGTTTTGTGCACAAGAACATGTCAAAACACACAGTATTCTTAAACTCACAGTATACATAAACTTTAAACCAGACACTCTTCTGGTTATTTGCCATAAAGCAACATGAACGCAGTCACATTTTAGTGAGTTTACTGTTGAGTCTATGTGCAAACACTTTGCTTCCACTTGTAACGCATCGTATGTTTTCACGGAAACGCATGGTCAAATACAATGTAGTAATGCTATCCAGCTTTGAACAGTAAAGACAATCCCAAACGGATAACTATCTGGTAATCTCATTTAGAGTACATCGTGAATTGTACAGGATATCGTTGTTTTGTGCAAAACAACATGTTTAATCACACAGTATTCTTAAATTCACAGCATACGTAAACTTTAAAACAGACACTCATCTGGTTATTTGCCAGAAAGCAACATGAACGCAGTCACATTTTAGTGCGTTTACTGTTGGGTCTATGTGCAAACACTTTTCTTCCACTTGTAACGCATCGTATGTTTTCACGGAAACGCATGTTCAAATACAATGTAGTAATGATATCCAGCTTTGAACAGTAAAGACAATCCCAAACGGGTAGCTATGTGGTAATCTCACTTAGAGTACATCCTGACTTGTACAGGATATCGTGTTTTGTGCAAAACAACATGTTTACACACACAGTATTCTTAAACTCACAGTATGTAGAAAGTGTAAATAAACACTCTTCTGGTTATTTGCCAGCAAGAAACATGAACGCAGTCCCATTTTAATGCGTTTACTGTTGGATCTATGTGCAAAAACTTTTCTTCCACTTGTAACGCAACGTAAGTTTTCGCGGAAACGCATGGTCAAATAGTATGTAATGATGATATCCAGCTTTGAAGAGTAAAGACAATCCCAAACAGATAGCTATCTGCTTATCTTATTTAGAGTACATCGTGAATTGTACAGAATAACACTGTTTTGTGCAAAACAACATGTTTACACACAGTATTCTTAAACTCACTGTATGTAGAAAGTGTAAGAGACACACTCATCTGTTTATTTGCCAGAAAGCAACATGAACGCAGTCACATTTTAGTACGTTTACTGTTGGGTCTATGTGCAAACACTTTTCTTCCACTTGTAAAGCATAGCAGGTTTTCGCGGAAACGCACGGTCAACTACAATGTAGTAATCATATCCAGTTTTGATCAGTAGACAATCCCGAACGGATAGCTATCTGGCAATCTCATTTAGCGTACATCATGAATTGTACTGGATATCGTTGTTTTGTGCTAAACAGCATGGTTAAACACCCAGTATTCTTAAACTCACAGTATATAGAAAATGTAAACCAAACACTCTTCTGGTTATTTGCCAGAAAGCAACATGAATACAGTCACATTTTAGTGCGTTTACTGTTGGGTCTATGTGCAAACACGTTTCTTCCACTTGTAACCGATCATATGTTCTCGCGAAAACGCATCATCAAAAACAATGTAGTAATGATATCCAGTTTTGAACAGTAAAGACAATCTCAAACGGTAATCTCGTAATCTCATTTAGAGTACATCATGAATTGTACAGGATATCTTTGTTTTGTGCAAAACAGCATGTTTACACACACAGTATCCTTAATCTCACAGTATGTAGAAAGAGTAAATGAAACACACTTCTGGTTATTTGATAGAAAGAAACATGACCGCAGTCACATTTTAGTGCGTTTACTGTTGGGTCTATGTGCAAACACTTTATTACACTTGTAACGCATCCTATATTTTCGCGGAAAAGCATGATCAAATACAATGTAGTAATGATATCCAGCTTTGAACAGTAAAGACAATCTCAAACGGTTAGCTATCTGGTAATCTCATTTAGAATACATCATGAATTGTACAGGATATCGTTGTTTTGTGCACAAGAACATGTCAAAACACACAGTATTCTTAAACTCACAGTATACATAAACTTTAAACCAGACACTCTTCTGGTTATTTGCTATAAAGCAACATGAACGCAGTCACATTTTAGTGAGTTTACTGTTGAGTCTATGTGCAAACACTTTGCTTCCACTTGTAACGCATCGTATGTTTTCACGGAAACGCATGGTCAAATACAATGTAGTAATGCTATCCAGCTTTGAACAGTAAAGACAATCCCAAACGGATAACTATCTGGTAATCTCATTTAGAGTACATCGTGAATTGTACAGGATATCGTTGTTTTGTGCAAAACAACATGTTTACACACACAGTATTCTTAAACTCACAGTATGTAGAAAGTGTAAATAAACACTCTTCTGGTTATTTGCCAGCAAGAAACATGAACGCAGTCCCATTTTAATGCGTTTACTGTTGGATCTATGTGCAAAAACTTTTCTTCCACTTGTAACGCAACGTAAGTTTTCACGGAAACGCATGGTCAAATAGTATGTAATGATGATATCCAGCTTTGAAGAGTAAAGACAATCCCAAACAGATAGCTATCTGCTTATCTTATTTAGAGTACATCGTGAATTGTACAGAATAACACTGTTTTGTGCAAAACATGTTTACACACAGTATTCTTAAACTCACTGTATGTAGAAAGTGTAAGAGACACACTCATCTGTTTATTTGCCAGAAAGCAACATGAACGCAGTCACATTTTAGTGCGTTTACTGTTGGGTCTATGTGCAAACACTTTTCTTCCACTTGTAACGCATCGTATGTTTTCACGGAAACGCATGTTCAAATACAATGTAGTAATGATATCCAGCTTTGAACAGTAAAGACAATCCCAAACGGGTAGCTATGTGGTAATCTCACTTAGAGTACATCCTGACTTGTACAGGATATCGTGTTTTGTGCAAAACAACATGTTTACACACACAGTATTCTTAAACTCACAGTATGTAGAAAGTGTAAATAAACACTCTTCTGGTTATTTGCCAGCAAGAAACATGAACGCAGTCCCATTTTAATGCGTTTACTGTTGGATCTATGTGCAAAAACTTTTCTTCCACTTGTAACGCAACGTAAGTTTTCGCGGAAACGCATGGTCAAATAGTATGTAATGATGATATCCAGCTTTGAAGAGTAAAGACAATCCCAAACAGATAGCTATCTGCTTATCTTATTTAGAGTACATCGTGAATTGTACAGAATAACACTGTTTTGTGCAAAACAACATGTTTACACACAGTATTCTTAAACTCACTGTATGTAGAAAGTGTAAGAGACACACTCATCTGTTTATTTGCCAGAAAGCAACATGAACGCAGTCACATTTTAGTGCGTTTACTGTTGGGTCTATGTGCAAACACTTTTCTTCCACTTGTAAAGCATAGCAGGTTTTCGCGGAAACGCACGGTCAACTACAATGTAGTAATCATATCCAGTTTTGATCAGTAGACAATCCCGAACGGATAGCTATCTGGCAATCTCATTTAGCGTACATCATGAATTGTACTGGATATCGTTGTTTTGTGCTAAACAGCATGGTTAAACACCCAGTATTCTTAAACTCACAGTATATAGAAAATGTAAACCAAACACTCTTCTGGTTATTTGCCAGAAAGCAACATGAATACAGTCACATTTTAGTGCGTTTACTGTTGGGTCTATGTGCAAACACGTTTCTTCCACTTGTAACCGATCATATGTTCTCGCGAAAACGCATCATCAAAAACAATGTAGTAATGATATCCAGTTTTGAACAGTAAAGACAATCTCAAACGGTAATCTCGTAATCTCATTTAGAGTACATCATGAATTGTACAGGATATCTTTGTTTTGTGCAAAACAGCATGTTTACACACACAGTATCCTTAATCTCACAGTATGTAGAAAGAGTAAATGAAACACACTTCTGGTTATTTGATAGAAAGAAACATGACCGCAGTCACATTTTAGTGCGTTTACTGTTGGGTCTATGTGCAAACACTTTATTACACTTGTAACGCATCCTATATTTTCGCGGAAAAGCATGATCAAATACAATGTAGTAATGATATCCAGCTTTGAACAGTAAAGACAATCTCAAACGGTTAGCTATCTGGTAATCTCATTTAGAATACATCATGAATTGTACAGGATATCGTTGTTTTGTGCACAAGAACATGTCAAAACACACAGTATTCTTAAACTCACAGTATACATAAACTTTAAACCAGACACTCTTCTGGTTATTTGCCATAAAGCAACATGAACGCAGTCACATTTTAGTGAGTTTACTGTTGAGTCTATGTGCAAACACTTTGCTTCCACTTGTAACGCATCGTATGTTTTCACGGAAACGCATGGTCAAATACAATGTAGTAATGCTATCCAGCTTTGAACAGTAAAGACAATCCCAAACGGATAACTATCTGGTAATCTCATTTAGAGTACATCGTGAATTGTACAGGATATCGTTGTTTTGTGCAAAACAACATGTTTAATCACACAGTATTCTTAAATTCACAGCATACGTAAACTTTAAAACAGACACTCATCTGGTTATTTGCCAGAAAGCAACATGAACGCAGTCACATTTTAGTGCGTTTACTGTTGGGTCTATGTGCAAACACTTTTCTTCCACTTGTAACGCATCGTATGTTTTCACGGAAACGCATGTTCAAATACAATGTAGTAATGATATCCAGCTTTGAACAGTAAAGACAATCCCAAACGGGTAGCTATGTGGTAATCTCACTTAGAGTACATCCTGACTTGTACAGGATATCGTGTTTTGTGCAAAACAACATGTTTACACACACAGTATTCTTAAACTCACAGTATGTAGAAAGTGTAAATAAACACTCTTCTGGTTATTTGCCAGCAAGAAACATGAACGCAGTCCCATTTTAATGCGTTTACTGTTGGATCTATGTGCAAAAACTTTTCTTCCACTTGTAACGCAACGTAAGTTTTCGCGGAAACGCATGGTCAAATAGTATGTAATGATGATATCCAGCTTTGAAGAGTAAAGACAATCCCAAACAGATAGCTATCTGCTTATCTTATTTAGAGTACATCGTGAATTGTACAGAATAACACTGTTTTGTGCAAAACAACATGTTTACACACAGTATTCTTAAACTCACTGTATGTAGAAAGTGTAAGAGACACACTCATCTGTTTATTTGCCAGAAAGCAACATGAACGCAGTCACATTTTAGTGCGTTTACTGTTGGGTCTATGTGCAAACACTTTTCTTCCACTTGTAAAGCATAGCAGGTTTTCGCGGAAACGCACGGTCAACTACAATGTAGTAATCATATCCAGTTTTGATCAGTAGACAATTCCGAACGGATAGCTATCTGGCAATCTCATTTAGCGTACATCATGAATTGTACTGGATATCGTTGTTTTGTGCTAAACAGCATGGTTAAACACCCAGTATTCTTAAACTCACAGTATATAGAAAATGTAAACCAAACACTCTTCTGGTTATTTGCCAGAAAGCAACATGAATACAGTCACATTTTAGTGCGTTTACTGTTGGGTCTATGTGCAAACACGTTTCTTCCACTTGTAACCGATCATATGTTCTCGCGAAAACGCATCATCAAAAACAATGTAGTAATGATATCCAGTTTTGAACAGTAAAGACAATCTCAAACGGTAATCTCGTAATCTCATTTAGAGTACATCATGAATTGTACAGGATATCTTTGTTTTGTGCAAAACAGCATGTTTACACACACAGTATCCTTAATCTCACAGTATGTAGAAAGAGTAAATGAAACACACTTCTGGTTATTTGATAGAAAGAAACATGACCGCAGTCACATTTTAGTGCGTTTACTGTTGGGTCTATGTGCAAACACTTTATTACACTTGTAACGCATCCTATATTTTCGCGGAAAAGCATGATCAAATACAATGTAGTAATGATATCCAGCTTTGAACAGTAAAGACAATCTCAAACGGTTAGCTATCTGGTAATCTCATTTAGAATACATCATGAATTGTACAGGATATCGTTGTTTTGTGCACAAGAACATGTCAAAACACACAGTATTCTTAAACTCACAGTATACATAAACTTTAAACCAGACACTCTTCTGGTTATTTGCCATAAAGCAACATGAACGCAGTCACATTTTAGTGAGTTTACTGTTGAGTCTATGTGCAAACACTTTGCTTCCACTTGTAACGCATCGTATGTTTTCACGGAAACGCATGGTCAAATACAATGTAGTAATGCTATCCAGCTTTGAACAGTAAAGACAATCCCAAACGGATAACTATCTGGTAATCTCATTTAGAGTACATCGTGAATTGTACAGGATATCGTTGTTTTGTGCAAAACAACATGTTTAATCACACAGTATTCTTAAATTCACAGCATACGTAAACTTTAAAACAGACACTCATCTGGTTATTTGCCAGAAAGCAACATGAACGCAGTCACATTTTAGTGCGTTTACTGTTGGGTCTATGTGCAAACACTTTTCTTCCACTTGTAACGCATCGTATGTTTTCACGGAAACGCATGTTCAAATACAATGTAGTAATGATATCCAGCTTTGAACAGTAAAGACAATCCCAAACGGGTAGCTATGTGGTAATCTCACTTAGAGTACATCCTGACTTGTACAGGATATCGTGTTTTGTGCAAAACAGCATGTTTACACACACAGTATTCTTAAACTCACAGTATGTAGAAAGTGTAAATAAACACTCTTCTGGTTATTTGCCAGCAAGAAACATGAACGCAGTCCCATTTTAATGCGTTTACTGTTGGATCTATGTGCAAAAACTTTTCTTCCACTTGTAACGCAACGTAAGTTTTCGCGGAAACGCATGGTCAAATAGTATGTAATGATGATATCCAGCTTTGAAGAGTAAAGACAATCCCAAACAGATAGCTATCTGCTTATCTTATTTAGAGTACATCGTGAATTGTACAGAATAACACTGTTTTGTGCAAAACAACATGTTTACACACAGTATTCTTAAACTCACTGTATGTAGAAAGTGTAAGAGACACACTCATCTGTTTATTTGCCAGAAAGCAACATGAACGCAGTCACATTTTAGTGCGTTTACTGTTGGGTCTATGTGCAAACACTTTTCTTCCACTTGTAAAGCATAGCAGGTTTTCGCGGAAACGCACGGTCAACTACAATGTAGTAATCATATCCAGTTTTGATCAGTAGACAATCCCGAACGGATAGCTATCTGGCAATCTCATTTAGCGTACATCATGAATTGTACTGGATATCGTTGTTTTGTGCTAAACAGCATGGTTAAACACCCAGTATTCTTAAACTCACAGTATATAGAAAATGTAAACCAAACACTCTTCTGGTTATTTGCCAGAAAGCAACATGAATACAGTCACATTTTAGTGCGTTTACTGTTGGGTCTATGTGCAAACACGTTTCTTCCACTTGTAACCGATCATATGTTCTCGCGAAAACGCATCATCAAAAACAATGTAGTAATGATATCCAGTTTTGAACAGTAAAGACAATCTCAAACGGTAATCTCGTAATCTCATTTAGAGTACATCATGAATTGTACAGGATATCTTTGTTTTGTGCAAAACAGCATGTTTACACACACAGTATCCTTAATCTCACAGTATGTAGAAAGAGTAAATGAAACACACTTCTGGTTATTTGATAGAAAGAAACATGACCGCAGTCACATTTTAGTGCGTTTACTGTTGGGTCTATGTGCAAACAATTTATTACACTTGTAACGCATCCTATATTTTCGCGGAAAAGCATGATCAAATACAATGTAGTAATGATATCCAGCTTTGAACAGTAAAGACAATCTCAAACGGTTAGCTATCTGGTAATCTCATTTAGAATACATCATGAATTGTACAGGATATCGTTGTTTTGTGCACAAGAACATGTCAAAACACACAGTATTCTTAAACTCACAGTATACATAAACTTTAAACCAGACACTCTTCTGGTTATTTGCTATAAAGCAACATGAACGCAGTCACATTTTAGTGAGTTTACTGTTGAGTCTATGTGCAAACACTTTGCTTCCACTTGTAACGCATCGTATGTTTTCACGGAAACGCATGGTCAAATACAATGTAGTAATGCTATCCAGCTTTGAACAGTAAAGACAATCCCAAACGGATAACTATCTGGTAATCTCATTTAGAGTACATCGTGAATTGTACAGGATATCGTTGTTTTGTGCAAAACAACATGTTTACACACACAGTATTCTTAAACTCACAGTATGTAGAAAGTGTAAATAAACACTCTTCTGGTTATTTGCCAGCAAGAAACATGAACGCAGTCCCATTTTAATGCGTTTACTGTTGGATCTATGTGCAAAAACTTTTCTTCCACTTGTAACGCAACGTAAGTTTTCACGGAAACGCATGGTCAAATAGTATGTAATGATGATATCCAGCTTTGAAGAGTAAAGACAATCCCAAACAGATAGCTATCTGCTTATCTTATTTAGAGTACATCGTGAATTGTACAGAATAACACTGTTTTGTGCAAAACAACATGTTTACACACAGTATTCTTAAACTCACTGTATGTAGAAAGTGTAAGAGACACACTCATCTGTTTATTTGCCAGAAAGCAACATGAACGCAGTCACATTTTAGTGCGTTTACTGTTGGGTCTATGTGCAAACACTTTTCTTCCACTTGTAACGCATCGTATGTTTTCACGGAAACGCATGTTCAAATACAATGTAGTAATGATATCCAGCTTTGAACAGTAAAGACAATCCCAAACGGGTAGCTATGTGGTAATCTCACTTAGAGTACATCCTGACTTGTACAGGATATCGTGTTTTGTGCAAAACAACATGTTTACACACACAGTATTCTTAAACTCACAGTATGTAGAAAGTGTAAATAAACACTCTTCTGGTTATTTGCCAGCAAGAAACATGAACGCAGTCCCATTTTAATGCGTTTACTGTTGGATCTATGTGCAAAAACTTTTCTTCCACTTGTAACGCAACGTAAGTTTTCGCGGAAACGCATGGTCAAATAGTATGTAATGATGATATCCAGCTTTGAAGAGTAAAGACAATCCCAAACAGATAGCTATCTGCTTATCTTATTTAGAGTACATCGTGAATTGTACAGAATAACACTGTTTTGTGCAAAACAACATGTTTACACACAGTATTCTTAAACTCACTGTATGTAGAAAGTGTAAGAGACACACTCATCTGTTTATTTGCCAGAAAGCAACATGAACGCAGTCACATTTTAGTGCGTTTACTGTTGGGTCTATGTGCAAACACTTTTCTTCCACTTGTAAAGCATAGCAGGTTTTCGCGGAAACGCACGGTCAACTACAATGTAGTAATCATATCCAGTTTTGATCAGTAGACAATTCCGAACGGATAGCTATCTGGCAATCTCATTTAGCGTACATCATGAATTGTACTGGATATCGTTGTTTTGTGCTAAACAGCATGGTTAAACACCCAGTATTCTTAAACTCACAGTATATAGAAAATGTAAACCAAACACTCTTCTGGTTATTTGCCAGAAAGCAACATGAATACAGTCACATTTTAGTGCGTTTACTGTTGGGTCTATGTGCAAACACGTTTCTTCCACTTGTAACCGATCATATGTTCTCGCGAAAACGCATCATCAAAAACAATGTAGTAATGATATCCAGTTTTGAACAGTAAAGACAATCTCAAACGGTAATCTCGTAATCTCATTTAGAGTACATCATGAATTGTACAGGATATCTTTGTTTTGTGCAAAACAGCATGTTTACACACACAGTATCCTTAATCTCACAGTATGTAGAAAGAGTAAATGAAACACACTTCTGGTTATTTGATAGAAAGAAACATGACCGCAGTCACATTTTAGTGCGTTTACTGTTGGGTCTATGTGCAAACACTTTATTACACTTGTAACGCATCCTATATTTTCGCGGAAAAGCATGATCAAATACAATGTAGTAATGATATCCAGCTTTGAACAGTAAAGACAATCTCAAACGGTTAGCTATCTGGTAATCTCATTTAGAATACATCATGAATTGTACAGGATATCGTTGTTTTGTGCACAAGAACATGTCAAAACACACAGTATTCTTAAACTCACAGTATACATAAACTTTAAACCAGACACTCTTCTGGTTATTTGCCATAAAGCAACATGAACGCAGTCACATTTTAGTGAGTTTACTGTTGAGTCTATGTGCAAACACTTTGCTTCCACTTGTAACGCATCGTATGTTTTCACGGAAACGCATGGTCAAATACAATGTAGTAATGCTATCCAGCTTTGAACAGTAAAGACAATCCCAAACGGATAACTATCTGGTAATCTCATTTAGAGTACATCGTGAATTGTACAGGATATCGTTGTTTTGTGCAAAACAACATGTTTAATCACACAGTATTCTTAAATTCACAGCATACGTAAACTTTAAAACAGACACTCATCTGGTTATTTGCCAGAAAGCAACATGAACGCAGTCACATTTTAGTGCGTTTACTGTTGGGTCTATGTGCAAACACTTTTCTTCCACTTGTAACGCATCGTATGTTTTCACGGAAACGCATGTTCAAATACAATGTAGTAATGATATCCAGCTTTGAACAGTAAAGACAATCCCAAACGGGTAGCTATGTGGTAATCTCACTTAGAGTACATCCTGACTTGTACAGGATATCGTGTTTTGTGCAAAACAGCATGTTTACACACACAGTATTCTTAAACTCACAGTATGTAGAAAGTGTAAATAAACACTCTTCTGGTTATTTGCCAGCAAGAAACATGAACGCAGTCCCATTTTAATGCGTTTACTGTTGGATCTATGTGCAAAAACTTTTCTTCCACTTGTAACGCAACGTAAGTTTTCGCGGAAACGCATGGTCAAATAGTATGTAATGATGATATCCAGCTTTGAAGAGTAAAGACAATCCCAAACAGATAGCTATCTGCTTATCTTATTTAGAGTACATCGTGAATTGTACAGAATAACACTGTTTTGTGCAAAACAACATGTTTACACACAGTATTCTTAAACTCACTGTATGTAGAAAGTGTAAGAGACACACTCATCTGTTTATTTGCCAGAAAGCAACATGAACGCAGTCACATTTTAGTGCGTTTACTGTTGGGTCTATGTGCAAACACTTTTCTTCCACTTGTAAAGCATAGCAGGTTTTCGCGGAAACGCACGGTCAACTACAATGTAGTAATCATATCCAGTTTTGATCAGTAGACAATCCCGAACGGATAGCTATCTGGCAATCTCATTTAGCGTACATCATGAATTGTACTGGATATCGTTGTTTTGTGCTAAACAGCATGGTTAAACACCCAGTATTCTTAAACTCACAGTATATAGAAAATGTAAACCAAACACTCTTCTGGTTATTTGCCAGAAAGCAACATGAATACAGTCACATTTTAGTGCGTTTACTGTTGGGTCTATGTGCAAACACGTTTCTTCCACTTGTAACCGATCATATGTTCTCGCGAAAACGCATCATCAAAAACAATGTAGTAATGATATCCAGTTTTGAACAGTAAAGACAATCTCAAACGGTAATCTCGTAATCTCATTTAGAGTACATCATGAATTGTACAGGATATCTTTGTTTTGTGCAAAACAGCATGTTTACACACACAGTATCCTTAATCTCACAGTATGTAGAAAGAGTAAATGAAACACACTTCTGGTTATTTGATAGAAAGAAACATGACCGCAGTCACATTTTAGTGCGTTTACTGTTGGGTCTATGTGCAAACAATTTATTACACTTGTAACGCATCCTATATTTTCGCGGAAAAGCATGATCAAATACAATGTAGTAATGATATCCAGCTTTGAACAGTAAAGACAATCTCAAACGGTTAGCTATCTGGTAATCTCATTTAGAATACATCATGAATTGTACAGGATATCGTTGTTTTGTGCACAAGAACATGTCAAAACACACAGTATTCTTAAACTCACAGTATACATAAACTTTAAACCAGACACTCTTCTGGTTATTTGCCATAAAGCAACATGAACGCAGTCACATTTTAGTGAGTTTACTGTTGAGTCTATGTGCAAACACTTTGCTTCCACTTGTAACGCATCGTATGTTTTCACGGAAACGCATGGTCAAATACAATGTAGTAATGATATCCAGCTTTGAACAGTAAAGAAATCCGAAACGGATAGCTATCTGGTAATCTCATTTAGAGTACATCATGAATTGTACAGGATATCGTTGTTTTGTGCAAAACAACATGTCTAAACACACAGTATTCTTAAATTCACAGTATACATAAACTTTAAAACAGACACTCTTCTGGTTATTTGCCAGAAAGCAACATGAACGCAGTCACATTTTAGTGCGTTTACTGTTGGGTCTATGTGCAAACACTTTGCTTCCACTTGTAACGCATCGTATGTTTTCACGGAAATACATGGTCAAATACAATGTAGTAATGATATCCAGCTTTGAACAGTAAAGACAATACCAAACGGATAGCTATCTGGTAAAATTATTCAGAGTACATCTTGAATTGTACAGGATGACTTTGTTTTGTGCAAAACAACATGTTTACACACACAATATTCTTAAATTCACAGTAAGTAGAAAGTGTAAGAGAAACACTCATCTGGTTATTTGCCAGAAAGCAACATGAACGCAGTCACATTTTAATGCGTTTACTGTTGGGTCTATGTGCCAACACTTTTGTTCCACTTGTAACGCATCGTATGTTTTCGCCGAAACGCACCGTCAAATACACTGTAGTAATGATATCCAGTTTTGAACAGTAAAGACAATCCCAAACGGATAATTATCCGGTAATCTCATTTAGAGTACATCATGAATTGTACAGGATATCGTTGTTTTGTGCAAAACATCATGTTTAAACACCCAGTATTCTTAAACTCACAGTATATATAAACTTTAAACCAAGCACTCTTCTGTTTATTTGCCAGAAAGCAACATGAACGCACTCACATTTTAGTGCGTTTACTGTTGGGTCTATGTGCACACTTTTGTTCCATTTGTAACGCATGACATGTTTTCATGGAAACGCATGGTCAAATACAATGTAGTAATGATATCCAGTTTTGAACAGTAAAGACAATCCCAAACGGTTAGCTATCTGGTAATCTCATTTAGAGTACATCATGAATTGTACAGGATATAGTTGTTTTTTTGCAAAACAACATGTTTAAGCATCCAGTATTCTTAAACTCACAGTATATATAAACTTTAAACCAAACACTCTTCTGGTTATTTGCCAGAATGCAACATGAACGCAGTCACAGTTTAGTGCGTTTACTGTTAGGTCTATGTGCAAACACTTTTCTTCCACTTGTAACACATCGTATGTTTTCGTGGAAAAGCAAGGTCATATACAATATAGTTCTGATATCCAGTTTTGAAGAGTAAAAAAAAATCGCAAATGGATAGCTATCTGGTAATCTTATTTAGAGTACATCATGAATTGCACAGGACATCCTTTTCTGCAAAACCACATGTTTAAGCACCCAGTATTCTTAAAATTACAGTATATATAAACTTTAAACCAGACACTCTTCTGGTTATTTGCCAGAAAGCAGCATGAACGCAGTCACATTTTAGTGCGTTTACTGTTGGGTCTATGTGCAAACACTTTTGTTCAACTTGTAACGCTTCATATGATTTCGCGGAAACGCACGGTCAAATGCAATGTAGTAATGATATCCAGTTTTGATCAGTAGACAATCCCAAACGGATAGCTATGTGGCGATCTCAGAGTACATCATGAATTGTACGGGATATCGTTGTTTTATGCAAAACAACATGGTTAAACACCCAATATTCTTAAAGTCTCAGTATGTGGAAAGTGTAAACGGAACACCCTTCTGGTTATTTGCCAGAAAGCAACATAAACGTAGTCATATTTTACTGCTTTTACTGTTGGGTCTATGTGCAAACACTTTTGTTCCACTTGTAACGCATCGTATGTATTCTCCGAAACGCACGGTCAAATACACTGTAGTAATGATATCCAGTTTTGAACAGTAAAGACAATCCCAAACGGATAGCTGTCTGGTAGTCTCATTTCGAGTACATCATGAATTGTACAGGATATCGTTGTTTTGTGCAAAACAACATGTTTAAACACTCAGTATTCTAAACTCACAGTATATATAAACTTTAAACCAAACACTCTTCTGGTTATTTGCCAGAAAGCAGCATGAACGCAGTCACATTTTACTGCGTTTACTGTTGGGTCTATGTGCAAACACTTTTCTTCCACTTTTAACGCATCGTATGTTTTCGCGGAAACGCATAGTCCAATACATCTTAGTAATGATATCTAGTTTTGAACAGTAAAGACAATCCCAGACGGATAACTGGTAATCTCATTTAGAGTACATCATGAATTGTACAGGATATCGTTGTTCTGTGCAAAATAACATGGTTAAACACCCAGTATTCTTAAAAATCACAGTATATAAAACGCGTAATCGAAACACTCTTCTGGCTATTTGACAGAAAGCAACATGAACGCAGTCACATTAGTGCGTTTACTGTTGGGTCTTTGTGCAAACAATTTTCTTCCATTTGTAACACATCCTGTTTTCGCCGAAACGCATGGTCAAATACAGTGTAGTAATTATATCCAGTTTTGAACAGTAAACACTATCCCAAACGGATAGTTATCTGGTAATCTCATTTAGAGTACATCATGAATTTTACAGGATACCGTTGTTTTGTGCAAAACAACATGTTTAAACACCCAGTATTCGTAAAATTACAGTATATATAAACTTTAAACCAAACACTCTTCTGGTTATTTGCCAGAAGGCAACATGAAGGCAGTCACAGTTTAGTACGTTTACTGTTGGGTCTATGTGCAGACACTTTTCTTCCACCTATAACGCATCGTCTGTTTTCTCGGAAACGCACGGTCAAATACAATGTAGTAATTATATCCTGTTTTGAACAGTAAAGACAATCCCATACGGTTAGCTATCTGGTAATCTTATTTAGAGTACATCATGAATTGTGCAGGATATATTTGCTTTTTGCAAAAAAACATGTTTAAACACCCAGTATTCTTAAACTCACAGTACATATAAACTTTAAACCTAACACTCTTCTGGTTATTTGACAGAATGCAACATGAATGCAGTTACAGTTTAGTGCGTTTACTGTTGGGTCTATGTGCAGACACTTTTCTTCCACTTGTAACGCATCGTATGTTTTCGCGGAAAGGCATGGTCATATACAATGTAGTTATGATATCCAGTTTTGAAGAGTAAAAAGCAATCGCAAACAGATAGCTATCTGGTAATCTTATTTAGAGTACATCATGAATTGTACAGGACAGCGTTGTTTTCTGCAAAACAACATGTTTAAACACCCAGTATTCTTAAAATTACAGTATATATAAACTTTAAACCTGACACTCTTCTGGTTATTTGCCAGAAAGCAGCATGAATGCAGGCACATTTTAGTGCGTTTACTCTTGGGTCTATGTGCAAACACTTTGTTCCACTTGTATTTTTCTGTTTTTAATCGTTTTTGCTTGCTTGTTTGTCTGCTATTCCTTTTTTATTTATATGAGAGAAAGAAAGAAGACGTAGAGTTAGGTAAGTGGGGAAGTGGGGAAGATATGATCAGAATATATTGTATTAAAAAAAAGGTAAATGGATGTCTGTGAGTTTGAGGCCAACCTGATTTACATAATGACTTGTGTTCCACTTGTAACGCATCATATGATTTCGCGGAAATGCACGGTCAAATGCAATGTAGTAATGATATCCAGTTTTGATCAGTAGACAATCCCAAACGGATAGCTATGTAGCGATCTCATTTAGAGTACATGAATTGTGCAGGATATAGTTGCTTTTTGCAAAACAACATGTGTAAACACCCAGTATTCTTAAACTCAGTATATATAAACTTTAAACCAAACACTCTTCTGGTTATTTGCCAGAAAGCAACATGAACGCAGTCACATTTTAGTGAGTTTACTGTTGGGTGTATGTGCAAACACTTTTATTCCACTTGTAACGCATCATCTGTTTTCGCGGAAACGCACGTTCAAATACAATGAATTAATGACATCCAGTTTTGAACAGTAAAAATACTCCCAGACGGATAGTTATCTGGTAATCTCATTTAGAGTACATCATGAATTGTACAGGACATCCGTGTTTTGTGCAAAACAACGTTTAAACACCCAGTATTTTGAAAATTACAGTATATATAAACTTTAAACCACACTTCTGGTTATTTGCCAGAATGCAACATTAACGCAGTCACAGTTTAGTGTGTTTACTGTTGGGTCTATGTGCAAACACTTTTCTTCCACTTGTAACGCATCGTATGTTTTCGCGGAAAAGCATGGTCATATACAATGTAGTTATGATATCCAGTTTTGAAGAGTACAAAACAATCGCAAACTGATAGCTATCTGCTAATCTTATTTAGATTACATCATCAATTGTACAGGACATCGTTGTTTCCTGCAAAACAACATTTTTAAACATCCATCATTCTTAAAATCACAGTAAAAAAGTGTGTAATCGATACACTCTTCTGGTTATTTGCCAGAAAGCAACATGAACGCAGTCACATTTTAATACGTTTACTGTTGGGTCTATGTGCACATGTCTGGGGGAAAATGTATAGTTAGTCATACGCCAAAATTCATTTTTGAAAACCACAGGTTATCAAACATTTTAAGTGCCTTTATTTACTAAGGTAATTGGTTAGGCTTTGAACTCCTTATATAAACAAGAATGACATTGAGTTTCTCATCTTCCTGTCTGCATCTCTCCAGTGTTGGTCCCAGACATACCTTACCACTGATTGCTTCATAAAATACTGGGGTACTACGGGGCTTCATGAAAGCTACATGAGCACCCTACCAAACCAACCACATATGTAGTCCTGGTAGAACGTTCAATGAGGCCTTCGAAAGATTTTATGGCAGAATTTATTTAGATCCAGTCTGGAGATGAAAGTGACAACCACTCAAATCTACCTTCAATTCTAGCCTGTCACTTTCATTAGTGAGTGGTGGTTGTCTTGAGCCTTCATCTTTCACAACCTCATCTTTCTACAAATAAAAAAATATAAAATGGTCCCTCCTTCCCACTTTACCTTGTGGATTAAAGGTGATAAACTCTCTGAATTTGTAACCTGAGGCCCTCAGAATGAAGTGTTTCATAACCCTCCATTTAGATATGTGAAGATGTCAATATCACGCCAGATGACTTCTGGAGACTGAACCAAATGCAAAGGGTACCATTTTCACTTGCTTTTCTTTCTTTCTTTTTTTCTTTTAATTTTTCTCTCTCTCTTTTTTTTTAAATTTTCTATATTTTTTTTAATTTACATTCCGAGTGATTTCCCCTTTCCCGGTTCCCGGTTCCTTCCTCCCCGAAAGTGCCATAAGCCCTCTTCCCTCCCCCTGTTCCTCATTCAACCCCCTCTCACTTCTCTGTCCTTGTATTCCCTTATATCCAGTCTTTCCAGGACCAGGGGTCTCTCCTTTCATCTTTGAAATCTATTGATATGTGAATTGTGTCTTGGGTATTCCAAGTTTCTGGGTTAATGTCCCCTTATCAGTGACTGCTTACCATGTGTGTTCTTTTGTGACCTCACTAAGGATGATATTTTCAAGTTCTGACCATATGCCTAGGAATTTCGTGAGTTCATTGTTTTTAATTGCAGAGTAGTATTCCATTGTGTAAATATACCACATCTTCTGAATCCATTCCTCCGTTGAGGGACATCTGGGTTCTTTCCAGCTTCTGGCTATTATAAATAAGGCTGCTATGAACATAGTGGAGCATGTGTCCTTATTGTATGCAGGTAAAGACTCTGGGTATATGCTCAGGAGTGGTATAGCCAGATCCTCCAGGAGTGTCATGCCCAGTTTTCTGAGGAACCGTCAGACTGTTTTCCAGAGTGGTTGTACCAGCTTGCAATCCCACCAGCAGTGGAGGAGTGTACCTCTTTCTCCACATCCTCACCAACACCTGTTGTCTTCTGTGTTTTTGATCTTAACCATTCTGATTGGTGTGAGGTAGAATCTCAGGGTTATTTTGATTTGCATTTCCCTAATGACTAAGGATGATGAACATCTCTTTAAGTGCTTCTCAGCCATTAGATATTCTTCAGGTAAGAACTCTTTGTTTAGCTCTGTACCCCATTTTTTAATAGGGTTATTTGGCTCTCTGGAGTCTGACAAAAGAAAGTTCTCCCCCAACCAATCCCCACATCTCTTTCTCTCTCTCTCCCTCCCTCTTTCTCTCTCTCTCTCTCTCTCTCTCTCTATATATATATATATATATATATATCTGGTTGTCTTTCTGTCTATCTATCTCTGCCTTTGTCTCTTTCTATCTCTGTCTCTCTGTGTATGGCATTATGTAAATATGTGTGTTCATATGCCTGTTGTTGTACATAGTTGTTTATAACTGCTATCATCAATTACTCTCCTTTTTATTTACTGAAGCAAGGTCTCTCACTTGACCTAAATTCACTAATTAATCTATTCCACCAAACAAGTGTATCTCGTTACCCTGTGTATCCGACTCCTAAATACTGGAATTACAGAAAGACCACCACGTGTACTGAGCACTTTAATGTAGATTCTAGGAATCTAAACTTTGGTCCTCATACTTATGCCAAGTTGCTCAACCAGTAAAGCATCTCCCATTCTGAAGATAGCTATTTCTAACTGTGTAGGTTTTTCTGTCTATTCTGTATACACTCTGGTTCTAGAGAAACATACAAAAAGAAAGCACAGAGACAGTAGAATTTCTTCACCTTTTGGTTGACACTCATATGCCCATACCTGTGACAACATAAATGACATTATCTCTGTTACATGTGATACTATGTGGGCAGTCTTTTGTAGTGTGTCAGGACTCATTCATACTAATTAAAATAAAAACAAAGTCTTTACACACTCTTTCTACCAAGCTGCATAGACTACAATAGATAGTATTGTCTCATAAACATATGCTTAACATGTTGCTGCCATATAACTTTTCCATTGTTATGGAAAAAAATTCCTAACAAAAGTAAATTAGAGGAGGAAGAGCTTATTTTAGATCACAGTTTAAGGCTATGATAGAACTGTGTGGGGAAACCATGGTAGAAGGTCAGTGAAGTATCTGGTCACATTGTGCCTCAATCAGTAAGCAGAGAGTGATTGTTTTTGTTGGATCACTTTGTCCTTTTTATACAGCCCAGTATCCTAGCCCAGGGATTGGTGCCATCAATAGTGGATGAGTCTTCTCATCACAATAACTTATTCACAATAGTCTCCCATAGCAATATGCTGACAATAACCTAAACTAACCAGTTCTTCACTGGTGCTCCTAGAGGTTTGATTCCTAGATGACGCTAGATTCTGTCCACGTTGAGAACTAACACTAATAATTGTCCTCTACACCTCCAAAGCAGATATACAGTGACCACTGCACTAAAAGATCAATACCCTTCTCTGAGTTTTGCTGATTTCAGTAAAAGATCTTGATTTTTCACTACTCAGATTAAATGTACCCAAGAGATTAGTAAAATCTAGTAAGATACTCTTATGTGTGTCCATGAAGACTTTTTGTACAGATGATTAACTAAAAATAGAATATCTGCTGTAACTGTGGCTGTTATTATTCCATAACTTCTAACATTAAAATAGATTAACTACTAACTGAAATGAAATCAAAATGATGAAGCAAGTGAAAGTCTGACTACTCAACATTAACTAGGTAAACACTCCTTAATCAATAGTAAGATGTTAAAAATAACCACAGAACTAAACAGAAAATATTGTCAAGAAATTTCTAATGATACTGTTTGTCAGACTGTAAATAATTAGCAGAATATAATATAAAGATGAAAGCTAAATGATACTCTAGGAAGTCTTCAAGATGAGTCTGTCCTTGGCTCTGATACTACAGATTTGATTCTGATCCTATTTGCTGTGTGTTGTTGGATGGAGTAATTTAAAAAGTATATTGATGTCATGGAGAAGTCTCATAGGAATTAGATATAGAAGGAAGAAACAATAATCAGGAGAATTTTATTTGTTTGATGTTTGCATCAGAGGAAGTTTCATTGAAATTGTAATTTAGATATAAATACATGGACTTCTTCATTATACTCACTGAAAACACAGTGAAATGGCGATCAACACTAATGCTTGATTTCCAATTTTACAATAGGAAATATACTATGTCAGAAAAATACCTGGATCTGGTCTAGAATAGGAAAAATTCAATGTTATATTTTGGCTCCATTATTGTTCTTAATGGCTAATATGGTCAGGATGTAGTAGATAAGGCTCTGAGCAGGTCAAGGAGGAGGTTTCTGCACTGTGATAAATGAAATAAAATGACCTTTTATGTGGATGGCATTAAGTTATAGGCTCGTATCCTAGACTTCTCAAAAAAGGTGAAAGGTAAACTGCACACTGGCATTCATCCGTCTCTGTTTCTTCACTAAAGAAACAATGTGCATAGCCATCTCTAACGTCTGCCCTTAATATGTGGTCGTAAATGAACCCTGCTTTTTACCATGAAATTTTTTTAATTAATTTTTTAATTTTTTGGTTTTTTCGAGACTGTTTCTCTGTATAGACATGGCTGTCCCAGAACTCACTCCGTAGACCAGGCTGGCCTCGAATTCAGAAATATGCCTGTCTTTGCCTCCCAAGTGCTAGGAGTAAAGGCATGCACCACCACTGCACACTTTTTATAGTGCAACATATGCGGAATGCATTTCTGGAGAAAGCAGAGAGATGTTCCAAGGGACATGTGCAAATAATACAAGAACTGAATGAAGCAACATCACTAGCTGTATATAAATAACTAGCATCTAAACTAGAATTGAGGCCAGTGAGATGGATTATTTGGTAAAAGTACTAGTCTTGATTTTGTTTGCTTGTTTTTCATACACAGAGATGGGAGGGAGGGAGAGAGAGAGAGAGAGAGAGAGAGAGAGAGAGAGAGGAGAGAGAGATTAAAATATAAAGACAGAGAAAGGTTTTCTAAATATAAATATAATAAGGTTTGGGTTTTCACAGAATGCAAGGAAAAGCAAAGGAACAGGCATATTCACCACATGTTTCCACGCAGCACCGGAGGTATCTAACTAATGGCAAATCGTCCTCATTTTGCAGAGACCTGGCACATTAATTCAGTCAAATGACAGATCCAAGCATTCTAAAGCTAAAAGAGCCTGACACCATGCTTCTGCTGACAGGAGGCTTCAAGGAGAGACATGGCCCAAGAGGTTTACTTGTCCATTTCCTAACAATGAATAAGGAATCAAAAAAATTACATGGGAAATTTGTATAACTATTGAATGCTTTCCAAAAAAAATCTGTCATAGAAGCCAGTTATGAAGTTTTTTATTTTAATCTTGATTGGCTGTGAAGAACCTAGATCATTAAAAATGCAATGCACGGACAGAGTCTCCTAGACTGGCAGAATATATGGGATAAAAGTGAAGGAGAACATTAGGTAGCTGTGTCTTCTTGTGTGCTTCTCTCAGGCTTCACTGCTCCACAAGGCCATCCCCACCATGAGTGACAGACTACTCTGGAACTGATATCCAACATTAGTCTTTACTCTTCTACATATCCTCCCAAAGAGAATTTATACGTCTGTAGAGCAAACAAATAGGGTCTACAGAGAGGTCACTCATTAAACTGTTTGGTTCATGAGCTCAAGGATCTAGGTTTCGACACCAGAATCTGTACTGGAAAGACAGAGACAGACCAACCTGGAATTCACTGGAAAACTAACCAAGAAGAAGTGATCAGCACTGGATCCTGTTAGGCATCTGTCTCATACAATAAGGTGCAATAGTCCAGGAATGCTTTAAATGTTGATTTGACTTATGTGTGTTTGTGCATACCCATGTGCTCACCATCACATACATGCACAGCCACATGAATGAGTGTTCTTGCAATATACACACACATACACAAATACATACCACCCACATATCATACACACACACACACACACACACACATCTACCATGCACACAAAGAGGGACAGACAGAGACAAAGACAAACCGACATATACACACATGCACACATACATACATAAATACATACATACATACACACACATACCACAGAGAGAAATGGGGAGGGAGGGAGGGAGGGAGGGATAGAGGGAGAGGGAGAAAGAGGAGAAATGAAAGTTTAAGATGTGAGAAAATTTTTTTTATTTTTATTATTATTTAATTATTTATTTTTTGCACTCCAGATTTTATTCTCCTCTCCTAGCCTGTTCCTAGCCTGTTCCTTATCCTCCTCTCCTAGACTGTTCCACATACCATACCTCCTCCCCATCACCCACGAGGATATTCCCACCTCCATCCCCTCAACCCGACCTCTAAACTACTTGTGGCCTCTAATCTCTTGAAGGTTGGGTGCATCATCTTTGATTGAACAGATCCTGCAGTCCTCTGATGCATATGTGTTGGGGCCCTCATATCAGCTGGTTTATGCTGCCCATTTGGTGGTCCAGTGTTTGACAGGTCTCTGGAGTCCAGATTGATTGAGACTGTTGGTCCTCCTACAGGGTTGCCCTCCTCCTCAGCTTCTTTCAGCCTTTCCCAAATTCAAGATAGGGGTCAGCCACTTCTGTCCATTATTTGGGTACAAATATCTGCATCTCTTTCCGCTGCTTATTGTGTCTTCCAGAGTGCAGTAATGCTAGGTCTCTTTTTGTGAGCGCTCCATAGCTTTAATAACAGTGTCAGGCCTTGGGACCTCCCCTTGAGCTGGATCTTACTTTGGTCCTGTCACTGGACCTTCCTTTCCTCAGACTCCTCTCCATTTCCATCCCTGTTATTCTGTCAGACAGGAAAAACGATCATTCTGAATTTTGACTGTGAGATGGCAACCCTCTCCCTCATTTGATGCCCTGTCTTCCTTCTGGAGGTGGGCTCTATAAGTTCCTTCTCCCTACTGTCAGGCATTTCAACTATGCTCTCTCCTGACTGAATACAATGGGTCTTGAAAACCAAATCCAAGGCATGAATATTGCTTGAAGTTTAAATCAGAATATGAAAAGAACAGGTGCTGCATATGAGTTGTACAATGGCAGGCATTTTTCTTGTTGCTTGGAGTGATTATAATACATAATCTTTACAATAAACTTGCAAATAGGTTTTATTGCTAATAACAGAGGAAGACACTAAGAAAATTAAATAACTTGATTAAAACAACATGAAAATGTAGGGAAGGTCAGGATAAATTCAAACCAACCCATAGTCATTTCTTTTAAGATTTATTTATTTTATGTGTATGAGTGCTTGATCTACATATATACCTGCATGCCAGAAGAGAGCATCAGATCCTATTGTAGATTTAAATGGTTGGTGAGAATGAAACTCAGAACTCTGAATGAGCAGCTAGTGCTCTTAACCACTGAGCCATCTTTCCTATCTCTCAACAATCTTAAACATTCACTTGAGTTTAGAAGTTTCTTAGCTACATGATGTGATCAAAGGATATAACTGTAGTCCTGCTCAAAGCACATTGTGAAAGCTAAAAATGAAGTGTTTGGGAGAAAGAAGGGGCTGAGGAAAATTCTTGAGAAAAAAATAATATAAAACACTAGAAAAGGAAAAGTGGTACAATGTTCTCACAACTTGAAAACACCTGCATTGACTGCATATTAGTTTTCCTGTCTCTGGAATAGAAGACCTGAATGAAGCAGCTTAAGGAAGAAAAAGCATTTTTGGGCTCGTGCATTTGGTCCTCAATAGTAGAGAAGGAATGAGGCAGCTGGCTATATAACAGTAGTCAAAAAGAAGAAATAAATGGCTCAAAGATGACTGCACTACAAAATTTAAAATCTTCTGTTGAGGTTTGGCCTTTTAGATGTGTATGGTAATGCTAAGACTTGGTTTCTCCTAGACAATCCAAATATATGATGTGACCTTGCTACATAATTTAGAACTATTGGTTAAATAAAGATGCCAATAGCCAATATCTGGGCAAAAGAGACAAAGCTGGTGTTTAGGTTTCCCTGGCTTGGTGTCTGAGGAGAATCACAAAGGAGAGAGAGGTGGATTAAAGAGAAGATGTTGCGGTGTAAGAATCTTACTACATGGCCATGTGGGCTGGCCAATTGGAGTTAAGCTCAGCCCACTTGGAACATAAGAAGCTATAATTTGGACGTATTAATGAAAAAAAATAGATTCTAACGGCTTAGAAGTTAGATATATGCCCAGCTCCTGTGCGGATTAAGGCTTCTTATAATAGTAAAAGTTGTGTGTCTTTTATCTGAGAACTGAGTGATCAAAGGCAGAGTAGAAGCCCCTGATTAACATAAATATTTTCAATAAGAACCTTCTATCTATTAACTGACAATAAAGATTTTACTTCTTGAGGTCTAAGACCGACCCCCCCCCACCTCCCACCAAACCTCACTGAGTATTCAAGCATATGTGTGCAGGAAATGTAACAATCTATTCCAGAAGTAGTCAACATCACTAACTAGGTGAAAAAATTACATACATACATACATACATGTAGTGGGTGTAAGATAGTTCTGCCCTGCCAGGCCTCTGCATCACTTCTTCCAAGTATCTGGTAAAGTATGACTCTTAAACTTGAATAGTTAACCAAATATATTTATATATATAAAACTCTCAATTACATAATACCAATTTACAATGATAAAGTCTTATCCCAATTTTGCTAACCTCTCCAAAACACCAGAAATACATCTGAAGCCATCTGGCTATCCGTGCCTCCATCTCTGCTCCACTCGTCTTGTCCACTGAGCCCTTCCCCCCCGCCCCCCGTAACTTCACTTAGCTCCTCTTTCTCTCTCCCTTCCAATCACTAGCCTCTTACTGCCTCAATTTGAATGGATAGAAAATATCTTGCAACACATATACATACATACATACATACATACATACATACATACAGTGCATTGTTGTCTAGAATTTCTATGTGAATAGACCATGCTTGTCACTGGATGGATCTATCCCAAAAGGATTCATGTGCTGCCCACTTCTTTTCCTACTGCGATATACTAAGAGTACGGTGCTATTTTAAGAAATTGTTAAGAGACGTGATTAGGTTTGAAATAGACTAATGGTAATTTCCCATAGGAAAGAAATTTCCCTCCCACAGGACTAAACTGACTACAAGAAACCGAAAAATAAAATTGGCCTTACATTCTTGATTTCTCTCTCTGTCAGAATATACAGTACAGTTCCAAACAGAGCGTGCCAGTAACGGGTCTCACATGAGAAGTTTTATTGCTAGAGATGTTCTCTGAAGGTATGAGAGGGAAGGAGAGAAGTAGGGGCTATGTGTCAGGGTACTCATCTTTTATCTGGGCTGTGATGTATGTGGTGCATGTACAAAAGGATGTTCAGCAGGTGCCATGGCAATGGTCACAGGAGCAGCACTGTCACCTAGAGATGACACCTCATAGCTGGGTCCAGGAGATGGCTATAGAGAGCTTCTGGCTGTAAAAGAATCCATCTGATGCTAACACACACATCTTCCATAGACACCGTGAGCTGACATCTGTCAACGTGAGCTGACACCTGTCACTTTTTGAATAAATAAAAAAAAAATCTTAGCAAGAAAACTAGTGAGCTAAATAGACTTCTTTAATTTAGAAGTATTTAAGCTCGGGTATTTTGTGGCAGTATTTGAAAACAAACATAAGCCATAGAAGAAGAGTGCAATGGGAAAAGTGTCCCACATAAAGTGTTTCTTTGCTTCCCCTTTTCACAGAATATTTCCCAAGCTGCCTGTAAAGCTCAATTCTTTCATTCCTTGAGATGTCTTGCCTGATTTTGATTCCTCATCTCTCTCTGGAATGTAGTACTTGGCCAAAAGTGAGAAAGAACAAACTTACATTCGTCAGGGTGCTTTTGATCCTGGCCTTGTTACTTCTCTATTCGGTACAGGAAAAATTAAACAGCTAAACTCTATTCCTACAGCAAACATATGTGAGGAAACAAATATGTCAAATAAATAAATAGGCAAATAATAAGTGAGAAGATAATAACTAATTTGAGAAATTTGTGGGTTAATACAGAAAAGAATGAAAAAACTGCAAATCTAATGCCTGAAAATCTTATGAACTCATGATTTCTGTTCTCATTCCTCTTGTTATATGTGATTAGACTAAGAGGCCATGCTCAGTGGTTGTGTGGAAGGAACTCCTCTAGGTGGCTGTTAAAATTCTTGGTAATTTGAAGGTGATAGTGCTTAAATTTCATGGCAATGACACAGATTTATAACTTAATAGTTTTGTTTAAAGACTCAGTTTAGCAGGAAATTATGCCATCTGCTTCTTTCTAGCCCTGAGAGACCATTTCAAAGATGAGGCTTTTACAAATGTAGATAAGATTAACTTAAGGCCTTAGCTTAAGAGACCAACTTTCTGGAAGCCCTATGTGGTTCACACATTGGGAAACAGCATGATGCATAAAAAGCTGATTCTTCTAACTGGTAGACAGATGTTTTTGAGCCCTTTGTTAAATTCTTCATTACAGAAATCAAACTGTCCCTCTGGGATGTAAGCCACAATAGAAGTTAGAAAGATATAGAGAAGCAACAATGCTAGTGTTACTGCAAGCGACTAAACTGCAAGTGAGCCACAGCACATGCATCACCCACGAGTAAATCTCTACAGTAAAGCAGCTTTGAAACTTCTAGGATGAGCCAAGCCCACCATCTATGAAAAAACTGGTCTTTATTTTTGGGAGAGTAGATATAGTGAGGAAAAGTGAGGCAGGAAAGAAAGTCAGGTAAGAGTAAAAAAAGACATGAGAGTGACAAAGGGAACCTCACCTGGGAGTCTGGTTTATTTTTGGAGAAGAACTACAGTACTGTAGACACTTGTTGATGGCTTTTCTCTCTTCCTGCTGAAAAGCTGAAATTTTTCAAGTCTCTCACTTGAAACACTGTGAAATCCTAGTGGCTCCTTATATTATCTTTTCAGCTTAAAATCTTCTCAAGAAATGTTTACAGCCACCCTAAAATTTCTCTTATCAATAGAGAAAAGTAGATTGGGTCTTGTAAGAACCCTTGTATACAATAACAACAGGCTAGTTATAGGATGAATCCCCAGGTAGGGCAATCCCTGTGTGGCCTTTCCTTCAGTCTCTGCTCCACGCTTAGTCTCCATTATTGCTCCTGTGAGTATTTTGTTCCCTTTCTCAGAGGAACCAAAACACCCCAACTTAGTCCTCTTTGTTCTTGAGCTTCCTGTGGTCTGTGATATAGAAAGGAGCCTGTTATGGTTGTCTCAGGAGGGGCCCTGCCAGAGCCTTACACATACAGAGGCAGATGTTAGCAGCCAACCTTTAGACTGAGCATGGGGTCCCCAATGGAGGAGGACAGACTTGAGGAGCTGGAGGGGTTTAAGTCCCATGGGAAGAACAATGGTTTCAGTCACCCAGATGCCCCAGAACCCCCAGGAACTAAACCATCAACCAAGAGGTACACATGCTTCCAGCCAAAAGTGGCAGAGGAATGCCCTATTAGGCATCGGTGGGAGGAGAGGTCCTTGGTCCTGTGAAGGCTCAATAGATTCCCCAATAAAGGTAAATCGAAGGGGGAAAGTGGGAGTAGATCAGGTGGAGGATCATATACTGGGAAGCAGGAAGTGGGAGGAGTGTTTGGGAGTTTTCTGGGAGGGGGGGGAAATGGGAAAGGTTTTAGCATTTGAAATATAAATGAAGATTACATTCAATAAAAAATGTATAACAACCATTCTAAATTAAACATTTTAAATTTACTATGTATTACATAGTAATTACATATTAAATATTTTAAATTTACTATGTATGTGCATGTGCAAAGCACTAACTGTAATTACTAGGCTGTCAAAGCAAAGGACATCAAGTAAGGAGACAAGTCCTGGTAGTACAGGAGCAGAATTCCTGGGAGGAAGTGGCATTTAGGTATTATCATATTATATTGAATATATGCATGAAGTTCTAAAGAATAAAGATACTTTTAAAATAAGTAAATAAAATGTTCATGTTTTCTTTTTTTTTAAAGAACCCTTGTAGATATACCCTGAGAGCTACCAAAACAATCTACGTGGCCAGAGATAAGGCACTCAGTAGTTTTTCTCTGACAATACAATATTTACATCAGGGTTTGCCCATTATTTTCTGTGAGCACCACTCTCTAAACTACTGTGCTTAAAGTTTTATGAAAATATCATTGCTAGGGACCAGCCAGATGGTACACTGGGTAACAGTACTTGTTTTCAAGTTTACTTCCTAGAATGTTTTCAGAAGTCATGTAAAAACAGCTAAGGTATACAAGTGAGTTTTCTGGAACTGACCCACCATTTTGCATGGCCTGTTATAAGTGAGCTCAGAAAGACTTCATCCCATGTTTTTCCTTCTGGCTAATAAGATTCCTGGATATTAGCTGGCACTATTGGGCATGTTTTATGCAGATTAACATGCAGACATACACTGCCCATGTAGTTTCTTCAGGACAAAGTCTATCATTGTACATAACTTGCTGTTTGAGTTGGACTGGTTAGTTATTGGGCACTGGAATTCACCTGACTAAGTCTCCCAAGTGCTAGGATTATAAGCATGTGTCAAAAAAAAGCCAGATATTTTACAAATGTGTTAGATATCAAAGCATGATCCTCATGCCTGCAAAGCAAGTACCTTGCTGATTGTGCTGGAATCCCACCTAGAAAACAGTAATTTTGTAATGATGACTAAGAGTTGATGATTTAAGAAAAAGAAATCTGAGACCATAGCCTGTCTTATTCTTGCGCATGTCTTTGTAGAACAATGGAAAATACACATTCTTCTGTTGTATATGAGTGTGTGTGTAAACAGCACAAAAGTACATTAGAAATGCCATGACACAAATAAAAAGATTCTACTTACTTTGCTTTTGAATACATTTGTACAACACTGTAAGTACACTAAAAGTGTGAAGAAAAGAAAGACCCATGGATTATTTTGCATTCTCTGCTAGTTTTGTTCACCAGATACTGACAGAGAGGTGTATACCAATGCCTAAATCATAGCCATTGTTCTAACAATTGTTCAGGAAGCCAGGGTAAAATAAACACCAAACTATGGATTCAGTTCTTTCTTGCTTTCAATGACTAGAATGATAATCTATCACTTCAATCAAAGTTAACAATTATGGCTTGAAATAATGGGGAGTTTTCAATTGCAATTCCTTGCCTACTGCATTATTCATGCTTGGGGAGTTTTTTTTCTTTTAATTTTTTTCTGTTGAATATATTCTTCATTTACATTTCAAATGTTATACCCCTTCTCTGTTTCCCCGTCCCCCAAAACCCCCAACCCATCCTCCCACCTCCTGCCAAGAAGATTATGCTCCTCCACCCAACACACTACCATGACCCCCACTTGATTTCCCCACACTGGGGACTCGATTGAGCCTTCACAGGACCAAAGACCTCTCCTCTCACTGATATCAGACAAGGCATTCCTCTGCCTATCTTTTGGCTGGAAGTATGTGTACCCCTTGGTTGATGACTTAGACCCTGGGAGCCCTGGGGCATCTGGTTGGCCAACATTGTCGTTCTTCCCATGGGGCTGCAACACCCCCCCTTCCAGCTCCTCCAGATTTTCCTCCAACTCCTCTATAGTGAACCACATGCTCAAACCAATGGTTGGCTGCTAGTATTCACCTCTGTATCTGTAAGGCTCTAGCAGGGCCCTTCCAAAAGAAAACCATAAATGGCTCCTTTAGGTACACACTTCTTGTCATCCATAGTACTTTCGGGGTTTGGTGACTGTTTATAAGATGAATCCCCAGGTAGGACAGTCTCTGGGTGGCCTTTCCTTCAGTTTCTGCTCTAGTGTTTGCCTCCATAGTTGTTCCTGCGATAACTTTGCTCCCTTTCTCAGAGGAAGCAAATGACCCCCACTTTGGTCTAACTACTTCGTGATCATCCTATGGTCTGTGAATTGTAACACGTTTATTTTGAGCTTTTGGGCTAATATCCACTTATCAGTGAGTGCATACATTGGGTGATCTTTTATGATTGGGTCACTTCACACAGGATGACACTTTCTAGTTCCATCTATTTGCCTAAGAATTTCATGAATTCATTTTTAAATAACAGAATAGTACTCCATTGTGTAAAATCTCTAGGAAAAAAAAAGAAGCGAATGTACCCAAGAGTAGTAGATGGCAAGAAATAATTAAACTCAAGGTTGAAATCAAACAAACAGAAACAAAAAGAACCATACCACATTCTTACACATTTTCACCTGAGGACACCAATTCTTACACATTTTCACCTGAACTCACCCATTCTTACATATTTTCACCTGAGCACACCCATTCTTACAAATTTTCACCTGAGGACACCCATTCTTTAACATTTTCACCTGAGCCCACCCTTTCTTACACATTTTCAAATGAGTACACACATTCTTACACATTTTCCCCTGAGCACACCCAGTCTTACACATTTTCACCTGAGTATACCCATTCTTACACATTTTCACCTGAGCACACCCATTCTTACACATTTTCACCTGAGCACACCCATTCTTACACATTTTCTCCCGAGCACACCCATTCTTACACATTTTCACCTGAGTGCAATCATTCTTACACATTTTAACCTGAGCACACTCATTCTTACACATGTTCACCTGAGCACAACCATTCTTACACATTTTTACCTGAGCACACCCAATCTTACACATTTTCACCTTACCAAATACATTCTTACACATTTTCACCTGAGCACTTACACATTTTCACCTAAGCACAGCCATTCTTACACATTTTCACCTAAGCACACCCATTCTTACACATTTTCACCTGAGCTCACCCATTCTTACACATTTCCACCTGAGCACACCCATTCTTGCCAAGATTCACCTGTGTCCACCCATTCTTACACATTTTCACCTGAGCACACCCATTCTTACACATTTTCACCTGAGCACCCCCATTCTTACCAAGATTCACCTGTGCCCACCCATTCTTACACATTTTCACCTGAGCACACCCATTCTTACACCTTTTCACCTGAGCACACCCATTCTTACATATTTTCACCTGAGCACACCCATTCTTACACATTTTCACCAGAGCACACCCATTGTTACACATTTTCAACAGAGCACACCCATTCTTACAAGGATTCACCTGAGCACACACATTCTTACACATTATCACCTGAGAGGACCCATTCTTTTACATTTTCACCTGAGCACACCCATTTTTACACATTTTTACCTGAGCGCACGCATTCTTAAAAAGATTCACCTGAGCACACTCATTCTTACACATTTTTACCTGAGCACACCCATTCTTACACATTTTCACCTGAGCACACCCATTGTTACACATTTTCACCTGAGCACACCCATTCTTATACATTTTCAACTGAGCACAACCATTCTTACACATTTACACCTGAGCACACCTATTCTTACACATTTTCACCTGAGCACAACCATTCTTACACATTTTCACCTGAGCACACCCATTCATACACATTTTTACCTGAGCGCACCCATTCTTAAAATGACTCTCCTGGGCACCCCCATTCATACACATTTTCACCTGAGCACCCCCATTCTTACAAAGATTCACCTGAGCACACCCATTCTTACACATTTTCTCCCGAGCACACCCATTCTTACACATTTTCACCTGAGCGCAATCATTCTTACACATTTTAACCTGAGCATACTCATTCTTACACATGTTCACCTGAGCACAACCATTCTTACACATTTTTACCTGAGCACACCCAATCTTACACATTTTCAACTTACCAAACCCATTCTTCCACATTTTCACCTGAGCACAACCATTCTTACACATTTTCACCTAAGCACACCCATTCTTACACATTTTCACCTAAGCACACCAATTCTTACACATTTTCACCTGAGCACACCCATTCTAACACATTTTCACCCGAGCACACCCATTCTTACACATTTTCACCTGAGCACAACCATTCTTACACATTTTCATCTGAGCACCCCCATTCTTACCAAGATTCACCTGTGCCCACCCATTCTTACACATTTTCAGCCGAGCACACTCATTCTTACACATTTTCACCTGAGCACACCCATTCTTACACATTTTCACCTTAGCACCCCCATTCTTACCAAGATTCACCTGTGCCCTCCCATTCTTACACATTTTCACCTGAGCACACCAATTCTTACACATTTTCACCTGAGGACACCCATTCTTTAACATTTTCACCTGAGCCCACCCTTTCTTACACATTTTCAAATGAGCACAGACATTCTTACACATTTTCCCCTTGAGCACACCCCGTCTTACACATTTTCACCTGAGCATACCCATTCTTACACATTTTCACCTGAGCGCAACCATTCTTACACATTTTCATCTGAGCACCCCCATTCTTACCAAGATTCACCTGTGCCCACCCATTCTTACACATTTTCACCCGAGCACACCCATTCTTACACATTTTCACCTGAGCACACCCATTCTTACACATTTTCACCTGAGGACACCCATTCTTTAACATTTTCACCTGAGCCCACCCTTTCTTACACATTTTCAAATGAGCACACACATTCTTACACATTTTCCCCTGAGCACACCCAGTCTTACACATTTTCACCTGAGCATACCCATTCTTACACATTTTCACCTGAGCACACCCATTCTTACACATTTTCACCTGAGCACCCACATTCTTACAAATTTTCACCTGAGCACACCCATTCTTACACATTTTCACCAGAGTACACCCATTCTTACACATTTTGACCTGAGCACACCCATTCTTACACATTTTCACCTTAGCTCACGATTATTACACATTTTCACCTGAGCTCACCCATTCTTATCCATTTTCACCTGAGCACACCCATTCTTACACATTTTTACCTGAGGGCAATCATTCTTATACATTTTCACTTGAGCGCACTCATTCTTACACATTTTCACCTGAGCACACCCATTCTTATCCATTTTCACCTGTGCCCACCCATTCTTACACATTTTCACCAGAGCACACCCATTCTTACACATTTTCACCTGAGCACCCACATTCTTACAAATTTTCACCTGAGCACACCCATTCTTACACATTTTCACCTGAGCACACCCATTCTTACACATTTTCACCAGAGTACAGCCATTCTTACACATTTTGACCTGAGCACACCCATTCTTACACATTTTCACCTTAGCTCACGATTATTACACATTTTCACCTGAGCTCACCCATTCTTATCCATTTTCACCTGAGCACACCCATTCCTACACATTTTTACCTGAGCACAACCATTCTTACACATTTTCACCTAAGCACACCCATTCTTACACATTTTCACCTAAGCACACCAATTCTTACACATTTTCACCTGAGCTCACACATTCTAACACATTTTCACCCGAACACACCCATTCTTACACATTTTCACCTGAGGGCAATCATTCTTACACATTTTCATCTGAGCACCCCCATTCTTACCAAGATTCACCTGTGCCCACCCATTCTTACACATTTTCACCCGAGCACACCCATTCTAACACATTTTCACCCGAGCACACCCATTCTTACACATTTTCACCTGAGCACACCCATTCTTACACATTTTCACCTGAGCACCCCCATTCGTACCAAGATTCACCTGTGCTCACCCATTCTTACACATTTTCACACGAGCACACCCATTCTTACACATTTTCACTTGAGCACACCCATTCTTACACATTTTCACCTGAGGACACCCATTCTTTAACATTTTCACCTGAGCCCACCCTTTCTTACACATTTTCAAATGAGCACACACATTCTTACACATTTTCCCCTGAGCACACCCAGCCTTACACATTTTCCCCTGAGCACACCCAGTCTTACACATTTTCACCTGAGCACACCCATTCTTACACATTTTCACCTGAGCACCCACATTCTTACACATTTTCACGTGAGCACACCCATTCTTACACATTTTCTCCCGAGCACACCCATTCTTACACATTTTCACCTGAGTGCAATCATTCTTACACATTTTAACCTGAGCACACTCATTCTTACACATGTTCACCTGAGCACAACCATTCTTACACATTTTTACCTGAGCACAACCATTCTTACACATTTTCACCTAAGCACAACCATTCTTACACATTTTCACCTGAGCTCTCCCATTCTTACACATTTTCACCTGAGCACACCCATTCTAACACATTTTCACCCGAGCACACCCATTCTTACACATTTTCACTTGAGCACACCCATTCTTTCACATTTTCACCTGAGCACCCCCATTCTTACCAAGATTCACCTGTGCCCACCCATTCTTACACATTTTCACACGAGCACACCCATTCTTACACATTTTCACTTGAGCACACCCATTCTTACACATTTTCACCTGAGGACACCCATTCTTTAACATTTTCACCTGAGCCCACCCTTTCTTACACATTTTCAAATGAGCACACACATTCTTACACATTTTCCCCTGAGCACACCCAGTCTTACACATTTTCACCTGAGCACACCCATTCTTACACATTTTCACCTGAGCACCCACATTCTTACACATTTTCACCTGAGCACACCCATTCTTACACATTTTCTCCCGAGCACACCCATTCTTACACATTTTCACCTGAGTGCAATCATTCTTACACATTTTAACCTGAGCACACTCATTCTTACACATGTTCACCTGAGCACAACCATTCTTACACATTTTCACCTGAGCACACCCATTCTAACCCATTTTCACCCGAGCACACCCATTCTTACAAATTTTCACCTGAGCACACCAATTCTTACACATTTTCACCTGAGCTCACCCATTCTAACACATTTTCACCCGAGCACACCCATTCTTACACATTTTCACCTGAGCGCAACCATTCTTACACATTTTCATCTGAGCACCCCCATTCTTACCAAGATTCACCTGTGCCCACCCATTCTTACACATTTTCACCCGAGCACACCCATTCTTACACATTTTCACCTGAGCACACCCATTCTTACACATTTTCACCTGAGGACACCCATTCTTTAACATTTTCACCTGAGCCCACCCTTTCTTACACATTTTCAAATGAGCACACACATTCTTACACATTTTCCCCTGAGCACACCCAGTCTTACACATTTTCACCTGAGCATACCCATTCTTACACATTTTCACCTGAGCACACCCATTCTTACACATTTTCACCTGAGCACCCACATTCTTACAAATTTTCACCTGAGCACACCCATTCTTACACATTTTCACCAGAGTACACCCATTCTTACACATTTTGACCTGAGCACACCCATTCTTACACATTTTCACCTTAGCTCACGATTATTACACATTTTCACCTGAGCTCACCCATTCTTATCCATTTTCACCTGAGCACACCCATTCTTACACATTTTTACCTGAGGGCAATCATTCTTATACATTTTCACTTGAGCGCACTCATTCTTACACATTTTCACCTGAGCACACCCATTCTTATCCATTTTCACCTGTGCCCACCCATTCTTACACATTTTCACCAGAGCACACCCATTCTTACACATTTTCACCTGAGCACCCACATTCTTACAAATTTTCACCTGAGCACACCCATTCTTACACATTTTCACCTGAGCACACCCATTCTTACACATTTTCACCAGAGTACACCCATTCTTACACATTTTGACCTGAGCACACCCATTCTTACACATTTTCACCTTAGCTCACGATTATTACACATTTTCACCTGAGCTCACCCATTCTTATCCATTTTCACCTGAGCACACCCATTCCTACACATTTTTACCTGAGCACAACCATTCTTACACATTTTCACCTAAGCACACCCATTCTTACACATTTTCACCTAAGCACACCAATTCTTACACATTTTCACCTGAGCTCACACATTCTAACACATTTTCACCCGAACACACCCATTCTTACACATTTTCACCTGAGGGCAACCATTCTTACACATTTTCATCTGAGCACCCCCATTCTTACCAAGATTCACCTGTGCCCACCCATTCTTACACATTTTCACCCGAGCACACCCATTCTAACACATTTTCACCCGAGCACACCCATTCTTACACATTTTCACCTGAGCACACCCATTCTTACACATTTTCACCTGAGCACCCCCATTCGTACCAAGATTCACCTGTGCCCACCCATTCTTACACATTTTCACACGAGCACACCCATTCTTACACATTTTCACTTGAGCACACCCATTCTTACACATTTTCACCTGAGGACACCCATTCTTTAACATTTTCACCTGAGCCCACCCTTTCTTACACATTTTCAAATGAGCACACACATTCTTACACATTTTCCCCTGAGCACACCCAGCCTTACACATTTTCCCCTGAGCACACCCAGTCTTACACATTTTCACCTGAGCACACCCATTCTTACACATTTTCACCTGAGCACCCACATTCTTACACATTTTCACGTGAGCACACCCATTCTTACACATTTTCTCCCGAGCACACCCATTCTTACACATTTTCACCTGAGTGCAATCATTCTTACACATTTTAACCTGAGCACACTCATTCTTACACATGTTCACCTGAGCACAACCATTCTTACACATTTTTACCTGAGCACAACCATTCTTACACATTTTCACCTAAGCACAACCATTCTTACACATTTTCACCTGAGCTCTCCCATTCTTACACATTTTCACCTGAGCACACCCATTCTAACACATTTTCACCCGAGCACACCCATTCTTACACATTTTCACTTGAGCACACCCATTCTTTCACATTTTCACCTGAGCACCCCCATTCTTACCAAGATTCACCTGTGCCCACCCATTCTTACACATTTTCACACGAGCACACCCATTCTTACACATTTTCACTTGAGCACACCCATTCTTACACATTTTCACCTGAGGACACCCATTCTTTAACATTTTCACCTGAGCCCACCCTTTCTTACACATTTTCAAATGAGCACACACATTCTTACACATTTTCCCCTGAGCACACCCAGTCTTACACATTTTCACCTGAGCACACCCATTCTTACACATTTTCACCTGAGCACCCACATTCTTACACATTTTCACCTGAGCACACCCATTCTTACACATTTTCTCCCGAGCACACCCATTCTTACACATTTTCACCTGAGTGCAATCATTCTTACACATTTTAACCTGAGCACACTCATTCTTACACATGTTCACCTGAGCACAACCATTCTTACACATTTTCACCTGAGCACACCCATTCTAACCCATTTTCACCCGAGCACACCCATTCTTACAAATTTTCACCTGAGCACACCAATTCTTACACATTTTCACCTGAGCTCACCCATTCTAACACATTTTCACCCGAGCACACCCATTCTTACACATTTTCACCTGAGCGCAACCATTCTTACACATTTTCATCTGAGCACCCCCATTCTTACCAAGATTCACCTGTGCCCACCCATTCTTACACATTTTCACCCGAGCACACCCATTCTTACACATTTTCACCTGAGCACACCCATTCTTACACATTTTCACCTGAGGACACCCATTCTTTAACATTTTCACCTGAGCCCACCCTTTCTTACACATTTTCAAATGAGCACACACATTCTTACACATTTTCCCCTGAGCACACCCAGTCTTACACATTTTCACCTGAGCATACCCATTCTTACACATTTTCACCTGAGCACACCCATTCTTACACATTTTCACCTGAGCACCCACATTCTTACAAATTTTCACCTGAGCACACCCATTCTTACACATTTTCACCAGAGTACACCCATTCTTACACATTTTGACCTGAGCACACCCATTCTTACACATTTTCACCTTAGCTCACGATTATTACACATTTTCACCTGAGCTCACCCATTCTTATCCATTTTCACCTGAGCACACCCATTCTTACACATTTTTACCTGAGGGCAATCATTCTTATACATTTTCACTTGAGCGCACTCATTCTTACACATTTTCACCTGAGCACACCCATTCTTATCCATTTTCACCTGTGCCCACCCATTCTTACACATTTTCAGCAGAGCACACCCATTCTTACACATTTTCACCTGAGCACCCACATTCTTACAAATTTTCACCTGAGCACACCCATTCTTACACATTTTCACCTGAGCACACCCATTCTTACACATTTTCACCAGAGTACACCCATTCTTACACATTTTGACCTGAGCACACCCATTCTTACACATTTTCACCTTAGCTCACGATTATTACACATTTTCACCTGAGCTCACCCATTCTTATCCATTTTCACCTGAGCACACCCATTCCTACACATTTTTACCTGAGCACAACCATTCTTACACATTTTCACCTAAGCACACCCATTCTTACACATTTTCACCTAAGCACACCAATTCTTACACATTTTCACCTGAGCTCACACATTCTAACACATTTTCACCCGAACACACCCATTCTTACACATTTTCATCTGAGCACCCCCATTCTTACCAAGATTCACCTGTGCCCACCCATTCTTACACATTTTCACCCGAGCACACCCATTCTAACACATTTTCACCCGAGCACACCCATTCTTACACATTTTCACCTGAGCACACCCATTCTTACACATTTTCACCTGAGCACCCCCATTCGTACCAAGATTCACCTGTGCCCACCCATTCTTACACATTTTCACACGAGCACACCCATTCTTACACATTTTCACTTGAGCACACCCATTCTTACACATTTTCACCTGAGGACACCCATTCTTTAACATTTTCACCTGAGCCCACCCTTTCTTACACATTTTCAAATGAGCACACACATTCTTACACATTTTCCCCTGAGCACACCCAGCCTTACACATTTTCCCCTGAGCACACCCAGTCTTACACATTTTCACCTGAGCACACCCATTCTTACACATTTTCACCTGAGCACCCACATTCTTACACATTTTCACGTGAGCACACCCATTCTTACACATTTTCTCCCGAGCACACCCATTCTTACACATTTTCACCTGAGTGCAATCATTCTTACACATTTTAACCTGAGCACACTCATTCTTACACATGTTCACCTGAGCACAACCATTCTTACACATTTTTACCTGAGCACAACCATTCTTACACATTTTCACCTAAGCACAACCATTCTTACACATTTTCACCTGAGCTCTCCCATTCTTACACATTTTCACCTGAGCACACCCATTCTAACACATTTTCACCCGAGCACACCCATTCTTACACATTTTCACTTGAGCACACCCATTCTTTCACATTTTCACCTGAGCACCCCCATTCTTACCAAGATTCACCTGTGCCCACCCATTCTTACACATTTTCACACGAGCACACCCATTCTTACACATTTTCACTTGAGCACACCCATTCTTACACATTTTCACCTGAGGACACCCATTCTTTAACATTTTCACCTGAGCCCACCCTTTCTTACACATTTTCAAATGAGCACACACATTCTTACACATTTTCCCCTGAGCACACCCAGTCTTACACATTTTCACCTGAGCACACCCATTCTTACACATTTTCACCTGAGCACCCACATTCTTACACATTTTCACCTGAGCACACCCATTCTTACACATTTTCTCCCGAGCACACCCATTCTTACACATTTTCACCTGAGTGCAATCATTCTTACACATTTTAACCTGAGCACACTCATTCTTACACATGTTCACCTGAGCACAACCATTCTTACACATTTTCACCTGAGCACACCCATTCTAACCCATTTTCACCCGAGCACACCCATTCTTACAAATTTTCACCTGAGCACACCAATTCTTACACATTTTCACCTGAGCTCACCCATTCTAACACATTTTCACCCGAGCACACCCATTCTTACACATTTTCACCTGAGCGCAACCATTCTTACACATTTTCATCTGAGCACCCCCATTCTTGCCAAGATTCACCTGTGCCCACCCATTCTTACACATTTTCATCCGAGCACACTCATTCTTACACATTTTCACCTGAGCACACCCATTCTTACACATTTTCACCTTAGCACCCCCATTCTTACCAAGATTCACCTGTGCCCACCCATTCTTACACATTTTCACACGAACACACCCATTCTTACACATTTTCACCTGAGCACACCAATTCTTACACATTTTCACCTGTGCCCACCCATTCTTACACATTTTCACACGAGCACACCCATTCTTACACATTTTCACCTGAGCACACCCATTCTTACATATTTTCACCTGAGGACACCCATTCTTTAACATTTTCACCTGAGCGCACCCTTTCTTGCACATTTTCAAATGAGCACAGACATTCTTACACATTTTCCCCTGAGTACACCCCGTCTTACACATTTTCACCTAAGCATACCCATTCTTACACATTTTCACCTGAGCACACCCATTCTTGCACATTTTCACCTGAGCACCCACAGTCTTACACATTTTCACCTGAGCACACCCATTCTTACACATTATCTCCCGAGCACACCCATTCTTACACATTTTCACCTGAGTGCAATCATTCTTACACATTTTAACATGAGCCCACTCATTCTTACACATGTTCACCTGAGGACAACCATTCTTACACATTTTTACCTGAGCACACCCAATCTTACACATTTTCACCTTACCAAAACCATTCTTACACATTTTCACCTGAGCACAACCATTTTTACACATTTTCACCTAAGCACACCCATTCTTACTCATTTTCACCTAAGCACACCCATTCTTACCCATTTTCACCTGAGCTCACCCATTCTTACACATTTTTACCTGAGCACACCCATTCTAACACATTTTCACCCGAGCAAACCCATTCTTACACATTTTCACCTGAGTGCAACCATTCTTACACATTTTCATCTGAGCACCCCCATTCTTACCAAGATTCACCTGTGCCCACCCATTCTTACACATTTTCACCCGAGCACAACCATTCTTACACATTTTCACCTGAGCACACACATTCTTACACATTTTCACCTGAGGACACCCATTCTTTAACATTTTCACCTGAGCCCACCCTTTCTTACACATTTTCAAATGAGCACACACATTCTTACACATTTTCCCCTGAGCACACCCAGCCTTACACATTTTCACCTGAGCATACCCATTCTTACACATTTTCACCAGAGCACACCCATTCTTACACATTTTCACCTGAGCACCCACATTAATACAAATTTTCACCTGAGCACACCCATTCTTACACATTTTCACCAGAGTACACCCATTCTTACACATTTTCACCTTAGCTCACGATTATTACACATTTTCACCTGAGCTCACCCATTCTTATCCATTTTCACCTGAGCACACCCATTCTTACACATTTTTACCTGAGGGCAATCATTCTTATACATTTTCACTTGAGCGCACTCATTCTTACACATTTTCACCTGAGCACACCCATTCTTATCCATTTTCACCTGTGCCGACCCATTCTTACACATTTTCACCAGAGCACACCCATTCTTACACATTTTCACCTGAGCACACCCATTCTTACACATTTTCACCTCAGCACACCCATTCTTACACATTTTCACCTAAGCACACCCATTCTTACACATTTTCACCTCAGCTCACCCATTCTTACAAAGATTCTCCTGAGCACACCCATTCTTACACATTTTCACCTGAGCACAACCATTCTTACACATTTTCACCTAAGCATACCCATTCTTACACATTTTCACCTAAGCACACCAATTCTTACACATTTTCACCTGAGCTCACCCATTCTAACACATTTTCACCCGAGCACACCCATTCTTACACATTTTCACCTGAGCGCAACCATTCTTACACATTTTCATCTGAGCACCCCCATTCTTACCAAGATTCACCTGTGCCCACCCATTCTTACACATTTTCACCTAAGCACACCCATTCTTACACATTTTCACCTGAGCACACCCGTTCTTACACATTTTCACCTGAGCACACCCATTCTTACCAAGATTCATCTGTGCCCACCCATTCTTACACATTTTCACCCGAGCACACCCATTCTTACACATTTTCACCTGAGCACACCCATTCTTACACATTTTCACCTGAGCACACCCATTCTTACATATTTTCACCTGAGCACACACAATCTTACACATTTTCACCTGAGGACACCCATTCTTTAAAATTTTCACCTGAGCCCACCCTTTCTTACACATTTTCACCTGAGCACCCACATTCTTACAAATTTTCACCTGAGCACACCCATTCTTACACATTTTCACCTGAGCACACCCATTCTTACACATTTTCACCAGAGTACACCCATTGTTACTCATTTTGACCTGAGCACACCCATTCTTACACATTATCACCTTAGCTCACGATTATTACACATTTTCACCTGAGCTCACCCATTCTTATCCATTTTCACCTGAGCACACCCATTCTTACACATTTTTACCTGAGGGCAATCATTCTTATACATTTTCACCTGAGCACACCCATTCTTACACATTTTCACCTGAGGGCAATCATTCTTATACCTTTTCCCCTGAGCGCACTCATTCTTACACATTTTCACCAGAGCACACCCATTCTTACAAGGATTCACCTGAGCACACACATTCTTACACATTTTCACCTGAGAGCACCCATTCTTATACATTTTCACCTGAGCACAGTCATTCTTCCACATTTTCACCTGAGCGCAATCATTATTACATATTTTAGCCTGAGCACACCCATTCTTACACATTTTTACCTGAGCACACCCAATCTTACACATTTTCACCTTAGGAAACCCATTCTTACGCATTTTCACCCAAGCACACCCATTCTTACACATTTTCACCTTAGCAAACCCATTCTTACACATTTTCAACTGAGTATACCCATTCTTACACATTTTCACCTTAGCAAACCCATTCTTACACATTTTCATCCTAGCAAACCCATTCTTACACATTTTCACCTAAGCACACCCATTCTTACACATTTTCACCTAAGCACACCCATTCTTACACATTTTCACCTGAGCTCAACCATTCTTAGACATTTTCACCTGAGGACACCCATTCTTACACATTTTCTCCTGAGGACACCCATTCTTACACATTTTCAAATGAGCACACACATTCTTACACATTTTCCCCTGAGCACACCCAGTCTTACACATTTTCACCTGAGCACACCCAGTCTTACACATTTTCACCTGAGCACACCCATTCTTACACATTTTCAACTGAGCACCCACATTCTTACACATTTTCACCTGAGCACACCCATTCTTACACATTTTCACCTGAGTGCAATCATTCTCACACATTTTAACCTGAGCACACTCATTCTTACACATGTTCACCTGAGCACAACCATTCTTACACATTTTTACCTGAGCACACCCAATCTTACACATTTTCACCTTACCAAACCCATTGGTACACATTTTCACCTAAGCACACCCATTCTTACACATTTTCACCTCAGCTCACCCATTCTTACAAAGATTCACCTGAGCACACCCATTCTTACACATTTTCACCTGAGCACACCCATTCTTACACATTTTCACCTGAGCACACCCATTCTTATATATTTTCACCTGAGCACACCCATTCTTACACATTTTCACAAGAGCACACCCATTGTTACACATTTTCACCAGAGCACATCCATTCTTACAAGGATTCACCTGAGCACACACATTCTTACACATTATCACCTGAGAGGACCCATTCTTTTACATTTTCACCTTAGCACACCCATGTTTACACATTTTTACCTGAGCGCACGCATTCTTAAAAAGATTCACCTGAGCACACTCATTCTTACACATTTTTACCTGAGGACACCCATTCTTTAACATTTTCACCTGAGCCCACCCTTTCTTACACATTTTCAAATGAGCACAGACATTCTTACACATTTTCCCCTGAGCACACCCCGTCTTACACATTTTCACCTGAGCATACCCATTCTTACACATTTTCACCTGAGCACACCCATTCTTGCACATTTTCACCTGAGCACCCACATTCTTACACATTTTCTCCTGAGCACACCCATTCTTACACATTTTCTCCCGAGCACACCCATTCTTACACATTTTCACCTGAGTGCAATCATTCTTACACATTTTAACCTGAGCACCCTCATTCTTACACATGTTCACCTGAGCACAACCATTCTTACACATTTTTACCTGAGCACACCCATTCTTACACATTTTCACCTAAGCACACCCATTCTTACACATTTTCACCTGAGCTCTCCCATTCTTACACATTTTCACCTGAGCACACCCATTCTAACACATTTTCACCCGAGCACACCCATTCTTACACATTTTCACCTGAGCACACCAATTCTTACACATTTTCACCTGAGCTCACCCATTCTAACACATTTTCACCCGAGCACACCCATTCTTACACATTTTCACCTGAGCGCAACCATTCTTACACATTTTCATCTGAGCACCCCCATTCTTACCAAGATTCACCTGTGCCCACCCATTCTTACACATTTTCAGCCGAGCACACTCATTCTTACACATTTTCACACGAGCACACCCATTCTTACACATTTTCACCTGAGCACACCCATTCTTACACATTTTCATCTGAGCATCCCCATTCTTGCCAAGATTCACCTGTGCCCACCCATTCTTACACATTTTCACCCGAGCACACCCATTGTTACACATTTTCACCAGAGCACACCCATTCTTACAAGGATTCACCTGAGCACACACATTCTTACACATTATCACCTGAGAGGTCCCATTCTTTTATATTTTCACCTGAGCACACCCATTTTTACACATTTTTACCTGAGCACACGCATTCTTAAAAAGATTCACCTGAGCACACTCATTTTTACACATTTTTACCTGAGGACACCCATTCTTTTACATTTTCACCAGAGCCCACCCTTTCTTACACATTTTCAAATGAGCACAGACATTCTTACACATTTTCCCCTGAGCACACCCCGTCTTACACATTTTCACCTGAGCATACCCATTCTTGCACATTTTCACCTGAGCACACCCATTCTTGCACATTTTCACTTGAGCACCCACATTCTTACACATTTTCACCTGAGCACACCCATTCTTACACATTTTCTCCCGAGCACACCCATTCTTACACATTTTCACCTGAGTGCAATCTTTCTTACACATTTTAACCTGAGCACACTCATTCTTACACATATCACCTGAGGACAACCATTCTTACACATTTTTACCTGAGCACACCCAATCTTACACATTTTCACCTTACCAAACCCATTCTTACACATTTTCACCTGAGCACAACCATTTTTACACATTTTCACCTCAGCACACCCATTCGTACACATTTTAACCTAAGCACACCCATTCTTACACATTTTTGCCTGAGCTCACCCATTCTTACACATTTTCACCTGAGCACACCCATTCTAACACATTTTCACCTGAGCACACCCATTCTTACACATTTTCACCTGAGCACACCCATTCTTACCAAGATTCACCTGTGCCCACCCATTCTTACACATTTTCACCCGAGCACACCCATTCTTACACATTTTCACCTGAGCACACCCATTCTTACACATTTTCACCTGAGCACACCCATTCTTACATATTTTCACCTGAGCACACACAATCTTACACATTTTCACCTGAGGACACCCATTCTTTAAAATTTTCACCTGAGCCCACCCTTTCTTACACATTTTCACCTGAGCACCCACATTCTTACAAATTTTCACCTGAGCACACCCATTCTTACACATTTTCACCTGAGCACACCCATTCTTACACATTTTCACCAGAGTACACCCATTCTTACTCATTTTGACCTGAGCACACCCATTCTTACACATTTTTACCTGAGGGCAATCATTCTTATACATTTTCACATGAGCGCACTCATTCTTACACATTTTCACCTGAGCACAACATTCTTACACATTTTCACCTGAGGGCAATCATTCTTATACCTTTTCCCCTGAGCGCACTCATTCTTACACATTTTCACATGAGCACACCCATTCTTACACATTTTCACCAGAGCACACCCATTCTTACAAGGATTCACCTGAGCACACACATTCTTACACATTTTCACCTGAGAGCACCCATTCTTATACATTTTCACCTGAGCACAGTCATTCTTCCACATTTTCACCTGAGCGCAATCATTATTACATATTTTAGCCTGAGCACACCCATTCTTACACATTTTCACCAGAGCACACCCATTCTTACAAGGATTCACCTGAGCACACACATTCTTACACATTTTCACCTGAGAGCACCCATTCTTATACATTTTCACCTGAGCACAGTCATTCTTCCACATTTTCACCTGAGCGCAATCATTATTACATATTTTAGCCTGAGCATACCCAATCTTACACATTTTCACCTTAGGAAACCCATTCTTACGCATTTTCACCCAAGCACACCCATTCTTACACATTTTCACCTTAGCAAACCCATTCTTACACATTTTCACCTGAGTATACCCATTCTTACACATTTTCACCTTAGCAAACCGATTCTTACACATTTTCATCCTAGCAAACCCATTCTTACACATTTTCACCTAAGCACACCCATTCTTACACATTTTCACCTAAGCACACCCATTCTTACACATTTTCACCTGAGCTCGACCATTCTTAGACATTTTCACCTGAGGACACCCATTCTTACACATTTTCTCCTGAGGACACCCATTCTTACACATTTTCAAATGAGCACACACATTCTTACACATTTTCCCCTGAGCACACCCAGTCTTACACATTTTCACCTGAGCACACCCAGTCTTACACATTTTCACCTGAGCACACCCATTCTTACACATTTTCAACTGAGCACCCACATTCTTACACATTTTCACCTGAGCACACCCATTCTTACTCATTTTCACCTAAGCACACCCATTCTTACCCATTTTCACCTGAGCTCACCCATTCTTACACATTTTTACCTGAGCACACCCATTCTAACACATTTTCACCCGAGCAAACCCATTTTTACACATTTTCACCTGAGTGCAACCATTCTTACACATTTTCACCTGAGCACACCCATTCTTACACATTTTCACCTGAGCACCCCCATTCTTACCAAGATTCACCTGTGCCCACCCATTCTGACACATTTTCACCCGAGCACACCCATTCTTACACATTTTCACCTGAGCACACCCATTCTTACACATTTTCACCTGAGCACCCCCATTCTTACCAAGATTCACCTGTGCCCACCCATTCTTACACATTTTCACACGAGCACACCCATTCTTACACATTTTCACCTGAGCACACCCATTCTTACACATTTTCATCTGAGCATCCCCATTCTTGCCAAGATTCACCTGTGCCCACCCATTTTTAAACATTTTCACTCGAGCACACCCATTCTTACACATTTTCACCTGAGCACACCCATTCTTACACATTTTCACCTAAGAACACCCATTCTTACACATTTTCACCTCAGCTCACCCATTCTTACAAAGATTCACCTGAGCACACCCATTCTTACACATTTTCACCTGAGCACAACCATTCTTACACATTTTCACCTAAGCATACCCATTCTTACACATTTTCACCTAAGCACACCAATTCTTACACATTTTCACCTGAGCTCACCCATTCTAACACATTTTCACCCGAGCACACCCATTCTTACACATTTTCACCTGAGCGCAACCATTCTTACACATTTTCATCTGAGCACCCCCATTCTTACCAAGATTCACCTGTGCCCACCCATTCTTACACATTTTCACCCGAGCACACCCATTCTTACACATTTTCACCTGAGCACACCCATTCTTACACATTTTCACCTGAGCACGCCCATTCTTACCAAGATTCACCTGTGCCCACCCATTCTGACACATTTTCACCCGAGCACACCCATTCTTACACATTTTCACCTGAGCACACCCATTCTTACACATTTTCACCTGAGCACCCCCATTCTTACCAAGATTCACCTGTGCCCACCCATTCTTACACATTTTCACACGAGCACACCCATTCTTATACATTTTCACCTGAGCACACCCATTCTTACACATTTTCATCTGAGCATCCCCATTCTTGCCAAGATTCACCTGGGCCCACCCATTTTTAAACATTTTCACTCGAGCACACCCATTCTTACACATTTTTACCTGAGCACCCCCATTCTTACACATTTTCACCTGAGCACCCCCATTCTTACCAAGATTCACCTGTGCCCACCCATTCTTACACATTTTCACCCGAGCACACCCATTGTTACACATTTTCACCAGAGCACACCCATTCTTACAAGGATTCACCTGAGCACACACATTCTTACACATTATCACCTGAGAGGACCCATTCTTTTATATTTTCACCTGAGCACACCCATTTTTACACATTTTTACCTGAGCGCACGCATTCTTAAAAAGATTCACCTGAGCACACTCATTTTTACACATTTTTACCTGAGGACACCCATTCTTTTACATTTTCACCAGAGCCCACCCTTTCTTACACATTTTCAAATGAGCACACACATTCTTACACATTTTCCCCTGAGCACACCCCGTCTTACACATTTTCACCTGAGCATACCCATTCTTGCACATTTTCACCTGAGCACACCCATTCTTGCACATTTTCACTTGAGCACCCACATTCTTACACATTTTCACCTGAGCACACCCATTCTTACACATTTTCTCCCGAGCACACCCATTCTTACACATTTTCACCTGAGTGCAATCATTCTTACACATTTTAACCTGAGCACACTCATTCTTACACATGTTCACCTGAGGACAACCATTCTTACACATTTTTACCTGAGCACACCCAATCTTACACATTTTCACCTTACCAAACCCATTCTTACACATTTTCACCTGAGCACAACCATTTTTACACATTTTCACCTAAGCACACCCATTCTTACACATTTTAACCTAAGCACACCCATTCTTACACATTTTCACCTGAGCACACCCATTCTAACACATTTTCACCTGAGCATACCCATTCTTACACATTTTCACCTGAGCACACCCATTCTTACACATTTTCACCTGAGCACCCACATTCTTACACATTTTCACCTGAGCACACCCATTCTTACACATTTTCTCCCGAGCACACCCATTCTTACACATTTTCACCTGAGTGCAATCATTCTTACACATTTTAACCTGAGCACACTCATTCTTACACATGTTCACCTGAGCACAACCATTCTTACACATTTTCACCTAAGCACACCCATTCTTACACATTTTCACCTAAGCACACCCATTCTTACACATTTTCACCTGGGCTCTCCCATTCTTACACATGTTCACCTGAGCACAACCATTCTTACACATTTTTACCTGAGCACACCCAATCTTACACATTTTCACCTTAGGAAAACCATTCTTACGCATTTTCACCCAAGCAAACCCATTCTTACACATTTTCACCTTAGCAAACCCATTCTTACACATTTTCACCTGAGTATACCCATTCTTACACATTTTCACCTTAGCAAACCCATTCTTACACATTTTCATCCTAGCAAACCCATTCTTACACATTTTCACCTAAGCACACCCATTCTTACACATTTTCACCTAAGCACACCCATTCTTACACATTTTCACCTGAGCTCAACCATTCTTAGACATTTTCACCTGAGGACACCCATTCTTACACATTTTCTCCTGAGGACACCCATTCTTACACATTTTCAAATGAGCACACACATTCTTACACATTTTCCCCTGAGCACACCCAGTCTTACACATTTTCACCTGAGCACACCCAGTCTTACACATTTTCACCTGAGCACACCCATTCTTAAACATTTTCTCCCGAGCACACCCATTCTTACACATTTTCACCTGAGTGCAATCATTCTTACACATTTTAACCTGAGCACACTCATTCTTACACATGTTCACCTGAGCACAACCATTCTTACACATTTTTACATGAGCACACCCAATCTTACACATTTTCACCTTACCAAACCCATTGGTACACATTTTCACCTGAGTACAACCATTTTTACACATTTTCAACTAAGCACACCCATTCTTACACATTTTCACCTAAGCACACCCATTCTTACACATTTTCACCTCAGCTCACCCATTCTTACACATTTTCACCTGAGCACAACCATTCTTACACATTTTCACCTAAGCACACCCATTCTTACACATTTTCACCTAAGCACACCAATTCTTACACATTTTCACCTGAGCTCACCCATTCTAACACATTTTCACCCGAGCACACCCATTCTTACACATTTTCACCTGAGCGCAACCATTCTTACACATTTTCATCTGAGCACCCCCATTCTTACCAAGATTCACCTGTGCCCACCCATTCTTACACATTTTCACCCGAGCACACCCATTCTTACACATTTTCACCTGAGCACACCCATTCTTACACATTTTCACCTGAGCACCCCCATTCTTACCAAGATTCACCTGTGCCCACCCATTCTGACACATTTTCACCCGAGCACACCCATTCTTACACATTTTCACCTGAGCACACCCATTCTTACACATTTTCACCTGAGCACCCCCATTCTTACCAAGATTCACCTGTGCCCACCCATTCTTACACATTTTCACACGAGCACACCCATTCTTACACATTTTCACCTGAGCACACCCATTCTTACACATTTTCATCTGAGCATCCCCATTCTTGTCAAGATTCACCTGTGCCCACCCATTCTTAAACATTTTCACTCGAGCACACCCATTCTTACACATTTTCACCTGAGCACCCCCATTCTTACCAAGATTCACCTGTGCCCACCCATTCTTACACATTTTCACCCGAGCACACCCATTGTTACACATTTTCACCAGAGCACACCCATTCTTACAAGGATTCACCTGAGCACACACATTCTTACACATTATCACCTGAGAGGACCCATTCTTTTATATTTTCACCTGAGCACACCCATTTTTACACATTTTTACCTGAGCGCACGCATTCTTAAAAAGATTCACCTGAGCACACTCATTTTTACACATTTTTACCTGAGGACACCCATTCTTTTACATTTTCACCAGAGCCCACCCTTTCTTACACATTTTCAAATGAGCACAGACATTCTTACACATTTTCCCCTGAGCACACCCCGTCTTACACATTTTCACCTGAGCATACCCATTCTTGCACATTTTCACCTGAGCACACCCATTCTTGCACATTTTCACTTGAGCACCCACATTCTTACACATTTTCACCTGAGCACACCCATTCTTACACATTTTCTCCCGAGCACACCCATTCTTACACATTTTCACCTGAGTGCAATCATTCTTACACATTTTAACCTGAGCACACTCATTCTTACACATGTTCACCTGAGGACAACCATTCTTACACATTTTTACCTGAGCACACCCAATCTTACACATTTTCACCTTACCAAACCCATTCTTACACATTTTCACCTGAGCACAACCATTTTTACACATTTTCACCTAAGCACACCCATTCTTACACATTTTCACCTGAGTATACCCATTCTTACACATTTTCACCTTAGCAAACCCATTCTTACACATTTTCATCCTAGCAAACCCATTCTTACACATTTTCACCTAAGCACACCCATTCTTACACATTTTCACCTAAGCACACCCATTCTTACACATTTTCACCTGAGCTCAACCATTCTTAGACATTTTCACCTGAGGACACCCATTCTTACACATTTTCTCCTGAGGACACCCATTCTTACACATTTTCAAATGAGCACACACATTCTTACACATTTTCCCCTGAGCACACCCAGTCTTACACATTTTCACCTGAGCACACCCAGTCTTACACATTTTCACCTGAGCACACCCATTCTTAAACATTTTCTCCCGAGCACACCCATTCTTACACATTTTCACCTGAGTGCAATCATTCTTACACATTTTAACCTGAGCACACTCATTCTTACACATGTTCACCTGAGCACAACCATTCTTACACATTTTTACATGAGCACACCCAATCTTACACATTTTCACCTTACCAAACCCATTGGTACACATTTTCACCTGAGTACAACCATTTTTACACATTTTCAACTAAGCACACCCATTCTTACACATTTTCACCTAAGCACACCCATTCTTACACATTTTCACCTCAGCTCACCCATTCTTACACATTTTCACCTGAGCACAACCATTCTTACACATTTTCACCTAAGCACACCCATTCTTACACATTTTCACCTAAGCACACCAATTCTTACACATTTTCACCTGAGCTCACCCATTCTAACACATTTTCACCCGAGCACACCCATTCTTACACATTTTCACCTGAGCGCAACCATTCTTACACATTTTCATCTGAGCACCCCCATTCTTACCAAGATTCACCTGTGCCCACCCATTCTTACACATTTTCACCCGAGCACACCCATTCTTACACATTTTCACCTGAGCACACCCATTCTTACACATTTTCACCTGAGCACCCCCATTCTTACCAAGATTCACCTGTGCCCACCCATTCTGACACATTTTCACCCGAGCACACCCATTCTTACACATTTTCACCTGAGCACACCCATTCTTACACATTTTCACCTGAGCACCCCCATTCTTACCAAGATTCACCTGTGCCCACCCATTCTTACACATTTTCACACGAGCACACCCATTCTTACACATTTTCACCTGAGCACACCCATTCTTACACATTTTCATCTGAGCATCCCCATTCTTGTCAAGATTCACCTGTGCCCACCCATTCTTAAACATTTTCACTCGAGCACACCCATTCTTACACATTTTCACCTGAGCACCCCCATTCTTACCAAGATTCACCTGTGCCCACCCATTCTTACACATTTTCACCCGAGCACACCCATTGTTACACATTTTCACCAGAGCACACCCATTCTTACAAGGATTCACCTGAGCACACACATTCTTACACATTATCACCTGAGAGGACCCATTCTTTTATATTTTCACCTGAGCACACCCATTTTTACACATTTTTACCTGAGCGCACGCATTCTTAAAAAGATTCACCTGAGCACACTCATTTTTACACATTTTTACCTGAGGACACCCATTCTTTTACATTTTCACCAGAGCCCACCCTTTCTTACACATTTTCAAATGAGCACAGACATTCTTACACATTTTCCCCTGAGCACACCCCGTCTTACACATTTTCACCTGAGCATACCCATTCTTGCACATTTTCACCTGAGCACACCCATTCTTGCACATTTTCACTTGAGCACCCACATTCTTACACATTTTCACCTGAGCACACCCATTCTTACACATTTTCTCCCGAGCACACCCATTCTTACACATTTTCACCTGAGTGCAATCATTCTTACACATTTTAACCTGAGCACACTCATTCTTACACATGTTCACCTGAGGACAACCATTCTTACACATTTTTACCTGAGCACACCCAATCTTACACATTTTCACCTTACCAAACCCATTCTTACACATTTTCACCTGAGCACAACCATTTTTACACATTTTCACCTAAGCACACCCATTCTTACACATTTTCACCTGAGTATACCCATTCTTACACATTTTCACCTTAGCAAACCCATTCTTACACATTTTCATCCTAGCAAACCCATTCTTACACATTTTCACCTAAGCACACCCATTCTTACACATTTTCACCTAAGCACACCCATTCTTACACATTTTCACCTGAGCTCAACCATTCTTAGACATTTTCACCTGAGGACACCCATTCTTACACATTTTCTCCTGAGGACACCCATTCTTACACATTTTCAAATGAGCACACACATTCTTACACATTTTCCCCTGAGCACACCCAGTCTTACACATTTTCACCTGAGCACACCCAGTCTTACACATTTTCACCTGAGCACACCCATTCTTAAACATTTTCTCCCGAGCACACCCATTCTTACACATTTTCACCTGAGTGCAATCATTCTTACACATTTTAACCTGAGCACACTCATTCTTACACATGTTCACCTGAGCACAACCATTCTTACACATTTTTACATGAGCACACCCAATCTTACACATTTTCACCTTACCAAACCCATTGGTACACATTTTCACCTGAGTACAACCATTTTTACACATTTTCAACTAAGCACACCCATTCTTACACATTTTCACCTAAGCACACCCATTCTTACACATTTTCACCTCAGCTCACCCATTCTTACACATTTTCACCTGAGCACAACCATTCTTACACATTTTCACCTAAGCACACCCATTCTTACACATTTTCACCTAAGCACACCAATTCTTACACATTTTCACCTGAGCTCACCCATTCTAACACATTTTCACCCCAGCACACCCATTCTTACACATTTTCACCTGAGCGCAACCATTCTTACACATTTTCATCTGAGCACCCCCATTCTTACCAAGATTCACCTGTGCCCACCCATTCTTACACATTTTCACCCGAGCACACCCATTCTTACACATTTTCACCTGAGCACACCCATTCTTACACATTTTCACCTGAGCACCCCCCATTCTTACCAAGATTCACCTGTGCCCACCCATTCTGACACATTTTCACCCGAGCACACCCATTCTTACACATTTTCACCTGAGCACACCCATTCTTACACATTTTCACCTGAGCACACCCATTCTTACCAAGATTCACCTGTGCCCACCCATTCTTACACATTTTCACACGAGCACACCCATTCTTACACATTTTCACCTGAGCACACCCATTCTTACACATTTTCATCTGAGCATCCCCATTCTTGTCAAGATTCACCTGTGCCCACCCATTCTTAAACATTTTCACTCGAGCACACCCATTCTTACACATTTTCACCTGAGCACCCCCATTCTTACCAAGATTCACCTGTGCCCACCCATTCTTACACATTTTCAACTGAGCACACCCATTCTTACACATTTTCACCTGAGCACACCCATTCTTACATATTTTCACCTGAGCACACCCATTCTTACACATTTTCACCTGAGGACACCCGTTCTTTAACATTTTCACCTGAGCCCACCCTTTCTTACACATTTTCAAATGAGCACACACATTCTTACACATTTTCACCTGAGCACACCCAGTCTTACACATTTTCACCTGAGCACACCATTCTTACACATTTTCACCCGAGCACACCCATTCTTACACATTTTCACCTGAGCACCCACATTCTTACACATTTTCACCTGAGCACACCCATTCTTACCCATTTTCTCCCGAGCACACCCATTCTTACACATTTTCACCTGAGCGCAACCATTCTTACACATTTTCATCTGAGCACCCCCATTCTTACCAAGATTCACCTGTGCCCACCCATTCTGACACATTTTCACCCGAGCACACCCATTCTTACACATTTTCACCTGAGCACACCCATTCTTACACATTTTCACCTGAGCACCCCCATTCTTACCAAGATTCACCTGTGCCCACCCATTCTTACACATTTTCACACGAGCACACCCATTCTTATACATTTTCACCTGAGCACACCCATTCTTACATATTTTCACCTGAGCACACCCATTCTTACACATTTTCACCTGAGGACACCCGTTCTTTAACATTTTCACCTGAGCCCACCCTTTCTTACACATTTTCAAATGAGCACACACATTCTTACACATTTTCACCTGAGCACACCCAGTCTTACACATTTTCACCTGAGCACACCATTCTTACACATTTTCACCCGAGCACACCCATTCTTACACATTTTCACCTGAGCACACACATTCTTACACATTTTCACCTGAGCACACCCAGTCTTACACATTTTCACCTGTGCCCACCCATTCTTACACATTTTCACCCGAGCACACCCATTCTTACACATTTTCACCTGAGCACACCCATTCTTACACATTTTCACCTGAGCACCCCCATTCTTACCAAGATTCACCTGTGCCCACCCATTCTGACACATTTTCACCCGAGCACACCCATTCTTACACATTTTCACCTGAGCACACCCATTCTTACACATTTTCACCTGAGCACCCCCATTCTTACCAAGATTCACCTGTGCCCACCCATTCTTACACATTTTCACACGAGCACACCCATTCTTACACATTTTCACCTGAGCACACCCATTCTTACACATTTTCATCTGAGCATCCCCATTCTTGTCAAGATTCACCTGTGCCCACCCATTCTTAAACATTTTCACTCGAGCACACCCATTCTTACACATTTTCACCTGAGCACCCCCATTCTTACCAAGATTCACCTGTGCCCACCCATTCTTACACATTTTCAACTGAGCACACCCATTCTTACACATTTTCACCTGAGCACACCCATTCTTACATATTTTCACCTGAGCACACCCATTCTTACACATTTTCACCTGAGGACACCCGTTCTTTAACATTTTCACCTGAGCCCACCCTTTCTTACACATTTTCAAATGAGCACACACATTCTTACACATTTTCACCTGAGCACACCCAGTCTTACACATTTTCACCTGAGCACACCATTCTTACACATTTTCACCCGAGCACACCCATTCTTACACATTTTCACCTGAGCACCCACATTCTTACACATTTTCACCTGAGCACACCCATTCTTACCCATTTTCTCCCGAGCACACCCATTCTTACACATTTTCACCTGAGCACAATCATTCTTACACATTTTAACCTGAGCACACTCATTCTTACACATGTTCACCTGAGCACAACCATTCTTACACATTTTTACCTGAGCACACCCAATCTTACATATTTTCAACTTACCAAACCCATTCTTACACATTTTCACCTGAGCACAATCATTCTTACACATTTTCACCTAAGCACACCCATTCTTACACATTTTCACCTGAGCTCACCCATTCTTACACATTTTCACCTGAGCACACCCATTCTAACACATTTTCCCCCGAGCACACCCATTCTTACACTTTTTCACTTGAGCGCAACCATTCTTACACATTTTCATCTGAGCACCTCCTTTCTTACCAAGATTCACCATTGCCCACCCATTCTTACACATTTTCACCTGAGCACACCCATTCTTACACATTTTCACCTGAGCACCGCCATTCTTACCAAGATTCACCTGTGCCCACCCATTCTTACACATTTTAACCCGAGCACACCCATTCTTACACATTTTCACCTGATCACAACCATTCTTACACATTTTCACCTGAGCACACCCATTCTTACATATTTTCACCTGAGCACACCCATTCTTACACATTTTCACCTGAGGACACCCATTCTTTAACATTTTCACCTGAGCCCACCCTTTCTTACACATTTTCAAATGAGCACACACATTCTTACACATTTTCACCTGAGCACACCCAGTCTTACACATTTTCACCTGAGCATACTCATTCTTACACATTTTGACCTGAGCACACCCATTCTTACACATTTTCACCTGAGCTCACGATTATTACACATTTTCACCTGAGCTCACCCATTCTTACACATTTTCACCTGAGTACACCCATTCTTACACATTTTTACCTGAGGGCAATCATTCTTATACATTTTCACTTGAGCGTACTCATTCTTACACATTTTCACCTGAGCACACACATTCTGCTGTCTCCTGTGTTTTTGATCTTTGCCATCCTGACTGGTGTGAGATGGAACCTCAGGGTTGTATTGATTTTCATTTCCCTAATGACTAAGGATGATGAACATCTCTTTAGGTGCTTCTCAGCCATTAGGTATTCTTCAGGTGAGAACTCTTTGTTTAGCTCTGTACCCCATTTTTTAATAGGGTTACTTGACTCTCTGTAGTTTAACTTCTTGAGTTCTTTGTATATATTGGATATTAGCCCCTCTGTCGGATGTAAGCTTGATAAAGATCATTTCCTAGTTAGTTGGTTGCCGCTTTGTCTTTTCGACAGTGTCTTTTACCTTGCAAAAACTTTGTAATTTAATGAGGTCCCATTTGTCTATTTTTGATCTTAGAGCATAAGCTCTAAGATCCTAAGCATAAGCTATTGGAGTTCTGTTCAGGGAATTCTCCCCTGTGCCCATATGTTCCAGGTTCTTCCCTAGTTTCCCTTCTATTAGTTTTAGTGTGTCTGGTTTTATGTGGAGTTCTTTGATACTTGGAATTGAGCTTAGTGCAAGGAGATAAGAATGGGTCAATTTGCATTCTTCTGCATGTTGACCTCCAGCTGAGCCAGCACCATTTGTTGAAAAGGCTATCTTTTTTCCACTGGATGGTTTTAGCTCCTTTGTCAAAGATCAAGTGACCATAGGAGTTTGGATTTATTTCTGGGTCTTCAATTCTGTTCCATTGATCTACGTATCTGTTACTGTACCAATACCATGCGGTTTTTAACACTATTGCTCTGTAGTACAGCTTGAGGTCCGGGATACTGATTCCCCCAGAGGTTCTTTTACTCTTGAGAATAGTTTTAGCTATTCTGGGTTTTCTGTTATTCCAGATGAATTTTTGAATTGCTCTTTCTAACTCTATGAAGAATTGAGTTGGGATTTTGATGGGGATTGCATTGAATCTGTGTATTACTTTTGGTAAGATGCTCATTTTCACTATATTAATCCTGCCAATCCATGAGCATGGCAGATTTTTCCATCTTCTGAGGTCTTCTTCAACTTGAAGTTCTTGTCATACAGATCTTTCACTTGTTTGGTTAGAGTCACGCCAAGATACTTAATATGGTTTGTGGCTATCGTGAAGGGTATTATTTCTCTTACTTCTTTCTCAGCCTGCTTATCCTTTGAGTATAGGAAGGCTTCTGACTTGCTTGAGTTGATTTTATATCTGGCCACTTTGCTGAAGTCGTTTATCAGCTGTAGGAGTTCTCTGGTGGAGTTCTTTGGGTCGCTTATATATACTATCATATCGTCTGCAAATAGTGATAGTTTTTTTTTTTTTTTTTTTTTAATTTTATTTTATTTTATTTTTTTAATTTACATTCCAAATCACTTCCCCTTTCCCGTTTCCTCCCTCCCCGAAAGTCCCATAAGCCCCCTTCCCTCCCTCTTTTCTCCGTTCAACCCCCTCTCATTACTCTGTCCTGGCGTTCCCCTACATCCAGTCTTTCCAGGACCAGGGGTCTCTCCTTCCATCTTTTTAGAAATCTATTGATATGCTGATTGTGTCTAGGGTATTCTGAGATTCTGGGTCAATATCCCCTTATCAGTGACTTCATACCATGTGTGATCTTTTGTGATTGGGTTACCTCACTAAGGATGATATTTTCAAGTTCTGACCATTTGCCTAGGAATTTCGTGAATTCATTGTTTTTAATTGCAGAGTAGTATTCCATTGTGTAAATATACCACATCTTCTGAATCCATTCCTCCATTGAGGGACATCTGGGTTCTTTCCAGCTTCTGGCTATTATAAATAAGGCTGCTATGAATATAGTGGAGCATGTGTCCTTATTGCATGCAGGTAAAGTCTCTGGGTATATGCCCAGGAGTGGTATAGCCGGATCCTCCGGAAGTGTCATGCCCAGTTTTCTGAGGAGCCGCCAGACTGCTTTCCAGAGTGGTTGTACCAGCCTGCAATTCCACCAGCAGTGGAGGAGTGTTCCTCTTTCTCCACATCCTCGCCAACAACTGCTGTCTCCTGTGTTTTTGATCTTAGCCATCCTGACTGGTGTGAGATGGAATCTCAGGGTTGTTTTGATTTGCATTTCCCTAATGACTAAGGATGATGAACATCTCTTTAGGTGCTTCTCAGCCATTAGATATTCTTCAGGTGAGAACTCTTTGTGTAGCTCTGTACCCCATTTTTTAATAGGGTTACTTGCCTCTCTGGAGTTTAACTTCTTGAGTTCTTTGTATATCTTGGATATTAGCCCTCTGTCGGATGTAAGGTTGGTAAAGATCATTTCCCAGTTAGTTGGTTGCCGCTTTGTCTTTTTGACGGTGTCTTTTGCCTTGCAAAAACTTTGTAATTTAATGAGGTCCCATTTGTCTATTCTTGATCTTAGAGCATAAGCTATTGGAGTTCTGTTCAGGAAATTCTCCCCTGTGCCCATATGTTCAAGGTTCTTCCCTAGTTTCCCTTCTATTAGTTTCAGTGTGTCTGGTTTTATGTGGAGATCTTTGATCCACTTAGAATTGAGCTTAGTGCAAGGAGATAAGGATGGGTCAATTTGCATTCTTCTGCATGTTGACCTCCAGCTGAGCCAGCACCATTTGTTGAAAAGGCTATCTTTTTTCCACTGGATGGTTTTAGCTCCTTTGTCAAAGATCAAGTGACCATAGGAGTGTGGATTCATTTCTGGGTCTTCAATTCTGTTCCATTGATCTACATGTCTGTTACTGTACCAATACCATGCAGTTTTTAACACTATTGCTCTGTAGTACAGCTTGAGGTCCGGGATACTGATTCCCCCAGAGGTTCTTTTACTCTTGAGAATAGTTTTAGCTATTCTGGGTTTTCTGTTATTCCAGATGAATTTTTGAATTGCTCTTTCTAACTCTATGAAGAATTGAGTTGGGATTTTGATGGGGATTGCATTGAATCTGTGTATTACTTTTGGTAAGATGCTCATTTTTACTATATTAATCCTGCCAATCCATGAGCATGGCAGATTTTTCCATCTTCCGAGGTCTTCTTCAATTTCTTTCTTCAGAGACTTGAAGTTCTTGTCATACAGATCTTTCACTTGTTTGGTTAGCGTCACACCAAGATACTTAATATGGTTTGTGGCTATCGTAAAGGGTATTATTTCTCTTACTTCTTTCTCAGCCTGCTTATCCTTTGAGTATAGGAAGGCTTCTGACTTGCTTGAGTTGATTTTATATCCGGCCACTTTGCTGAAGTCGTTTATCAGCTGTAGGAGTTCTCTGGTGGAGTTCTTTGGGTCGCTTATGTATACTATCATATCGTCTGCAAATAGTGATAGTTTGACTTCTTCCTTTCCAATTTGTATCCCTTTGACCTCTTTTTGTTGTCTAATTGCTCTAGCTAGAATTTCAAGTACTATATTGAAAAGATATGGAGAGAGAGGGCAGCCTTGTCTAGTCCCTGATTTTAGTGGGATTGCTTCAAGTTTCTCTCCATTTAGATTGATGCTGGCTACCGGTTTGCTGTAAATTGCTTTTACTATGTTTAGATATGGGCCTTGAATTCCTGATCTTTCCAAGACCTTTAGCATGAAAGGATGCTGAATTTTGTCAAATGCTTTCTCAGCATCTAATGACATGACCATGTGGTTTTTTTCTTTGAGATTGTTTATGTAGTGGATTACATTGATGGATTTCCTTATATTGAACCATCCCTGCATCACTGGGATGAAGCCTACTTGATCGTGGTGAATGATCGTTTTGATGTGTTCTTGGATTCGGTTGGCAAGAATTTTATTGAGTATTTTTGCATTGATATTCATAAGAGAGATTGGCCTGAGATTCTCTTTCTTTGTCGGATCTTTGTGTGCTTTTGGTATTAGTGTAATTGTGGCTTCATAGAACGAGTTGGGTAGTGTTCCTTCTGTTTCTATTTTGTGGAACAGATTGAAGAGTATTGGTGTTAGGTCTTCTTTGAAGGTCTGATAGAATTCTGCAGTAAAACCATCTGGATCTGTGCTTTTTTTGGTTGGAAGGCTTCCAATGACAACTTCTATTTCTTCAGGGGTTATAGGACGGTTTAGATGGTCTATTTGATCCTGATTTAATTTTGGTACTTGGTCTGTCAAGGAAATTGTCCATTTCCTCAAAATTTTTTAGTTGTGTTGAATACAGGTTTTTGTAGTAGGATCTGATGATTTTTTGAATTTCCTCAGTTTCTGATTTTATTAATTTGGGTACTATCTCTGTGCCCTCTGGTTAGTCTGGCTAAGGGCTTATCTATCTTGTTAATTTTCTCAAACAACCAACTCCTCGTTTTGTTGATTCTTTGTATGGTTTTATTTGTTTCTACTTGATTGATTTCAGCCCTGAGTTTGATGATTTCCTGCCTTCTACTCTTCTTTGGTGTATTTGCTTCTTTTTGTTCCAGGGCTTTCAGGTGTGCCATTAAGCTGTTAGTGTATGCTGTCTCCCGTTTCTTTTTGGCGGCACTCAGGGCTATGAATTTTCCTCTTAGCACTGCTTTCATTGTGTCCCATAAGTTAGGGTATGTTGTGCCTTCATTTTCATTAACTTTCAAAAAGTCTTTGATTTCTTTCTTTATTTCCACCTTGACCAAGTTATCATTGAGTAGAGCATTGTTCAGCCTCCATGTGTACGTGGGTTTTCTTTTGTTTTTGTTGCCATTGAAGACCACCTTTATTCCATAGTGATCTGATAGGAGGCATGGGATTATTTCTATCTTCTTGTATCTGTTGAGGTCTGATTTGTGACCAATTATATGGTCAATTTTGGAGAAGGTACCATGAGGAACTGAGAAGAAGGTGTATTCTTTAGCTCTAGGATGAAATGTTCTATATATATCAGTTAGTTCCATTTAGTCCAAGGCTTCAATTAGATTCACTGTGTCCCTGTTTAGTTTCTGCTTTCCTGAATGATCCATTTCAGAGAGCGGGGTGTTGAAGTCACCCACTATTACTGGGTGAGGTGCGATGTGTGCTTTGAGTTTTAGTAAAGTTTCTTTTACGAATGAGGGTGCCCTTGCATTTGGAGCATAGATATTCAGACTTGAGAGTTCTTGATGGTGGATTTTTCCCTTGATCAGTATGTAGTGTCCTTCTGTGTCTTTTTTGATGACTTTAGGTTGAAAATCAATTTTATCTGATATTAGGATGGCTACTCCACCTCGTTTCTTGGGGCCATTTGCTTGTAAAATTGTTTTCCAGCCTTTTACTCTGAGGTAGTGTTTGTCTTTGACACTGAGGTGCGTTTCCTGCATGCAGCAAAATGCTGGGTCCTGTTTACATATCCAGTCTGCTAGTCTATGTCTTTTAATTGGGGAATTGAGACCATTGATATTAAGAGAGATTAAGGCATAGTGATTATTGCCATCTGCCATTCTTGACGCTATCTTTATGTTTGAGTGGTTATCTTCTTTTGGGTTTGATTCAAGAAGGTTATTATCTCATTTTTTCCAGGGTGTTGTTTCTCTCCCTGTATTGGAGGTTTCCACCTATTATCCGTTGCAGGGCTGGATTTGTGGAAAGGTATTGTGAAAATTTGGTTTTATCATGGAATATCTTGGTCTCTCCATCTATGGTGATTGAGAGTTTTGCTGGGTATAGTAGTCTAGGATGGCATTTGTGCTCTCTTAGTGTCTGCATGAGATCTGCCCAGGATCTTCTAGCTTTCATAGTCTCTGGTGAGAAGTCTGATGTGATTCGGATAGGTCTTCCTTTGTATGTTACTTGGCCCTTTTCTCTTACTGCTTTTAGTATTCTTTCTTTGTTTAGAACATTCGGTGTTTTGATTATTATGTGACGGGAGGTATTTCTGTTCTGGTCCAGTCTGTTTGGAGTTCTGTAGGCTTCTTGTACGTTCATCGGCATCTCTCTCTTTAAGTTAGGGAAGTTTTCCTCCATAATTTTGTTGAAGATGTTTACTGGCCCTTTAAGTTGCAAATCTTCACTCTCATCAATACCTATAATCCTTAGGTTTGGTCTTCTCATTGTGTCCTGGATTTCCTGGATGTTTTGGGTTACACGTTTTTTGCATTTTGCATTTTCTTTGACTGTTGAGTCGATGCTTTCTATGGAATCTTCAGCACCTGAGATTCTTTCTTCCATCTCTTGTATTCTATTGTTGATGTTTGCATCTATGACTCCTGATTTCTTCCCAAGGTTTTCTATCTCCAAAGTTGTCACCCTTTGTGATTTCTTAGTTGTTTCTACTTCCTTTTTTAGTTCCTGGATGGATTTGCTGAGATCCTTCACTTGTTTGTTTGTATTCTCCTGTATTTCTTTAAGGTATTTTTGCATTACCTCTTTCAGGATTTCTTCCTGATGACCCACGTTATCCTGCATTTCTCTGAGTGATTTTTGTGTTTCCTCCTCATGGGAATCCATCTGTTGATCCATTGTCTCCTGCATTTCTTTAAGCAGTTCTCGTGTTTCCTTTGTAAGGGCATCTAACCGTTGATTCATTTCTTTAAGCAATTGTTGTGTTGCCTCCTTATGGGCATTCGTCTGTTGACCCATATTCTTCTGCATTTCTTTATGCAATTTTTGTGATTCCTTTGTGAGTGCATCTACCCGTTGATTCATCTCGTTAAGCGATTTTTGTGTTGTCTCCTTGTGCGCCTCCATCTTTTGATCCATGTTCTCCCGCATTTCTCTAAGCGATTTTTGTGTTTCCTTTGTAAGGGCTTCTAACCATTGATTCATGGTCTCCTGTAATTCTTTATGAGATTTATTTGTGTCCTTCTTGTGATCCTCTAACAGCATCATGAGAAGTGATTTTAAATCCAGATCTTGTCTTTCGGGTGTGGTGGGGTATCCAGGACTTGCTGCTGTTGGAGAGTTGGGTTCGGATGGTCCCATATTACTTTGATTTCTGTTAGTAACATTCCTACGTTTGCCTTTGGCCATCTGGATACCTCTGATGTTAGTTGGTCCTGCTGCCACTGGCTGTTGGTTGGACCTCCTGTGAGCCTGCAAAGCTATTTCTGCCCCCCCCCCGGATTACCAGGATTCCCCTGGCACCGATTTCTGGGGCCTGCCTGCTCCTGAGTGACTTTGGAGCCCTGATGTGCCTTGCCCCAAGTGATCTTATATTGGGGAGTCCTTGCACATCCAAAGGCTCAGCCTAGTGGATTCCTCGAGCAGAGGTCGCCAAAGGGAGGCTGGTAGGCTCCTGCCCTGTGCAGGGGTGTGTGATCTCTTCTAGGAGGGGAGGGGGCGTCCCTCTGCCAGGCAGAAGTCCCACAGCAGAGCTAGCACGCTGGTTACTGCAGATCCGCCCAGCTCTTGGGAGCCACGTGCACACAATCCGTCCAAGACCCAAGTGATATTATGCCTGTCTGTCTCAGAGCCTGGCAGTCCCAACTTCCCGGCCACTGGACAAAGATGGCGGAGTGCACTCTCTCCGTGGCACTGGTCACCATGCAGTGGCGATGGCCTACAGCAGATCTGGCACCCAGACGACCACAGCGCTGTCCCGTTCTTGGGAGAAGCGAGTCGATGCTTTCTATGGTATCTTCAGCACCTGAGATTCTTTCTTCCATCTCTTGTATTCTATTGTTGATGTTTGCATCTATGACTCCTGATTTCTTCCCAAGGTTTTCTATCTCCAAAATTGTCTCCCTTTGTGATTTCTTAGTTGTTTCTACTTCCTTTTTTAGATCCTGGATGGGTTTGCTGAGATCCTTCACTTGTTTGTTTGTATTTTCCTGTATTTCTTTAAGGTATTTTTGCGTTTCTTCTTTCAGGATTTCTGCCTGTTGACCCAAGTTCTCCTGTATTTCTCTAAGCGATTTTTGTGTTTCCTCCTCATGGGCTTCCATCTGTTGATCCATCATCACCTGCATTTCTTTAAGCAATTCTCGTGTTTCTTTTGTAAGGGCATCTATCCGCCGATTCATTTCTTTAAGCAATTTTTGTATTGCCTCCTTATGGGCCTCCATCTGTTGACCCATATTCTTCTGCATTTCTATATGCAATTTTTGTGATTCCTTTAACAGTGCATCTAACCGTTGATTCATTTCTTTAAGCGATTTTTGTGTTGCCTCCTTGTGGGCCTCCATCTGTTGATCCATGTTCTCCTGCATTTCTCTAAGCGATTTTTGTGTTTCCTTTGTAAGGGCTTCTAACCGTTGATTCATGGTCTCCTGTAATTCTTTATTAGATTTATTTGTGTCCTTCTTGTGATCCTCTAATAGCATCATGAGAAGTGATTTTAATTCCAGATCTTGTCTTTCGGGTATGGTGGGGTATCCAGGACTTGCTGCTGTTGGAGAGTTGGGTTCGGATGGTGCCATATTACTTTGATTTCTGTTAGTAACGTTCCTACGTTTGCCTCTTGCCATCTGGTTACCTCTGGTGTTACTTGGTCCTGCTGTCACTGGCTGTTGGTTGGACCTCCTGTGAGCCTGCAAAGCTATTTCTGGCCCCCCTGGATTACCGGGATTCCCCTGGCACCAATTTCTGGGGCCTGCCCTGCTCCTGAGTGACTTTGGAGCCCTAATGTGCCTTGTCCCATGTGATGTTATCTTGGGGAATCCCTGCACATCCAAAGGCTCAGCATAGTGGATTCCCAGAGCAGAGGTGACCAAAGGGAGTCTGGTAGGCTCCCACCCTCTGCTGGTGTGATCTCTCTCAGAGTGGTGGGGTCCCTGTGCAGGGCAGAAGTCCCACACCAGAGCTGGTGTGTAGGTTACTGCAGACCTGCCCAGCTCTTGGGAGCAGGGAGCACAGAAGCTGGCTGAGACCCAAGCGATATTATGCTTGATTGTCCCTGTGTCAGAATTATACCAGAGTTCACAACAGACTCTAAAAGCCAGATATTGGGTGGATGCCATACAGACCCTAAAAGAACAAAAATATCAGCCCAGGATACTATACCCAGCAAAACTCGCAATTACCAGAGATGGATAAACCAGGGTATTCCAAGACAAAACCAAATTTAAAAAATATATTTCCACTAATCCAGCCTTACAGAGGATAATGGAAGGAAAAGTCAAATACAAGAAGGGAAACTACATCCAAGAAAAAGCAAGAAACTAATCTTGTCACAACAAACCCAAAAGAAGAGAACCACATAAACATAATTCCACCTCTAACAAAAAAAAAATAACAGGAAGCAACATTCATTGGTCCTTAATTTCTCTCAACATCAATTGACTCAATTCCCTAATAAAAAGATATAAACTAATAGGATGGATACATAAAAAAAACCTAGCACCTCAGTAACAAAGATGGACACTGTCTCAAAGTAAAAGGCTAGGGAAAAAATTTCTGGGCAAATGGTCCAAAGAAACAAGCTGGAGTAGCCATTCCAATATCCAATAAAATAGACTTTCAACCAAAAATTATCAACAAAGATGGGAAAGGATACTACATACTCATCAAAGGAAAAATACACTAAGATGAACTCCCACTTCCGAGCATTTATCCCCCTAATGCAAGGGCACCAACATTTGTAAAACAAATGTTACTGAAGCTCAAAGCACACATTGAAACTCACACAATAATGGTAGGGGATTTCAACACCCCATTCTCACCAATGGACATATCAGGGAAACAGAAACTAAACAGACACATTGAAACTAACAGACGTGATGGACCAAATGGATTTAACAGATATCTATAGAACATATCATCCTAAATCAAAAGAATATATCTTCTTCTCAGCACCTCATGGTACCTTCTCCAAAATTGACCATATAATTGGTCACAAATCAGGCCTCAACAGATATAAGAAGATTAAAATAATCCCATGCATCCTATCAGATCACTACAGACTAAGGCTGGTCTTCAATAACAACAAAAACAATGGAAAGTCCACATACACATGGAAACTAAACAATGTTCCACTCAATGATAACTTGGTCAGGGAAGAAATAAAGAAAGAAATAAAAGACTTTTTAAAATTTAATTAAAAGGAAGGCATAACATACCCAAACTTATGGGACACAATAAAAAAGCAGTGCTAAGAGGAAAACCCATAGCCCTGAGTGTCTCCAAAATGAAACTGGTGCGAGCATACACTAGCAGCTTAACAGCACATCTGAAGGCTCTAGAACAAAAAGAAGCAAATACACACAAGAGGAATAGAAGACAGGAAATAATCAAACTCAGGGCTGAAATCAACCAAGTAGGAATAAATAGAACCATACAAAGAATCAACAAAACTAGGAGCTAGTTCTTTGAGAAAATCAACAAGATAGATAAACCCTTAGCCAAACTAACCAGAGGGCACAGAGACATTATCCAAATTAACAAAAATCAGAAATGAAAAGGGAGACATAACAATAGAAACCTAGGAAATTCAAAGATCATCAGACCCTACTATAAAAGCCTATATTCAACAAAACTGGAAAATCTAGATGAAATGGATAATTTTCTAGACAGATACCAGGTACCAAAGTTAAATCATGATCAGATAAACGATCTAAACAGTCCCATAACCCCTAAGGAAATAGAAGCAGTCATTAGAAGTCTCCTAACCAAAAAAATCCCAGGGCCAGATGGTTTTAATGCAGAATTCTATAAGACCTTCAAAGACCTAATACCAATACTTTTCAAACTATTCCGCAAATTAGAAACAGAAAGAACACTACCCAGTTCTTTCTATGAATCCACAGTTACACTGATACCTAAACCACTAAAAGACCCAACAAGTTAAGAGAACTTCAGACCAATTTTCCTGATGAATATCAATGCAAAAGTACTCAATAAAATTCACACAAACTAAACACAAGAATATATCAAAATGGTTATTCACCATGATCATGTAGGCTTTATCCCACAAATGCAGGAATGGTTCAATATATGTAAATCCATCAATGTAATTCGCTATATAAACAAACTTAAAAACAAAACCCACATGATCATCTCATTAGATGCTGAAAAAGCCTTTGACAAAATACAACATCCCTTCATATTAAAAGTATTGGAGAGATCAGGAATTCAATTTCCATACCTAAATATAATAAAAGCAATATACAGCAAATCCATAGCCAACATCAAACTAAATGGAGAGAAATCCAAAGCAATCCCATTAACGAGACAAGGCTGCCTACTCACTCCCTACCTATTCAATATAGTTCTTGATGTTCTAGTCAGGGCAATTAGACAACAAAAGGAAGTCAAAGGGATACAAATTGGAAAGGAAGAAGTCAAATTATCACTATTTGTAGATGATATGATAGTATACATAAGCAATGCCAAAAATTCCCCCAGAGAGCTCCTACAGCAGATAAACAACTTCAGCAAAGTGACTGGATATAAAATTAACTCTAACAAATCAGTGGCCTTCCTCTACTCAAAGGATAAACAGACTGAGAAAGGAATTAGGGAACCAACACTCTTCACAATAGTCACAAATTACATAAAATATCTTGGTGTGATTTTAACCAAACAAGTGAAAGATCTGTATGACAAGAACTTCAAGTCCCTGAAGAAAGAAATAGAAGAAGACCTGAAAAGATAGAAAGATTGCCCATGTTCATGGAGGGGCAGGATTAATATAGTAATAATGGCCATCTTACTGAAAGCAATCTACAGATTCAATGCAATTCCCATCAAAATTCCAACTCAATTCTTCATAGAGTTAGAAACAGCAGTTCTCAAATTCATTTGGAATAACAAAAAACTTGGGATAGCGAAAACTATTTTTAACCATAAAAGACCTTATGGGAAAGTACCGTCCCTGACCACAAAATATACTACAGAGCAATAGTGATTAAAAAAAAAAAAACAAAACAAAACCGCATGATACTGGTACAGAGACAGGCAAGTATATCAATGGAATAGAATTGAAGACCCAGAAATGAACCCATAGCTATGGTCACTTGATCTTTGATAAAGGAGGTAAAATCATGTAGTGGAAAAAAACCCCAGCAGTTTCAAATGGTGCTGGTTCAACTGGCCGTCAGCATGGAGAAGAATGCAGATTTGTCCATTTTTATCTCCTAGTACAGAGCTCAAGTCCATGTGGATCAAGGACCTCCACATAAAACCAGATACACTGAAACTAATAGAGGAGAAAGTGGGAAAGAGCTTCAAACACATGGGCACAGGGGAAAAGTTCCTGAATAGAACACCAATGGCTTATCCTCTATGATCAAGAACCAACAAATGTGACCTCATAAAACTGCAAAGCTCTGTAAGGCAATGTACGCTGTCAATAGGTCAAAATGGCAACCAACAGTTGGGCAAAGATCTTTTCCAACCCCACATCCAATAGAGGGCTAATATCCAATTTATACAAAGAATTGAAGAAGTTAGACTCCAGAGAACCAAATAACCCTATTTTCAAATGGCGTACAGAACTAAACAGAGAATTCTCAACTGAGGAATATTGAATGGTTGAGAAGCACCTCAAGAAATGTTCAGCATCAGGGAAATGGAAATCAAAATGACCCTGAGATTCTACCTCACACCAATCAGAATGGCTAAGATCAAAAACACAGGTGAAAGCAGATGCTGGCGAGGATGTAGAGAAAGAGGAACATTCCTCCTTTGTTGGTGGGACTGCAAGCTGGTAAAACCACTTTGGAAATCATTATTTCCAAAGAATTGGACATTCTTGTGGTTCCTGAGAAAATTGGAAGTAGTTCTACCTGAAGACCAAGCTATACCAAGACTAGGCATATTCCCAAAAGACACTCCAACATATAACAAGGACACATGCTCCACTATGTTCATAGAAGTCTTATTTATTATAGCCAGAATCTGGAAACAAACCTGACGTCCTTCAAGAGAAAAATGGATACAGAAAATGTGGTACATTTACACAATGGAGTACTACTCAGCAATTAAAACAATGACTTCATGAAATTCACAGGAAAATGGATGGAACAAGAAAATATCATCCTGAGTGATGTAACCCAATCACAAAAGAACACACATGGTATGTACTCACTGATAAGTGGATATTTGCCTAAAAGCTCACAATGCCTGTGACACAACCCACAGGCCATATGGAACTTAAGAGGAAGGAAGATCAGGGTGTGAATGTTTCAGTCCTGCATTGAGGGAGAAACAAGGATGATCATGGGATATGGGGAAAGGGGGGATCTGGAAAGGATAGCGGAGAAGGAGAAAACAAGGTAGGCAGTATCAAGGTACTGGAGGGGATGGGAGAGAGATACAGATGGTCAGGAAATTGAATAAAACTATGTAGCAGTAGGGGATGAGGAACTGGGGATAGCCACTGGAGGGTTCCAGACTCCAGGGAAAGGAGAGGCTCCCAAGACCCAATGGGTATGAGTTTAGTGGAAATGTGCAGAGAAAGGCAGATAGAACCTGTAGAAACCACCCCCAGTAGATAGGCACAGTCAACAGCCAAGGGAAGGGGTCACGTACCCATCTCAAAGTTTTTAACCCAGAAATGTTCCTGTTCAAAGGAACAACAGGGACAAAAAAATGGAGCAGAAACTGAAGGAAGGGCCATCTGGGAACTGCTTCACGTGGAGACTCATCCTGTTTGTAGACACCAAACACTGTTGCTGTGGTCAAGAGGTACTTGATGACAGGAACCTGTTGTAGCTGTTTCTTGGGAGGTTAGACCAAGTGGATGCTTGGAGCCAACCATCAGATTGAGCTGAGGAACTCTGGTGGGGATGCTGGCGGAAGGACTAGAGAAGCAGAGTGGGATTGCAAGCCTATAGAAAGAACAGCATTGGCTGGCTGGATCATCAAGTGCTCCCAGGGACTAAACTATCAACCAAGTACAGGGAACTGTACACTGGAGCCGTGGGGTAGGAGAGGGTGGGTGGGGTGGAGGAGCACCCTCATAGAGGCAAAGGGGAAGGAGGAGAGGGCAGATGTTTTGATGGGGACCTTGTGGAGGGGCAACCCGGAAGTGGGATATCATTTGAGATATAAATGAATGGGATGGTTAATAAAAAAATAAACCCATTTTTGCTTACAAGTGAATTCTGGGCACTATTTTATTCATACTTCATGCATAGTATGAACCCAGTCTTGAAATATCTCTATACTGGCCTTGATATAAAGCTCTAGTTCCTCCTGACCTAAACCCATTCATGAATGTCTTCGGATGCTCTCTACAGAACCTTTCTTGTGAGTGTTAATGATCAGTTTCCATACAAAGTTATAACCTTCTGATAACATAAAATAGCACCAATTCCAGCATATTTTTGTATTGTACTGTCCCAAAAGTCAGACATATGGTAACCATCACACAGTGTGTGACTCCTGGATCCACACATCCTTCATGGAATATCATATTTCAGGACCCAGAAGAATTTTAGGCCAGCATAAAAGATCCACTACAGGAAAATAAAATCGGCTTGTGTTCAAAGATAAACTTCTTGGAGAAGTCTATGCTTTAATGTGGAATTCAACATCTGAGATGAAAATCCTGACTTTAAGTCTCTGTAGGTAAGATTCTCTTGGGGTAGTGCATTTACAGTCATCACAATTGCAGGGTCTAATAAAAACAAAGAACAAGCCCGTGCAGTGGTGTATTAGTTACTTTTTCTTGCTGTGATAAAACTCCCTGGCCAAAAGCAGCTCGTGAGTTTAATTAGCTTGCACTTTCTGAGAGTCCTTAATAGGGGCATTGGCATGGAAACAGGCTGCAACAAGAACCTGGGAGATCACATCTTCAAGCACACAGAGAGAACAGAGAAAGCATTAGGAATGTGGTGAGTCCAGAAATTCTCAAAGCCTATGGAAACAGGCTGCAACAAGAACCTGGAAGATCACATCTTCAACCACACAGAAAGAACAGAGAAAGCATTGGGAATGTGGTGAGGCCAGAAATTCTCAAAGCCTATCCCCAATGAGATACTTCCTACAGCAGGGTTTACACCTTCTTATGGTTCCTTAATGTGTCCAAACAGCACCACCAATTAGTACCATGTGTTCAAATATTGAAACTTAGTGGGAATTTCTCATTGTGACAACACAGTAGGGTTTATATAACCATTACCCATTCTGAAGACTCTTCCAACATGTGCACACAAAAAATAAATAATGTAAATCATTGAATTAATACTAAGAAACATGGGGTACTCTGTTCCCCATGAACGGAATGTGGATTTTTAAAGGCCTTGTCATGTAGTTGTTATGTAACCTTAGCTGGTCACTTTTCAAACCTCTTTATGTCCCAGTTTGCTTGCATATAATCTGTACCAAAAGAATCCCACCCTAGTTCAAGAGTCTTAAAACAAAGATGGCCCTGGAAAACTGTTTTTATTGTTTTTCTCATCTGTATTATATTTTCAAGTTGTTATAGGATTTCAAGATTCCATTCATTGCAACTGTAACAGAAGTAAAATATCTAAAAAGGAAGAAAAAAGATAATCAAGAAATGAAAGTTGGGCCCAACTCTGATCTCAGAGAGACCTAAAGAAAAAGCTGATAAAGATCTTTACCCAATCTGTTGGTTGCTGATTTGTCCTATTGACAGTGTCTTTTGCCTTACAGAAGCTTTGCAGTTTTATGAGGTCCCATTTGTCAATTCTTGTTCTTAGAGCATAAGTCATTTGAGTTCTATTCAGGAAATTTTCCCCTGTGCCCATGTGTTCAAGGCTCTTCCCCACTTTCTCTTCTATAAGTTTCAGTGTATCTGGTTTTATGTGGAGGTCCTTGATCCACTTGGACTTGAGCTTGTACAAGGAGATAAGAATGTGTCAATTTGCATTTTTCTGCATGCTGACCTCCAGTTGATCCAGCATCATTTTTTAAAAATGCTGTCTTTTTTCCACTGGATGTTTTTAGCTCCTTTGTCAAATACCAAGTGACTGTATGTATGTAGGTTCATTTCTGGGTCTTCAATTCTATTATCAATCCTACATCCTACAGAGGGCTAATATACAATGTATACAAAGAACTCAAGAAGTTAACTCCAGAGAGTCAAATAACCCTATTAAAAATGGGATACAGAGCTAAACAGAGAATTCTCAGCTGAGGAAACTTGAATGGCTCTGAAGCACCTAAAGAAATGTTCAACATCCTTAGTTATCGGGGAAATGCAAATCAAAACAACCCTGAGATTCCACCTTACACCAGTCAGAATGGCTAAGATGAAAAACTCAGGGGACAGCAGATGCTGGCTAGGATGCAGAGAAAGAAGAACAGTTCTCCATTGCTGGTGGGATTGCAAGCTGGTAAAACCACTCTGGAAATTAGTTTGGTGGTTCCTCAGAAAATTAGATATTACTATATCTATATCCTACCTGAGGACCCAGCTATAGCACTCCTGGGCATATACCTAGAAGATGATCCAACATGTAATAAGAACACATGCTCCATTATGTTCATAGCAACCTTATTTATAATAGACAGAAGCTGAAAAGAACCCAGATGTCCCTCAACAGAGGAATGAATACAGAAAATGTGGGATATCTACACAATGGAGTACTATTCAGTTATTAAAAACAATGAATTCATGAAATTCTTAGACAAATGGAACTAGAAAGTGTCATCCTGACTGAGGTAACCCAATCACAAAAGAACACATATGGTATGCACTCACTGATAAGTGGATATTAGTCCAAAATCTCAAAATAAACAAGTTACAATTCACAGATCACAGGAAGCTCAAGAAGAAGGAAGACCAAAGTGGGGGTGCTTTGTTTTTCCTGAGAAAGGGAACAAAATATTCACAGGGGCAATTATGGAGACCAAGTGTGGAGCAGAGACTGAAGGAAAGGCCACCCAGGGATTGCCCCCCTCCCAGGGGATTCATCCTATAAACAGTCACCAAACCCCGACACTATTATGGATGACAAGAGTGCATGCCGAAAGGAGCCTGTTATGGTTGTCTCTGGAGGGGCCCTTACAGATACAGAGGCAGATGCTAGCAGCCAACTATTGGACTAAGCGCGGGGTCCCCAATGGAGGAGTTGGAGGGTGGACTGGAGGAGCTGAAGGGGTTTGCAGCCCCATGGGAAGAACACTGATGTTGGCCAACCAGATGCCCCAGGACTCCCAGGGACTAAGTCATCAACCAAGGGACACACATGGTTCCAGTCAAAACAGTGGGAGGAGAGGTCCTTGGTCCTATGAATGCTTATTGGATGCCCCAGTGTGGGGAAATTGAGGGCAGGTGGGTGGGTAGGTGTGAGTGGGTTGAGGGGAGGGGCATATTCTTGGAGGCAGGGGGTGGGAGGATCGGTTGGGGGTTTTCTGGGAGGGGGGAAAACCGGGAAAGGGTATAACATTTGAAATGTAAATGAAGAATATATTCAATAAAAAAGAAAGAAAGAAAGAGAGAAGGGAGGGAGGGAGAGAGCGAAGAAAGGACAGAGAGAGAGGGAGAGAGAGAGAGAGAGAGAGAGAGAGAGAGAGAGAGAGAGAGAGAGAGAGAGAGAGAGAGAGAGAGAGAGAGAGAGAGAGAGAGAGAGAGAGAGAGAGAGAGAGAGAGAGAGAGAGAGAGAGAGAGAGAGAGAGAGAGAGAGAGAGAGAGAGAGAGAGAGAGAGAGAGAAAGGAAAGCAAGCAAGCTGACAGCGCCAGGTGCTCCCACCAGTGTCCAGCAGGGGATGCTGCAGGCGGCGGAGACAGAGACGTGAGCGGAAGTCAGACTGGCGGCTCTGGGCGACGACTCCTCCTCCTTCCGCTGGTGACCCACGACTGCACTTAGTTCTCTCAGCTTGCTCTTGTGCTGTAGACATGCCGCTCGAAAACCTAGAAGAAGAGGGTCTGCCCAAGAACCCTGACCTGCGAATCGCGCAGCTGCGGTTTCTGCTTAGCCTGCCGGAGCACCGCGGGGACGCGGCAGTGCGCGAGGAGTTGATGGCGGCCGTCCGGGAAAACAGTGAGGCCCGCGAGCGCCGAGTCAGCGGCCTAGGCCGGGGCGGTCTGGGTGCCTGGCTGGGCGTCTCCGGTTGAGGCTTTTTGGAGAACCCTAGGGAGTCCTCCTGGCCCCGAGAGTGGCTTGCCTTAGTGGGTTCTTCCCCGCCGCGAGATTTTCGGGGAAGCCTCTGGTGCTTATCGCGATTAGACTCCCAGCAAAGGCTCCGCGGCATTAGTCTTGACAGTATGTCTGTCAGTGTTTCTCTGTCTGCCAAGGGACAGTTAGGGTTCTGTCCCTAGCAGTCGAGTCGAGTAAGTGCCCTTTCCCTGACATAAGGACTCCTTTGGAACAGGAGCCGACCAGAGCAAACTGGTTTCCCCGCCCTGTAGTAGTGATCAGCCCTGCTAAGATTGGCTCTCAAGTAGGCCTCCCAGCTTCATAGCCTTAGCTGTGCTATCCAGGCCCACAGTTGGTAGGCGTCTGCTAGCTGACCTTTGGTGGGGTGGGAAAAGCAAGCCGACACTAACAAGTTACCTCATAGTGCGTGATTTATGGCTTTTAGATATGGCTCCTTATTATGAAGCCTTGTGTAAATCCCTCGACTGGCAGATGGACATGGATCTTCTCAGTAAAATGAAGAAAGCAAATGAAGAAGAGTTGAAACGTTTGGATGAGGAGTTGGAGGATGCAGAGAAGAATCTGGGAGAAAGTGAAATTCGAGATGCTATGATGGCAAAAGCAGAGTACCTCTGTCTGATAGGTGACAAGGTCAGTGGAGATGCTCTGCTCTTACTGGATAGGTGACAGGGTCATTGGAGATGCAGCATCCTTTCTGGGTAGGTGACAGGGTCAGTGGAGATGCTTTGTCCTCTCTGGAGATGAGAGATGCTCCCTCTTTTCTGGAGGTACAGACCAATGTTGTACCTTAGTGTAAATGAGTAATATCTCACTGGATAAATGCATTTTTTAAGTAGAAGGTTAATCATATTTACCTGTACTGAAGAGTCAGTGCAAAGACAGTAGATACATGATAATGCTGCAGCACCCAATTTCCTTCTCTTAACAGAGCAAGGTGTGTGTTAGTCTTCATTTGTGTGTCATGAAAAACATACCCATAAGACTAGAGAGAGGAGGCTTGGTGGTTTGAGTACATATTGCAGATCATCTTGGAGTGGACCTGAGTGCAGTTCCCACCTCCCACATCAAGAGGTTCACAAAACCAGCTCCCAGGTGTCTGATGCCTCTAGCCTCCAAGGACATCCGCATTCATGTACACATGCCCCCAAACACACATACATATAATTGAAAATAATAAAAATACTTCTCCAGAACAAAACAAGGGTGCAGAGGTTTTGCCCACTTTGTTTACAACATTGGGGTCGTTCTCAGTAGTTAATTTATGTGGTTGGGAAGCATTTATTGTACAGTTTAAAAGGTTTACAGTAGGAGGCTGGAGTGATGGCTCAGGGGTTGAGAGTGTTGGCTGCTCTCAAAGAGGATCCAGGTTTGATTCGTAATCTCCATACGACAGCTTACAGCCCACTTTAATTTCCAGTTCTGGGGGATCCAATACCGTCTTCTGACCTGGCACCTACCAGGCAAGCACTATCTTGCACAGACATACATTTAGGCAGTATACTCAAAGACACAAAGTAAATCTAAAAGAATTTACACTAGTAATACTTATAAGTCAAGGGTTGCAGTTGATTGGCTTTTCTTTGTTCTATACCTTGAGAAATAATCATCTCGAATAGCTCTTTTCATTGTGCAGTTACGCACTTGTATATGTATGCCTTATAGAAAATGAGTAGTTAATGTGTATTTGTGTGCATTCGATCGCTGTATGTTCCACAAAGCCTTCTCTTCCATGCATCTGTCATTGCATCTGAGAGAACTTCGTTAAGGCTCTGGTTCACTGCTGCCGAATCCACTTTTGAGTAGATTGTCTGTTCAGCTGAGAGGGATGCACAAATTGCTTCAGCGGGTTTTGCTCTAACCAGCTGTAATAGTTGATTTATCTTAAATTGCTGTGGTGAAAAACATGTTCATATGTCTCCTGGTGTATGTTAGTGTTTTGTTTTGATTTTTCTTTTCTGTTTGTTTTGAGACAGGGTTTCTCTGTGTAGACCTAGCTGTCTTGGAGCTAGCTCTGTAGACCAGGCTGCCCTCAAACACTGGGGTTTAAAGGGGTGTGCCACCACTGCCCATACATGCTAGTGGTTCTTTATGATACTGTTTAGTCAGGGAGGTGAAGTTGCTGGGAGAGTGAGCATTTATTTTCCCATGTGTGGTCATTTGTTCTACGTAATCCTAGTGCTGGATCTACGCTTCAGCATTTGGATGTAGGATGACATGGTTCCAGTATTTAAAAATAGTGTGAGCTCTTGGATCAGATGGCCTGGGCTGTATTTCCAGCCTGAATGGTCATCATTTACTGCAGCTTCGGTTTTCTTGTGTAAAATAGGTTAATGCATTTCTACCTAATACTGTTTAAAGATACAGGGAAGAGTTTAGAACCACACCAGTCCAAAGAAAGGGCTTATGTTATAAACTATTGAATTTTCATTAAAACTTTTTTTTTTTAAATTTTAAATTTAGTAGTGGTCATTTTAAAAACTTAGAAATATAGGGGAAGAAACCTTTGAAAACTAGTGTGAGTATGGTTTGGTTTAAAAGAGTAGTCAGTATATATGTGATTGAGTGACTTGAAGGTTTTGTCTCAGGTCTTGGATTTAATCAGTATGGCTTAGTCAGCCCTGGGTGATTGCACTTATGTGTTAATGCTATATTCCTTCTAAGTTGGCTCACAGCATTCTCCCCAAAACAAAGTTTAGTTTGTTCTTTTATTGACTGTTTCTAAATGATTAATGGTTGTAGTGGTTTTACTATTACTTGTATTTACCATCAATTTTTTGATGTTTAGTTCATTGTGGATGTTAGTGGAGGTCCCTTTAAGACAGTCTTGTTATCTTTTAACTCGATCTTGTGATTACCTTTATTTTTAAAACAAAATATATAAACTCACCTACTATTTTAATTTCACTCTGCAAACTTGAAATCATCCACTTCTCCCCAAATCCCTGGTTCCCTATGAGGAACAGTATTGCATTTCCAGGTCTGGGTACTATGCACACCGGCTGCTGTTCTGACAATTCCTTTTATACATTTATGAAGTGTGACTAATAACTGTGAAACACACTATTGAGTCATGGTCTGAAGAAACACCAAGTATAAAGTGATCTTTATCACTGTTCTTGCAAAGCAGTGGAATCACTTTATCTCAGTTGAGATGAGATTGCATATGCATCTATTCAGTGGTCTAACGAATGGCATGAACCTCTTAGTTTATAGTGAACTTATTTGGAATTGGGTCTAATTTTTACAGGCAGAAACATGCTATTATGTGCTATTATGTGCTTTTTATATATTGTTCTCAGAATGAAGTGTTCCCCCAGGCATTGTCTATACTTTCCTCAGCTAAAGAAACCCTTGATCTTTATCCCAAGCACAGCAATGACCCTTTCACTGGCATCTTACTTCTGTGTCACCAGCCCCTCTCAGGAAAATCCAGGTAGCTGATGGCTTTGCTAAATTGTGTACTTTTCACCCCTTTGGTCTTTAATTTGACAGGAGGGAGCTTTGACGGCCTTTCGAAAGACATATGATAAGACTGTGGCCCTGGGTCACCGACTGGATATTGTATTCTATCTCCTAAGGATTGGACTCTTTTATATGGATAATGACCTCATCACTCGAAACACAGAAAAGGCCAAAAGGTACAGTTAGCAGTGGATATGACCCTGGAGGTTAAGGGATGTTAACAATAAATTATTAGTAAGTTGGTAGGCCTATGTTTCCCCATTTTGTTTTGCTTATAACTGTGGAATTTGGTCAGAGTTGACATACTTACTGAATAAAATACTTTAAAAAAACATTAAGAATTAGCATCATGTTTCTTTTGTGTTATTTCCTAGCCTAATAGAGGAAGGCGGAGACTGGGACAGGCGAAACAGGCTGAAAGTGTACCAGGGTTTGTATTGTGTGGCTATCCGTGACTTCAAACAGGCGGCAGAGCTCTTTCTCGACACTGTTTCTACATTTACATCCTATGAGCTCATGGATTACAAGACGTTTGTGACTTATACTGTTTATGTCAGTATGATTGCCTTAGAAAGACCAGATCTCAGGGAAAAGGTAAAGAAACCCTTAATATCCTTTTAAAGACTGTTTCATGCTTTCCTAACTTAAATATACAAAAATCACTAAAATGTTCATTTTTTTGTTGTTTGATTGTTTTGTTTTAAAACCCAGGTCATTAAAGGGGCAGAGATTCTTGAAGTATTACATAGTCTTCCAGCAGTTCGGCAGTATCTGTTTTCTCTCTATGAATGCCGTTATTCAGTTTTCTTCCAATCATTAGGTAAGGATCTGACTTCATCTTCTGGTCCTGTGGGTACATAGCACAGCAGGGCTCTCAGGTGTAAGAAATACGGTAGCTTGAGAGCTGCCGGTCTTTACTTAGGTTCTGCCTGTAGTGCTTATTTAAGGTCAGCAAATTTGGTGTATTTTATAGATCCCCAAATGTGAGAATGATATGTGTGTGTTTGATGCATATGTGAAAGTCTTTCAGATTGCTTTTCTTCCATCATGTGAGCCCTGGGGATTGAACTCAGTTCATCAGGCATGGCAGTAGATGCCTTCACCTGCTGAGCTATCCCACTGGCTTTTTGTGTTTTTAAAAGTAGAGCCTAAAACAAGAGAAAAAGTATGACAAAGAGCTATGTGGTTAGCAAAGCTCTTTGGTGTGGGAGTTTGCCCAACCTGGAGTTCTGTCTTAAGGAATAAGGTAGTGTGAGCAGATAGTTTAGAATTAGGTGTATAGTGAAGGATGTAGGAATAAACCATCACTCCATTCAAAGAGGGTTTTTTTTAGATCTGTGAATTGAAACCATAATCTGGAAAACACTTGTGTTCTTTCACGGACAGTTTACAGAGCCCAGGGTACATCAATGCTTCTCTTAGGAGGACTGTGCTCCCTCCTGGCCATTGGTTTGCTACTGGTGACTAAATTACTAAAATGAGAGAAGGCATTCTTCCCTAATTATTTCCCTAAAGCTTATTCACGTACCTAACATGCATTGATGTATTCTCTTGTTTATGCTACAGATTTCAAAAACTTATTTGTCTACAGGTCTTTGTGGAAAATAGAATGGCAAATGCTACTACTGTATTTGTAGGGAGGCGTGGTATCTTTCTAGTGAGATAAGTGAATGGTTTTGATAGCTCCTGAGTGTAAGGTATTCAGCCCTTCCCACTCATCCAACTCTTCATCAACCTTTTATTTATAGTTCTACCTGGAATATTTTAGATTTAATAAATCTGTATGCGTCCCAAATGGTTGAAATGAAAAAGTTCTTTTATTTGCACTCATGAACCATATAAGGCTTGTTGGTTTTTGTGAGATTGATTCTCTAAGCATTCATAGACTAATGTGTTTAAAACACTTCAGCTGAAATGGGAAGAATAGACTCCTCTGCCAGATAGTGTGTGATTGTTTTTAGAAATTGAGTATAACCGCAAGTGAAAAGCATAGTATCTCCCTCTCCCAAATCACACACCCTTTATTTACATAATCCTTCCTGGTACTTAATACTTTTACAACTAAAAAAAGTTAGGTACACACTAGACAACTTTCTAACACGATCTTATAAACCAGTAAAGTTTTCACTAATGTGGTGTTTCAAGTGTTTCTCTTCAGGCAGCAGTTACCAAGTTTCTGGATATCCTTCAGAGGCAATCAAAAAGTACTAAGTAACACATACATGTTGCAGTTATATTTCATAGTCTGCTCTCCAACTTGCTTTTTCTTGTCACACTAGTATGGAGAAGCTTTTTATGTCATTGCAGTCAAGTGGTTGTAAGTAGCTCTCATGGACTAAGTACATAGATTTCAATCAAGTGAATTTCCTTAGAGTTTCCAGTTGATGAAGGGAATGTACTGTGTCCCTGAATTTATTATCTACTGATAAAGTTTTTAAGATTTTACCTCAACCTTATAAAAGTCATCCTGTTTTGAACACATAGGTAGGAACATTGAACCAGTTTATAGTATTTTAAAGAATCTATCTCCACATTTTTATAAAACTTGGTAGTTTGAAAAGAAAAGGGGAATCTTATTGGTCATGTATACTTTATTGTTGGTGAAAGTGTAGCCATCAGCTTAGTGGTGGCCTGCTCCCTTTCATCCTGTCTCATGGTCACTAGACATCCCTCATCTTTCTGTTTGTTTGCTTTGCTCCATTGCAACATATTTATAATTTCTTTGGGTCTTCCTTCTGTGAAGCCTTTCAGTGACTGAGTGCTTTTGGTTGCCTGTGCCTTATCTCTGTTATCTTTTGGTTACTATATCTGGATGGCTTTGCAGCCAAGATTCCTAGTTCTGGTGTTAACTCTTCATCAGATGCTAGAGCCATGCCTGATGCCTCCTTGGTTTCTCTGAGTCTGGTGGGCAGATCTACTAGAGCAATGTTTGAGCATGTTTGCACCTCAATATTCACCCACATAAACTAACTACAAACACAGTTCCCTTGTTCAACTTGTCTTTACCCCATTAGATTTTGCAGTCTTTCTATTTCTGAACTTAGTTATACTTAGTGTACCTTGGGACTAACATTGCTGTCTAATGTTAGCCAGTTTCTCAGAATTCTTTCCTGCCCACTGCCCCAGGAAGGGCTTCCCAAATATGCTGCCTCTGCCATTTTCTTCATAGAACTTATTAATCTTGAATCATGGTTTCATAACCAGAGCATATAGTATTTAGTAAGATAATTTATATTCCTGTAGATTGCTCATTAATATCCTGTAGACACTTTACTCTTCAATTTTGTTATTAACTTACTCCTATTGCTACATCAGCCTTGTTAACAAACTTGTCCTTAAACTTTACATTTTTATAATAGGTATCATCACTCTTTATTGCTTATTTTGTGACTTTGTAAAAATGTCTCTTTTTTGCTTTTGTCTTTCATTTATCACTGTTCCTCCTGTTTGTTATAATTCTAAGTGAAAGTTACAGGATTTTGCTTCATTATATAAAATACTCCCAGTTATGCCACGATCTGGTAACAGTTCCATTGTCAACCTGTCTTTGCTGCTGTGAGAGGACAGTGATATGTTGAGTGCAAAGCTCCTGGGTCTAATGTCTTGGATGAGAGGAGAGTAGTAATTTGTCATCTTATTTATTGTAGCGATCGTGGAACAGGAAATGAAAAAGGATTGGCTTTTTGCACCTCATTACCGATACTATGTAAGAGAAATGAGAATTCATGCGTACAGCCAGCTACTGGAATCATATAGGTCATTAACCCTTGGCTATATGGCAGAAGCATTTGGTGTGGGTGTGGAATTCATTGACCAGTAAGTTTAACAAATTATTCATCCAAACTGCCTTTTAGTGTGTTTTCTACATTTTCTGAGCTTACACTGCTTCTGTCAGTTTTAAGGAAGAAAATTTCTGAGCTATTATTTTAACAGTAGCATCTGTCCATGTCTGCCTTCCTCAGGATACAGTTTTCAGTGAGATGAGCAGAGCATGGCCTGGAAAGTGCACCAGTTTATCGGGACTGCAGATTTTATATCTTATATTTAGTGGCATTTCCTCTGATAATGTTGGAGTTATAATTATTGTATTTATGGCATTTCCTCTGATGATGTCAGTTACAATTTTCATCAGGTTGGTGACAAAATGTGGGACTTGAACACTGCAGTCATTGATTCAACAAATACTGAGCTGTTCCTGTTTGGTGCTCTTGTAGAAGGTGTTTGTTCACTTCATTCATGTGAACACTACAGGAGTGTAGAGAGCAGTGTAGACAGTGGGAACTGTCTGCCTAGATACAGCATGCCTGAGGAGGGGAAGCTTGCTCTGCTTGACACTTGTCAGCCTTGTGAAGATCTCCAGATGCAGAAAAGGAAAAATAGCAAAAAGATGGGAGCAAATTTAGAAACTGGCAGGAGCTAAATTCTAGCGTGGCTGTGCCATAGCTGAGGAATAGCAGTTGACTTGGGGCCTTATAGTTCATCATGTAGAGCTTGTATTTTGAGTGTATATGCTATGTGATGCCACTGGAGAGTTTTCACCATGAGAGTTACATCCTGTGTGTTACACGTTAAGGGAACCTAGTTAACAACTGGGCACAGACAATTTTAGTGTGGTTGAAGATGTGTGTGATAAATGTTGATGGTTTGTTCACAATTCATAATAGAAAAGTGACAGTTAAAATTAAGTTGTTTTTATTTAAATCTGATCATTCTCTCATGTGGCATATAGTTTTTCATTATATTTTATTATTAAAAAAATTCAAAGAAATTTTAACATATCACGATTTTTGTTTTGTACACTTTGTGCATGTGAGTGTCAATCATTCTGTAGCACTGACTGACAGAGACTCGTGAAAGCAGTCATCCTGTTGCAGCATCCTGAAATCTGAGGTTGCAGCTGCTCTCCCTTTGGTTTCTTAAAGCCTTCCCTAGAGTCAGAGGGGTGGCAAGTCAACCCAGATGCTAGAGTCAGAGGATGGCAAGTCAACCCAGATGCTAGAGTCAGAGGATGGCAAGTCAACCCAGATGCTAGAGTCAGAGGATGGCAAGTCAACCCAGATGCTAGAGTCAGAGGATGGCAAGTCAACCAGATGCTAGTGTCAGAGGGGTGGCAAGTCAACCCAGATGCTTGTGTCAGAGGATGGCAAGTCAACCCAGATGCTAGAGTCAGAGGATGGCAAGTCAACCCAGATGCTAGAGTCAGAGGATGGCAAGTCAACCCAGATACTTGAGTCAGAGGGATGGCAAGTCAACCCAGATGCTAGAGTCAGAGGATGGCAAGTCAACCCAGATGCTTGAGTCAGAGGATGGCAAGTCAACCCAGATGCTTGAGTCAGAGGATGGCAAGTCAACCCAGATGCTTGTGTCAGAGGATGGCAAGTCAACCCAGATGCTTGTGTCAGAGGGGTGGCAAGTCAACCCAGATGCTTGTGTCAGAGGGATGGCAAGTCAACCCAGATGCTTGTGTCAGAGGATGGCAAGTCAACCCAGATGCTTGTGTCAGAGGATGGCAAGTCAACCCAGATGCTTGTGTCAGAGGATGGCAAGTCAACCCAGATGCTTGTGTCAGAGGGGTGGCAAGTCAACCCAGATGCTTGCAGGTGGTGCACTGAAACGGGCACGGCTTTAAGAGTGCAGTAGTACTTACATCAGACTGAAGGGAGAGCACAGCGGGTTTGTGTTTCATTGTGTTCTGGGACAGCATAAAGAAGTGTTGGACAGGAAATGGGCTGCTTTTCCAATCAGGGTTTATTGACTCCAGCAGTTTGTTCCTTTCTCACGTTTTCCTCTGAGCACATTGTTTTTTTACTATACTTGTATTTATTTATTTATTTATTTATTTTTATAACTTCTAGGGCGAGGTTTATTCTAGTAGCTGATTCAAGCCTGCAACAAATCAGACATGTCACTGCTATGTATCAGGTAGTTGAGGCTTGAGGAAAATGAGAGCTCACCTGTAAGACAGAGTTCCGTTTCTCTAAAACTAATGGTGGATTTTCTTTTTCTCAATCAGGGAACTGTCCAGGTTTATTGCTGCTGGAAGACTACACTGCAAAATTGATAAAGTAAATGAAATAGTAGAAACCAACAGGTATCCTTATTATCTTAATTGTTGGTTATTGCTGAGAATGGAGTAGCTTTAAGTGCCTGTGTGTACAAGTAGGGAATCACATGGCTGCTAAATAATTCATCTTTTCCTTTTACTTTATTTATAGACCTGATAGCAAGAACTGGCAGTACCAAGAAACCATCAAAAAAGGAGACTTGCTGCTAAACAGGGTTCAGAAATTATCCAGAGTAATTAACATGTAAAATCATTTTAAAATGTACTCCTTTACCAATGTTACTTGAAAGCTTTTCTAACTTTCTTCACTGTGTGCCCACTTCAACAGCATCAAATAAATATGTCATTTGTTTCTGTTTAATTTTTTTCTTAAACATATATGTCTTTAAGTACTGGGTCCACTAATGCCACTTCAGTTGTTAATGAAAAATATTCTTTGTCTTTTACCTATCTATCTGTGTGAAGGTTATAGTCAGACTCAGTCACCAGGATTTTGTCTTGTTAGCAAGTGAGGGAGCTGATGTAGCTGTTCTCTGTTGGTGTAAAGTACAGGATTGTGGGTACTCCAAACCACAGTGCAGCAGTATTCCCATTTAATATGAAAATAAGATAAAGTAGTAAGTTTTTCTTGCAGTCTTATAAAACTATGTTCCCCCTCTCAGAAGCTTGCATGAACTAGATTCCAGAATATGACTAAAGACAGGGTCTCAAAATCCTGTAGAAATAGTAGCAAAATGAATATTTATTTTGGAATTGACCTTCTAAACCATGGAGAAGGGGAGGGCAGGTCAGCGCTATAAAAATATAAAAGCACATAAAGGTTGTGAAGGGAACTCTACTCTGTGAGTTACAGGAGTGGGGCATGGGAGATACTGGGGGCATGTTGAGCAAAGGATGACCAGGTCGGACTTAGTATTTTGTTATGTCATTGTGTATTGAATGCTCATGAACTAGAGGCAACAAGATTTGCTAAAAGATTAATGAGACAGGAGAGGCTGAGAAAATGAGGTGAAGATCCTGTAAGCCCTAAGTTAAAGGTGACTGTTATCCTAAAAATTATTGATGGGGGCAAATGATGAGTTTACCATAAAAGGCAAGGGAAGACAGAGAAAAGTTTCTGGTGTTTTAAGAACACATTTATTTATAGGAATGAAAACACATCTCACCTGACTGAAAATTGACTGAAAATTTAGCATTTCTCCATGAAAAACTGCACTGATCAAGTCACAGTATGATGGAAAATCATGCCAAAATATTACATTATCTTGAAAGTCAAGACCATGTCCTCAGAGTGGTCCCTGGTATGCAGTATGGGTAATATGTATGGCCAAGATTAAGTATAAAATATATTTAGAAATGAAAGAACTATTGAGTCACTGAATGCAGTCTCTGTAAGAACTGTGTTCCTCAGTACTAAATCAAATCCTTCCCCACTCAGTGCTTAGGGATCTCCTGGGAAGTGCGAGTTTACATAAGCCAGAGGGGATGGGGGACATGAGGAGAGCAAGCTCTTCTATCAGTGTAAACACAGCTCATGAAGTCAGACTGGGAACATGCGCAGGGCCTGCACATGTGTATGATGGTTTCCAGTTTACTGCTTTTATGGGCTTCCTTAATGCAGACAAGGGGGTTTGATACTTGTGCCTTCTCTTGGGCCATTTCCCCTTGTTGCTTTGTCCAATTCTTAGGTGTTAGTTTTCTTCTACCATATATATATATATATATATATATATATATATATGTATATACATATCCTTTATGTATATATATATATATATATATATACACATATCCTTTAGAAATCTGTTTGTCTTCTAATGAGAGACATATTAGCCAAGGGGCAGTAAAGAGGAACTGTGTGAATAGCTGAGTGAGGGAGACCCTAATCAAGATACATACTATGTGGGGGAGCGAGGACCAGAGTTCAATTCCCAGCACCCCTATGGCAGCTCACACATGTCTGTAACTCTAGTTCTGACACCCTTAACAAGGGCAAACATGCAGGCAAAACACCAATGAACATTAAAAAAAAAACATATACTTTAAAAAGATGTGAAAATATATTTAATAAAAGGAAAAAAAGACAACTTCATGTCCTTTTAAAGTTAGAGTTCTCTGTACTAATCCATCCCCCCCGCCCCCTCAATTTTTTTTTCAACTTAACACTCGAAATTGATTTGGCCTGCTGGAATCACAACTATGGCTTTTAAGGTCAGAGAATGCTCTGCCCACACTCTTCCTTGCTTAAAATGTGCTCAGTTTTAACTTTTTTAAAAAAGGGATATCAATGCTTTTCTTCTTTTCATGAAAAGTAATAAATACTCATTGAGAAAGAATTTCAGGCACTTCAGAGTAGAAAATTATCCACCGTCTAGAACAATGTAAGAACAGTTCTCTGCAAATAACTGTTCACATTATGATTATTTTGTGTTCATCATATGCATATATCATAATACAAAACTGGAGGCCTTGTTAAATAGTTTAAGATTATTAGAAATTCTGAGTAAACTCTTGAAGTTTCAGCTTAGAGCTGAAAATAAAACCAAAATCCAACATCCATCTTTTTTTTTTAAGATTGTGTGTGTGTATGTATGCCTGTGTGAGTGTATGTCACATATATATATATGTGGGTTGCCCCCAAGAGGCCAGTAGTAAGTACTGGAATTGGCGTTACAGGAGGCTGTGAGTTCTAGGAAACAAACTTACACTGTATCTATCTCCAGACACCTGAAATATGGCCGCAAGCCATGAACGAAACAGTCCCACTGCACATTAACCAGACAAGGCTAGTTCTAGGCCCAGCTTCCTATGCACTGGCCATCTGACTCCTAGAGAAATTCATCTTTGATTCTATTTTATAATCTTTGGAAAATATTGAGGTTCATTTTACGATACAAACCTCAGAGTCCGGATACACTTTGAAACATGCTTTCGTGAAGAATGTCAGAAGCCTGAGCCATCTAAACCGGTATCATGAAACCGCCCAAGAGTTTTAAATGTGTTATTAAGGTAAGACTCTACAGACTAGTCATTCCCAGCTTTGATAGCCTGTCTTTTGGCCTTTACATTTTAAATACTGATAACCACTAAAAGAATTTCTGCGTTATGTCCCATAGTAAACTGAGGCTGGGAAAGCAAAGGAGGCATTCCAATGTCACAAAGTTATATGCTGATCATCCACGAGTTGCATGGGCCCCTTTAGATGTATTCTAAGGGTGAAAAAAAGGCCACCACCCAATTTTTAAGCAATCATGGCTAGTTTCTCTAACAAATGTGGTAGATGAACTGATTCAGTGTCAAGCTAAGTTGTATGTATTCATGCCCAGATTCTAGACCTGGTGCATTTTGACAAGTGAATTTGTTTTCCCTGTATGTGAAGATATGATGTCACCAGCCTGTGTTAGAAAAATTTTGAGCCAAGAAATTCTTAACCTCGTCTATGATGGCTCTAATTAATATAGCTTGTTTTTTTCTAACATAAAGGCCTTTCACAAAATGAAAAAGGAGGAAAAGTAAAAGGTTAATTGACATAAAGTTGAAATAAGTTAGTTTCTATTGAATATTGCTGACTGTTAAATACATGGTATACTAAAGTATGATTTTAAAAGTAAAATAAACCATGTATAATAATGCCACCTGTTTTTCCCAGTACATTCATCTATTTCCATGACTCAAGACAACTCCGTTTCTATTTTCTAGCTCTACCCAGACAGCAGACACCTGAGTATTAACCTAAGCTTCTAGTGCCAATGTCATTCTTCTGTGCACGCTCTTCTGCACAGCTTACACTTTCACTCAAAGCCAGAAATCTCATAAACATAACTAGACCTCAAGGTCTTTTAAAGATTTGCAGAATTACTGTTCTCTTGCCCTTGGCAGGCCTAGAAACTCAGCAGTGGGTCACTGCAGCAGCCTTGCAATTCATTTCTGCTCCAAACTCCCATCAATTCTCTCTGCAGCTTCTGGAGGGGATTGGCAGGGATGGATATTTTCAAAAAGTACTAATAGTATTTGAGGCTCCTCCTGGAAGAATTCTACTTTGACCTATGGGGAATCAAGACTAAGTTTGGCCTAGGAGCTTTGGCTGTATTAAATGAGGGTAACAAGGACTAATAATCAGCTTTACAAGACCAGCATCTTAGCGAACGGCTTGCAGCAACAAGAACATCAAGAGCTTCTTAGGAGACCAGAAAAAAGAGGTAGTTTAAGAGACTGCTTTTGAAAATTTATTACATTCTGTAATAATGTAAGAGAGAACATGCATGCATGCTATGGTACATGTGTAGTTTGTTGACAGCTTGGAGGATTCTATTCTACAATGTATATAATAGGGATCAAACTCAAGTCTTCAGGTTTGGCAACAAGGGCTTGTTCCCACTGGGCCACCTTGCCCCATGGACAGCCTTTTGATAGGAACTATAAAGTAAAAACATGCTTGAAGTAAGAGCCTGACAATGTCGGAAATAGAAAAGAGTCTAGCATGTCTTTGACTTCTGTGCTGCTGCAGAACCTAGGTGCCCAGATGCAGACCCAGGAGGAGTCTCTGGGCTTTAATGGTTATCTCCAAATCAGTATGAACTTGTTCTTTATGTTTCTGAGGATAAAGGCTCATGACAACAGCCTGACATCTCCCACATTTCATCATACCTTTATCCTGTTTGCACCTTCTTCAATCGCTGTCAGTGAGATCCCATATGGCAAGATCCAAAACTGCTAGCTCTGCTCCCTTGAGATGGCTGGCTTCTTACCATCCAGGGCAGATGACTTGCAAAGAAAGCCAGTGAGAAAGTTCCTTTTTTCTTTCTTTCTTTTTTTTTAAATGGCCCAAGACAGTGATTTATCCACAAGGAGATTTGTCACTGGATCATCTTGCTAACCCATCAGGGAAGGAACTGGAAAGTTCATGAGGTACTGAGGGGGTCAGTCCAGTTTGGCTAATTCATATACAATGAGTTGTTTCCTTTAAGCGACAACCAAAAATAAATTTAAAATGACTTTTTATGAATACAATTAATGTACCCTGAATATAACTAAAATGCATTTGTATGTATAGTAAGTGGGGAGAATAAAAAAAATCAAAAACTGTAAAAGCTCCAGATTTAAAACCTCTTTAGTAGGTAAAAAAGTGATGAAAATTTGTCAAATTCACAAACAAGCAAGCTCAAGTAGAATGTTGTCTCTGCACTACCAACTCCTCCCTCCTTTCCTGCACATACAGGGTCAGGCCAGGGTATGACACTGTCTTGTTTATATGGGGATTGATTTCACCCAAGACAGAGCTTTCTGCCCAAGAATGAGAACACTGTAAGGTCTCATGAGAATTGAGACTATAGTGGAGTAAGGGTAAAGCAAAGGGTTTCTGATGTAAAGCTGATGGGAAAGGTACTAGATAAGGCAGAAACGTTCACGCAGCCAACCTTATTTATTGAGAAGTCCTAATTTTATTGCCCATTTAGTAACAAACTAATTTCTCATAAAGCAAAACACAACTTTTCTTATAAATAGTATAAATTATTTTATTTACAGAAACTTGTTACAAAACAAATAGACTATATATTTCTTCTCTTTTAAATATCCAAAGTAATTTTCTATCCTTGACATTTGTTCATTTTTACACAGCAGCCAACACAGAGTCCAGCTGAGATGCTCTTGAGTGTGTGTACACATGTATCAGACTAGTCACACATTTTAACACAGGAGATTGCTTTAATAAACAAGCTCAAAAAAAAAAATCTTTCAAGGCCCTGCATTCACACTGGCGGTATGTAGTGCTCATTTAAGTGATCTGAAAAAGGTAAAATATCTTACATAAAATGTAAAAATGATTACTCTTTTAAACAGCAAAACTTTTAACAATCATTTTTCAAAGCCTAACTTTTCCCCAACCCAGGACAGAATGGAGACATTAAGAAATCCATTGGCAACAGAACTCTTACAGAAGACAGCTGCCTTTATAAGTTCTTTTTTTTTTTTCAAATTAAACATTTTTTCAATGTTCTCAGAGGTACTTCTTGTATTTTTTAATACAAAATATTTTAAATATCCTATCTTAAACTCTGTATTCCATGAGTGATTAACAACAGTTGCTGGCTAACAACAGTTTATAACCCTTGGTAGCACTGGGCAGTCCATTGCCAGTTAAATTACTGTGAACTAAAAGGTCTTAATTTTAAAATACCTTATAAAAATTACCAGCCTTGGTGGCTTTTAACTTCTCCCCTAAAACATTAAGAAATAATATTTAGGTGGAAAAAGCAAACTCCAGAAATTCAACTCAGCATTCAAGTCTTTAAAGATGTCTATCTGAGCTTAAACTAGGTTCAGGCACTTTCAGTTTGTTTTGTTTGTTTCCTCATTAGTTTTAAACCACATCACATACTAATAACACAGGTGTGTGCGCTCTCTCTCTCTCTCTCTCTCTCTCTCTCACTCTCTCTCACACACACACACACACACACACCTCTAAACAAAGAAAAGCAGTGTGTCACTTAGCTCCATGTAGTCTATTTGGAAATCAGGCAACTGAGAGACACTGTGCCCGCTCCCCATCTGTATAAAACCACTCCCGAGACACTGACAGAGACAGCGACTCCCACGCAGCAGAGGCATCCCTTAACTGTAAAGGAGGCAGGTTCTAAACTACTGGCTTGGCAGTGAACCACTTCAAATTATAAAAAGGTATTTATTTTTATTAATTAATAAATAAATAGTAGATGATCTCAATTGTACCAAAACAGGATATCAGAAAAAAGACCTGTGCAAAAATACATATTTAAATATGTACAATTCATTTTTAACAAAATATGTCTTCTGAAATAGGGATACTTCCATATTTATAATAGAACAAGAAATTCCAAAATAAAGATACAAAAGTAGGTTTTTATAATTCTTTGTTCATCATTGCAGCACTTTTATTTATTTATTTTGTAGTTTAAGAAAACTGCAGAAGCTGTCATGAATTCTATTGGAAAGAATATAAAAAATTATCTTGGTTTTAAATTGACACCAAAGTCTGTCTAGAAATAACCCAAGCACTGCAAATTTGGTTTCTGCATGTTAATCTAATTCAAAAAAATATTTGTACTCCCATATTTTAAATGGTCTTAATTGTTCATCATCATAAAAAGTAGTCAGAGAAAATAAAATATTTGAACAGTCTAAACTTTAGTAGCACTATTTAGAATATGTCTGTTTGTGGCAGGCAGAATCCAAAAATGGCTTTTCCTAATCTCGAGGCTCTGTTTCCAGGAGATATATTTCAATTAAAGTCCCAGTCTAAGAAATCAAATTATAACACTCATTAACCTAAGTATCTACTTTATTCTGAATAAACTTCCTATTGTGGCTCCTATTCACATCTTTCAGAAAAATAACTGTCCATAAATTCCATCACTAAAAGCAACTTAATTTATAACCATCAAGTCCCCAGCTCTGAAAATAAATCTCCCCCAAACCCCATTGCACTTGTCAGCAAGTAATGACTGTGTGAGCTAGGATTCCTTCTCCTCCGTGCCCAGCACTGAGAGACAATGAGATGGACCTCCTAACTTTACCACACTAGCCCATCTGCACTCTCTCCTCAGAGCTCCTCTAGCATCATCTTTAAAACACTCACTGACTGACTGAAGAACAACTGGATAAGATTCTGTTTTCCCTTCCTTAAAAAGTTCAACATTTTCCATCCATTTATAGTTAAAGTATCTGCATAAAGTCTTTGTGTTCTTACATAATAAATGTAGCAATTCACATTATTAGGCTGGTAACCGAGTATTTATTCATTCTACCTGTTGTTGACTGAAATTCCCTGAATCTCAAGTTTGTAATCTAAGAACTGTAGGGAAAGGACACACTGGCTGGGGTCTGCCAGACAAGGGTCGGGACAGGGCTAGGAGCCTTTGGGGACTGTCCTGTTGGCCACTCTGCTGTACTCTTCCTAAGTCCGAGGAAGCAGGGGCAGGAGCTGTTACAGTGGCTGGCCCTAGATCATCCCCAAATTCACCAGTCTTCTCAAGCAATGTTTTAACACATTAAATGTTCTTTGGGAGTTGGGTACTGAGAAATCTTAAAAAGGGCTTTAAACCTCACTGAAGGAAAATAGATGGCTGTTACTGTCACAATACAGAAGGGTGAGCATGAGTAAACACTGCTTCTCCTCCCAAAGCTGATGCTTTCCATGGGCATGCGCCCTTTCTTGGGGGGGTCTCCACCTCAGTCCACCTGGATTTACATAATCACCTAATGGCCTGATGGGAAGCCCTGACAGACGCATGATAGTGGCCTGGGAGCAGAGATCCACACTTAGTTCTCCAAGCACTGGTGAGAGAGGAAATGGGAGTAATGCCTTGGAAAATTTAAGGACATGACAATAACTTTTAAAAAGGCAGATCTCAAAAAGCAGACCGAGTAAGACAATCACCCCAATCTGACACACTGTTCAACATGAACACAAGACAATCAGTCTCTTCGGAAATCCGACAAATTTTGCCTCACTTTAAAATTGTCTCACCTCCCTGAATCCGGTGTCCCAACTGTTTGCTTTCTCTCTCTTTCTGTTTTTCTTTTCTTCACTCTTCCTTTCTTTCTCTCTTTTTATCACACATGCTTTTGTACCATGAAAACTAAGCTTCTGAGATACTTTAAACTTAACATCCAGGCATCAGCAGCTTCAAGCCAGTTCTTAAGTCTAAAGAACTTGATAAGCTTCTTATCCCAAATTCCTTGAAAAGGGCTGGGCTACTATGTCATGACACATTGACCAACACCTCAGTATTCTATTCCTGAACAGTGCTATACAAAAATCTAAAGCCAGATATCCTCTAGGAGGCTACTCAGGACGCAACTCGCTCCCCTTTCTTTGGAAGGCCCCCAGTCTCCACTTAAGGTGCCTACTTTCTAGAGACTGACTGACAGAGAGCTATGTGTTCAAAACCATTCTGGCAGAGAAAGAGGGAGGAGCGTCTGCTGGAAAGCTCTCGCCCAGCCAATCTACTTCAAGAGTGGCTCCATGATATGCTCCAAATGAAAAAACAAAACAAAACGCAAACACAAACTTCTCACAGATTGGTAGCAAGGAGTCCAGACCACTTTTAACACTGAGAAAGCAATCTGGTGGCTGAACCTGATCCAGTGTCCTTTACATGTACTCACTGCTACAGATATAGCTTCGGGAAGTCCTTGTCCGACAGCCAGGTTACCCTGGAGGCCCACAGGAGTTTAGAAAAACAGACTCAAGGGCATCACGGAGTCCAGAGTGCTGAGCAGAGATGTAACTTGTCTTCAAAAATGTCTGCATTATTCCTTCCAGTGGTACTGTCAGCTGTTAGGGTCGTGCCTTTGGCTTTCAAAACAGAAGGGATGAGGAAATACATAAGTAAGTGGCTAGATGCTGTGCTCCCAAATTCTACACAAGGATATCCCATACCTAAGTTCCACTGACCTGCTGGGGCCAGGGAGAGTCATCACAGGACCAGCCTGAAGCTTTGTAAAGACACACTTCAAAAAAATGGGTAACAAGAGACCACTGTCTGGGGTTCTAGCTCTCAAGTTTTCCTTCTAATCTAAGGTGGATTGTTTGTTTTCATTTTTAAACTTGTGTCCTTGAAGGTATTCTAGACTGTTAATTCAGAACAAAACTCGATATGCTAATACACAGGTCTGATGGTCGACACCCAACACACTACTCACAGCATAGGGAGGGAACTCTGGCCTTCCCATGGGGTAAACTAAAATCTAGAAGCCAAGCAAGAACAAATTTGCAGGTCAGGGAGGGGCTCACACTGTCTTAGGCTCCATACTTCACTTCTCTGTTCAGAGACGAGCCAACCCAAGCACCACTGTGTTAAAAGTGTTCTCCACAAGAGATAGCAAACTTGTGATTTCTACTTCTCTGCAAAAAGCATTCATTTATTTTGTTTTCTGACAAGTTCTCTCTGTGTAGCCCTGGCTATCCTGAAACTTGCTGTGTAGGCCAGGCTAGCCTGGAACTGAGAGAACTGCCTGCTTCTGTCTCTAAAATGCTGGGATTTAAGACATGTGCCACCATGCCCGGTTTAGGAGAGCTTCTTTAAAGTGCTTTGAAGTCAGGAATTCTAAGATTTGTATGCAGCTATAAGATTCCTCCCACTGTCAGACAAAGTTGAAAAACAGTTTGTAAGGTTCACTTATGTCCTGATTGCAAGCCACAGGGTCCCTAGGATTTGTGAAGCATAATTAAAAACAAAGGCCAAAACCATACTCAACAGAGAAGAAAACTCTCTATGACGTGCTCTTGAGACTGATTTTAAGACTCTAAATTTAAAGACTGTCTTGGAAGACCAGCCCAATCCTGTCAGAAAAGGCACAGCTGAAATTGGCAGATCACGACCCAAATGGTCCAACAGGTATGTAAACTGTAATTGTTTTTTGAGACAGGGTTTCTCTGTGTAGCCCTGGTTGTCCTGGAACTCACTCTGTAGACCAGGCTGGCCTCTAACTCAGAAATCCTCCTGCCTCTGCCTCCCAAGTGCTGGGATTAAAGGCGTGCGCCACCACGGCCTGGCGGTGGCCAACTTTTAAAAGGGGGCTAAAGGAGAAAAGTTACATGTGATCCTGGCTCTGCAATTTCTCTTTAAACTGGCGACACGACAGGGAAGAGCTGCTACATACCAGTGGACAATACCCCACTCCCGACCCTCCCTAAGCACTGTCAGTCCCTGCTGTCTAGAATGACCACCTCCACCTTCATCTCTCCCATTAGTTACCTGTGGGTATAAGTAAGGCGGATACAAGTGTAATGGTCAAAATGAAGAAGGGGTACAATATGCTACAAATGTGGGGAGGCGTTACCCCCTCTCCTGTGAGGTCTGAGGCCAACAGGATACTACACTCAGAGGCAGTTTTGAGGGATGAGTATATTATTGTTTCTTGCTGTGTTTGTACTTCTGCTACACGAATCATAACTACATGAGTAACTACAAAACACATAAAAGCAAAGTTCACAATTGCAATACCCCTGTTCAAAAACACAAGTGGCCACTTTGAAAGTAAGTAGCTATCTCCCCCGGTAATTCTGATATTATCAATTCACACAAATATTAGAAAAAAGTAAATTACAATAGGAAGTGTCTTCACATTTTCTGAAAAAGTCGTAAGCAGTTGAATTCTGAGGATGAGGAAAAAGGAAAATAACATAAAAGAGAGCCTCACTTTTTAAGTCAGGGCTCTGGGGTGCTGCTGCTGCAATTCCTGTTCGTGAGCAAGGAGAGAAGATATCCTGATGAATGAAATAACAAGATGAGAGATGACCTGGAAGTAGGGCAAAAGAAGCTGGAACACAGAACTGCATGACAGATAGTCAGAAGAAGCCAACGGAAGGCGGTAACAGATAAGACACAGCACAAGCAAGTCACGACTACTCTGAACCCAAAGAGCCACCTCCTATTAATGGGATGCACAATACATTTCTTCTTAAGTATGCAACTGGAACAGGTTTCAAGCTTCAGCTACGCCAAAACTAAATCTTCTTTCCTGACTCCCTTGAAAACAGGAAGGGGTGTGAGTTAACCAGAGTATCTGAAATTGCTCAAGATGAAAAACATTTTAAGCTTTTTTTTTTTAAGGTCTTAAGTCATTGCTTACTAGATCGGTTTGATTCAGCCTGGCTTTCTTCACGAGAACATACTAGAATGACTTATGCAGATTGGAAATGCTCTCTGCTTCTATCTGTAACAGCATCAGGACACTGACTCTTTGCCTGGGCAAAGGGAACACCTTCTAATTCTAAGTAACTTCTCATGCATGATGCTTATTCAGGGACACTGTTGAAAGGCATTAGACATTCTGTGGAGATTCCCCTTCACACAGACATGGACTCTCCTTTGTTGAAGATTAGCATGAAAGTTGGGCATCCAGTATAGGCAAACCAACCAACCCACCCAGTTTTCGGAACTGGCCAAAGTCCCCAAGAAAGAGGCAACAAGCACTTCCAGATCAGAGTCCACTTCCTACCTGATGGAGGAGGGAATTGTTCGTCAATCCTGGTGCCCCTGGGATGGTGCCTGTGTGTTTCATGTGGACATTGTTCATAGCTGGCAATTTGGCAACCTTTGTAGGTTTGCTGCCACTGTTGCCTACGGTGCCAGAGCCTGGAGAGCACTTTCTTTTCTTTCCTATGAGTCTGTCTAGAGGAGTGTGTGAGTGTGGGCTGACAGGTGGTTCACTGGACTGATGGATGAATGGGCCAAGAGAGAGGGTGGAGTCACTGCTGTTCACCATTATGCTCATCCTCTTGATGGGCTCTGCAGGGCTCACTCCAGCGGGACTGCGCACTGCCTGCTCGTGCCGGAGGCTCCCCGAGTGTGCTTTGTTTGTCACACAGTTGAGGCCGATGCTATGGGAAGGTGGTGCTGGTGACAGGTATGGAGTCCCAGAGTGAGCCACACAGTTTTTCCTAAAGGAGTCCATGGAATGAGAAGAGGAGGAGGAGGAGGAGGAGGACGATGACGACGACAACGACAACGAAGAGGAGGAAGGATGAACTAACAGCGGGGAACTGCTTTTGCGTTTCTTTCCTGAGCCACCACTGGTACTGCTACTGGCATTGTGACAGTTAGTGCTGAGAGCGGAAGGGTCCGTGGGCCTTAGAGATTTGCTAGATTTCAATTTCTGAGGTTTTCTGGACAGAGGGGAAGAGGGGACCGAAGAGAGGCCAGAGGGTGTGGAGGGGGATGAGGACAAAGTGATTACTTGTCTGGATTGTATACTGCACACAGGATCCATCGCCCCAGAACCAGCAGGCTGTGCATTCAGCGTGGTTCCGTGAGCTGGTACCGATTTGCTATTTGGGGAGATGCAGGTGGATGACAGCAGGCCTGGAGGTGTGGAGACAGTGGTTGCTGCTAAGTAGCTGATCCCACCTTGTGATGTCGGCATAGAATTTGTCCGGTGAGGAACACGAGCAGAAACAGATGATGTGGTACAGGGCACTGGTGGGATTTTCCTGTAAAAAGAAATCATCATGGATGATAATTACCATAGCTGGTCACAAATGCTTACCATAATTACAACTGCCATGGATGGTTATAGATGGGCACCCCTTTATATTTGGCACTGAAAAACATATTCTCACAAAGATCGACCTAAAACACAAACTCAATCCTGATGTATCTTTCCTTCCTTTCTTTCTGCTTCCTGGGGACCGTGGTCACAAACTGTATGTGTGCCTCTCAGGCTACAGCCCTAGCTTTAGGCCTCCACTGCTGGTCCTCAGCAAGCACAAGCCACAGTGAAAGAACTCTCCACTCATCACTTGAAGAAGTCTGTCCTGATCACCATGCCTTGCTTGTATCTGTCTAAGGCCCCTGGTGATAGATTTTGTAGGCCTGGAAATGACTTTTAATACGTGACTGTAAATCATCCTTTGCAGATGTTGTAATAGACACCTTATGTACCACTTTATCCACACGGCCTAGGATATAGTATTCAAACACTGAAAAGGTTCAAGCAAGAATGAGTCACTTGATCAACAGGCAGATTGTGACACTGTGCAGGAGACAAATCCGAAGGGGACTTGTTTGGGTGTTATAACAAAGTATTTTGTTTGTAATGTCTGGGCAAAGTCCTCGGTAGGAGATGAGAAATCGATTTGGAGAATCAAGCAAAGGAGATCTCCTTTTATTTTAGCTCCGAGTTTTAAAAAATGTGACATCATAAAAGAACAAGAAAACCTAGTAAGTCTGAGAGTAGTGGAACAGCTGGATAGAGGGTGCAGGCCATGATCCCAACCACTCGAGGCTTGAGGATGACATCTCTTGAGCCAAGAGATGATACTAATGATACAGGAAATTTCAGGAGAGTACACAAATGTTGGTCGGTTTTCAGATCTCTCTAACAGACTGGAATGTGGATCCCACACTGAGAAGTCTGGATCTATACTTGTGATACACACAGTATTGCTTGCGAGGTTTGTTAACAATGTGAATTCCTAGGTCTAGACACTACAAAATCAGTCTCTGAACAAGGTACCCAGGCAAGCTTTCAAGAGTAGGTTGCCAACTGGATGCAGTACCAACTATGGCCATGAGGTGGCTTGTGAGACTCAAGAGTAGGTTGCTCACTGGATGCAGTACCGACTATGGCCACTAAGGTGGCTTGTGAGGCTGGGATTTAAAAACCAGGCTGAGGTACCATTTGTCTATTCTTGATCTTAGAGCATAAGCTATTGGAGTTCTGTTCAGGAAATTCTCCTCTGTGCCCATATGTTCAAGGTTCTTCCCTAGTTTCCTGTCTATTAGTTTCAGTGTGTCTGGTTTTATGTGGAGGTCCTTGATCCACTTGGAATTGAGCTTAGTGCAAGGAGATAAGAATGGATCAATGTGCATTCTTCTGCATGTTGACCTCCAGCTGAGCAAGCACCATTTGTTGAAAAGGCTATCTTTTTTCCCCTGGATGGTTTTAGCTCCTTTGTCAAAGATCAAGTGACCATAGGAGTGTGGATTCATTTCTGGGTCTTCAATTCTGTTCCATTGATCTACATGCCTGTCACTGTACCAATACCATGCAGTTTTTAACACTATTGCTCTGTAGTACAGCTTGAGGTCCGGGAAATTGATTTCCCCAGAGGTTCTTTTATTCTTGAGAATAGTTTTAGCTATTCTGGGTTTTCTGTTATTCCAGATGAATTTTTTTTATTATTTATTTTATTTTATTGTTTTAATTTACATTCCAAATCACTTCCCCTTTCCCGTTTCCTCCCTCCCCAAAAGTCCCATAAGCCCCCTTCCCTCCCTCTTTTCTCCATTCAACCCCCTCTCGTTACTCTGTCCTGGCGTCCCCCTACATCCAGTCTTCCCAGGACCAGGGGTCTCTACTTCCATCTTCTTAGAAATCTATTGATATGCGGATTGTGTCTAGGGTATTCCGAGATTCTGGGTCAATATCCCCTTATCAGTGACTGCATACCATGTGTGTTCTTTTGTGATTGGGTTACCTCACTAAGGATGATATTTTCAAGATCTGACCATTTGCCTAGGAATTTCGTGAGTTCATTGTTTTTAATTGCAGAGTAGTATTCCATTGTGTAGATATACCACATCTTCTGAATCCATTCCTCCGTTGAGGGACATCTGGGTTCTTTCCAGCTTCTGGCTATTATAAATAAGGCTGCTATGAACATAGTGGAGCATGTGTCCTTATTGCATGCAGGTAAAGCCTCTGGGTATATGCCCAGGAGTGGTATAGCGGGATCCTCCGGGAGTGTCATGCCCAGTTTTCTGAGGAACCGCCAGACTGCTTTCCAGAGTGGTTGTACCAGCCTGCAATTCCACCAGCAGTGGAGGAGTGTTCCTCTTTCTCCACATCCTCGCCAACAACTGCTGTCTCCTGTGTTTTTGATCTTAGCCATCCTGACTGGTGTGAGATGGAATCTCAGGGTTGTTTTGATTTGCATTTCCCTAATGACTAAGGATGATGAACATCTCTTTAGGTGCTTCTCAGCCATTAGATATTCTTCAGGAGAGAACTCTTTGTTTAGCTCTGTACCCCATTTTTTAATAGGGTTACTTGCCTCTCTGGAGTTTAACTTCTTGAGTTCTTTGTATATATTGGATATTAGCCCTCTGTCGGATGTAAGGTTGGTAAAGATCATTTCCCAGTTAGTTGGTTGCCGCTTTGTCTTTTTGACAGTGTCTTTTGCCTTGCAAAAACTTTGTAATTTAATGAGGTCCCATTTGTCTATTCTTGATCTTAGAGCATAAGCTATTGGACTTCTGTTCAGGAAATTCTCCCCTGTGCCCATATGTTCAAGGTTCTTCCCTAGTTTCCCTTCTATTAGTTTCAGTGTGTCTGGTTTTATGTGGAGATCTTTGATCCACTTAGAATTGAGCTTAGTGCAAGGAGATAAGGATGGGTCAATTTGCATTCTTCTGCATGTTGACCTCCAGCTGAGCCAGCACCATTTGTTGAAAAGGCTATCTTTTTTCCACTGGATGGTTTTAGCTCCTTTGTCAAAGATCAAGTGACCATAGGAGTGTGGATTCATTTCTGGGTCTTCAATTCTGTTCCATTGATCTACATGTCTGTTACTGTACCAATACCATGCAGTTTTTAACACTATTGCTCTGTAGTACAGCTTGAGGTCCGGGATACTGATTCCCCCAGAGGTTCTTTTACTCTTGAGAATAGTTTTAGCTATTCTGGGTTTTCTGTTATTCCAGATGAATTTTTGAATTGCTCTTTCTAACTCTATGAAGAATTGAGTTGGGATTTTGATGGGGATTGCATTGAATCTGTGTATTACTTTTGGTAAGATGCTCATTTTTACTATATTAATCCTGCCAATCCATGAGCATGGCAGATTTTTCCATCTTCTGAGGTCTTCTTCAATTTCTTTCTTCAGAGACTTGAAGTTCTTGTCATACAGATCTTTCACTTGTTTGGTTAGAGTCACGCCAAGATACTTAATATGGTTTGTGGCTATCGTGAAGGGTATTATTTCTCTTACTTCTTTCTCAGCCTGCTTATCCTTTGAGTATAGGAAGGCTTCTGACTTGCTTGAGTTGATTTTATATCCGGCCACTTTGCTGAAGTCGTTTATCAGCTGTAGGAGTTCTCTGGTGGAGTTCTTTGGGTCGCTTATGTATACTATCATATCGTCTGCAAATAGTGATAGTTTGACTCCTTCCTTTCCAATTTGTATCCCTTTGACCTCTTTTTGTTGTCTAATTGCTCTAGCTAGAACTTCAAGTACTATATTGAAAAGATATGGAGAGAGAGGGCAGCCTTGTCTAGTCCCTGATTTTAGTGGGATTGCTTCAAGTTTCTCTCCATTTAGATTGATGCTGGCTACCGGTTTGCTGTAAATTGCTTTTACTATGTTTAGATATGGGCCTTGAATTCCTGATCTTTCCAAGACCTTTAGCATGAAAGGATGCTGAATTTTGTCAAATGCTTTCTCAGCATCTAATGAGATGACCATGTGGTTTTTTTCTTTGAGATTGTTTATGTAGTGGATTACATTGATGGATTTCCTTATATTGAACCATCCCTGCATCCCTGGGATGAAGCCTACTTGATCGTGGTGAATGATCGTTTTGATGTGTTCTTGGATTTGGTTGGCAAGAATTTTATTGAGTATTTTTGCATCGATATTCATAAGAGAGATTGGCCTGAGATTCTCTTTCTTTGTCGGATCTTTGTGTGCTTTTGGTATTAGTGTAATTGTGGCTTCATAGAACGAGTTGGGTAGTGTTCCTTCTGTTTCTATTTTGTGGAACAGATTGAAGAGTATTGGTGTTAGGTCTTCTTTGAAGGTCTGATAGAATTCTGCAGTAAAACCATCTGGACCTGTGCTTTGTTTGGTTGAAAGACTTCCAATGACAACTTCTATTTCTTCAGGGGTTATAGGACGGTTTAGATGGTCTATTTGATCCTGATTTAATTTTGGTACTTGGTATCTGTCAAGGAAATTGTCCATTTCCTCAAGATTTTTTAGTTGTGTTGAATACAGGTTTTTGTAGTAGGATCTGATGATTTTTTGAATTTCCTCAGTTTCTGTTGTTATCTCTCCCTTTTCGTTTCTGATTTTATTAATTTGGATACTATCTCTGTGCCCTCTGGTTAGTCTGGCTAAGGGCTTATCTATCTTGTTGATTTTCTCAAAGAACCAACTCCTCGTTTTGTTGATTCTTTGTATGGTTTTATTTGTTTCTACTTGATTGATTTCAGCCCTGAGTTTGATGATTTCCTGCCTTCTACTCCTCTTTGGTGTATTTGCTTCTTTTTGTTCCAGGGCTTTCAGGTGTGCCATTAAGCTGTTAGTGTATGCTGTCTCCCGTTTCTTTTTGGCGGCACTCAGGGCTATGAATTTTCCTCTTAGCACTGCTTTCATTGTGTCCCATAAGTTAGGGTATGTTGTGCCTTCATTTTCATTAACTTTCAAAAAGTCTTTGATTTCTTTCTTTATTTCCACCTTGACCAAGTTATCATTGAGTAGAGCATTGTTCAGCCTCCATGTGTACGTGGGTTTTCTTTTGTTTTTGTTGCCATTGAAGACCACCCTTATTCCATAGTGATCTGATAGGAGGCATGGGATTCTTTCTATCTTCTTGTATCTGTTGAGGTCTGATTTGTGACCAATTATATGGTCAATTTTGGAGAAGGTACCATGAGGAACTGAGAAGAAGGTGTATTCTTTAGCTCTAGGATGAAATGTTCTCTATATATCTGTTAGTTCCAGTTGGTCCAAGGCTTCAATTAGATTCACTGTGTCCCTGTTTAGTTTCTGCTTTCCTGAACGATCCATTTCAGAGAGCGGGGTGTTGAAGTCACCCAGTATTACTGGGTGAGGTGCGATGTGTGCTTTGAGTTTTAGTAAAGTTTCTTTTATGAATGAGGGTGCCCTTGCATTTGGAGCATAGATATTCAGAATTGAGATTTCTTGATGGTGGATTTTTCCCTTGATCAGTATGTAGTGTCCTTCTGTGTCTTTTTTGATGACTTTAGGTTGAAAATCAATTTTATCTGATATTAGGATGGCTACTCCACCTCGTTTCTTGGGGCCATTTGCTTGTAAAATTGTTTTCCAGCCTTTTACTCTGAGGTAGTGTTTGTCTTTGACACTGAGGTGCGTTTCCTGCATGCAGCAAAATGCTGGGTCCTGTTTATGTATCCAGTCTGCTAGTCTATGTCTTTTAATTGGGGAATTGAGACCATTGATATTAAGAGAGATTAAGGCATAGTGATTATTGCCATCTGCCATTCTTGACGCTATCTTTATGTTTGAGTGGTTATCTACTTTTGGGTTTGATTCAAGAACGTTATTATCTCATTTTTTCCTGGGTGTTGTTTCTCTCCCTGTATTGGAGGTTTCCACCTATTATCCGTTGCAGGGCTGGATTTGTGGAAAGATATTGTGAAAATTTGGTTTTATCATGGAATATCTTGGTCTCTCCATCTATGGTGATTGAGAGTTTTGCTGGGTATAGTAGTCTAGGCTGGCATTTGTGTTCTCTTAGTGTCTGCATGAGATCTGCCCAGGATCTTCTGGCTTTCATAGTCTCTGGTGAGAAGTCTGATGTGATTCGGATAGGTCTTCCTTTGTATGTTACTTGGCCCTTTTCTCTTACTGCTTTTAGTATTCTTTCTTTGTTGAGAACATTCGGTGTTTTGATTATTATGTGACGGGAGGTATTTCTGTTCTGGTCCAGTCTGTTTGGAGTTCTGTAGGCTTCTTGTACGTTCATCGGCATCTCTCTCTTTAAGTTAGGGAAGTTTTCCTCCATAATTTTGTTGAAGATGTTTACTGGCCCTTTAAGATGCAAATCTTCACTCTCATCAATACCTATAATCCTTAGGTTTGGTCTTCTCATTGTGTCCTGGATTTCCTGGATGTTTTGGGTTACACGTTCTTTGCATTTTGCATTTTCTTTGACTGTTGAGTCGATGCTTTCTATGGAATCTTCAGCACCTGAGATTCTTTCTTCAATCTCTTGTATTCTATTGTTTATGTTTGCATCTATGACTCCTGATTTCTTCCCAAGGTTTTCTATCTCCAAAGTTGTCTCCCTTTGTGATTTCTTAGTTGTTTCTACTTCCTTTTTTAGTTCCTGGATGGATTTGCTGAGATCCTTCACTTGTTTGTTTGTATTTTCCTGTATTTCTTTAAGGTATTTTTGCATTACCTCTTTCAGGATTTCTTCCTGATGACCCACGTTATCCTGCATTTCTCTGAGTTTTTTTTGTGTTTCCTCCTCATGGGAATCCATCTGTTGATCCATTGTCTCCTGCATTTCTTTAAGCAGTTCTCGTGTTTCCTTTCTAAGGGCATCTAACCGTTGATTCATTTCTTTAAGCAATTTTTGTGTTGCCTCCTTATGGGCATCCGTCTGTTGAACCATATTCTTCTGCATTTCTTTATGCAAATTTTGTGATTCCTTTGTGAGTGCATCTACCCGTTGATTCATCTCGTTAAGCGATTTTTGTGTTGTCTCCTTGTGCGCCTCCATCTTTTGATCCATGTTCTCCCGCATTTCTCTAAGCGATTTTTGTGTTTCCTTTGTAAGGGCTTCTAACCGTTGATTCATGGTCTCCTGTAACTCTTTATGAGATTTATTTGTGTCCTTCTTGTGATCCTCTAATAGCATCATGAGAAGTGATTTTAAATCCAGATCTTGTCTTTCGGGTGTGGTGGGGTATCCAGGACTTGCTGCTGTTGGAGAGTTGGGTTCGGATGGTCCCACATTACTTTGATTTCTGTTAGTAACATTCCTACGTTTGCCTTTTGCCATCTGGATACCTCTGGTGTTAGTTGGTCCTGCTGCCACTGGCTGTTGGTTGGACCTCCTGTGAGCCTGCAAAGCTATTTCTGCCCCCCCCCCCTGGATTGCCAGGATTCCCCTGGCACCGATTTCTGGGGCCTGGCTGCTCCTGAGTGACTTTGGAGCCCTAATGTGCCTTGCCCCAAGTGATCTTATCTTGGGGAGGCCTTGCACATCCAAAGGCTCAGCCTAGTGGATTCCTGGAGCAGAGGTCGCCAAAGGGAGGCTGGTAGGCTCCTGCCCAGTGCGGGGTCCCTCTGCCAGGCAGAAGTCCCACAGCAGAGCTGGCGCGCTGGTTACTGCAGATCAGCCCAGCACTTGGGAGCTGCACACACACAAGCCGCCCGAGACCCAAGCGATATTAAGCTTGTCTGTCTCAGAACCTGGCTGTCCCAACTTCCCAGTCACTGGAGCAAAGATGGCGGAGTGCAATCTGCACACTCTCCGTGGCGCCGCTCACCCTGCAGATGCGATGGCCTGCCGATCTGGCACCCAGAGGACCACAGCGCTGACCCATTCTCAGGCGCAGACGGAAGCCCCAACAGGCCGTGTCCCAAGTGATGTTATATTGGGGAGAGAGAGCCTGGGGTACCTGGCTCTTCAGTGCAGTCTGCGGGAGCAGAGGTCGCGGAAGGAAAGCTGGTAGGCTCCCGCCCAGTGCGGGGTCCCTCTGCCAGGCAGAAGTCCCCAGATGAATTTTTGAATTGCTCTTTCTAACTCTATGAAGAATTGAGTTGGGATTTTGATGGGGATTGCATTGAATCTGTATATTACTTTTGGTAAGATGGTCATTTTTACTATATTAATCCTGCCAATCCATGAGCATGGAAGATTTTTCCATCTTCTGAGGTCTTCTTCAATTTCTTTCTTCAGAGACTTGAAGTTCTTGTCATACAGATCTTCACTTCTTTGGTTAGAGTCACGCCAAGATACTTTATATGGTGTGTGGCTATCGTGAAGGGTATCATTTCTCTTACTTCTTTCTCAGCCTCCTTATTCTTTGAGTATAGGAAGGCTACTGACTTGCTTGAGTTGATTTTATATCCGGCCACTTTGCTTCAGCTGTAGGAGTTCTCTGGTGGAGTTCTTTGGGTCACTTAAGTATACTATCATATCGTCTGCAAATAGTGATAGTTTGACTTCTTCCTTTCCAATTTGTATCCCTTTGACCTCTCTAAGATCAAGAATAGACAAATGGGACCTCATTAAATTACAAAGCTTTTGCAAGGCAAAAGACACTGTCAAAAAGACAAAGCGGCAACCAACTAACTGGGAAATGATCTTTACCAACCTTACATCCGACAGAGGGCTAATATCCAATATATACAAAGAACTCAAGAAGTTAAATTCCAGAGAGGCAAGTAACCCTATTAAAAAACGGGGTACAGAGCTAAACAAAGAGTTCTCACCTGAAGAATATCTAATGGCTGAGAAGCACCTAAAGAGATGTTCATCATCCTTAGTCATTAGGGAAATGCAAATCAAAACAACCCTGAGATTCCATCTCACACCAGTCAGAATGGCTAAGATCAAAAACACAGGAGATAGCAGTTGTTGGCGAGGATGTGGAGAAAGAGGAACACTCCTCCACTGCTGGTGGGATTGCAGGCTGGTACAACCACTCTGGAAAGCAGTCTGGCGATTCCTCAGAAAACTGGGCATGACACTCCCGGAGGATCCGGCTATACCACTCCTGGGCATATACCCAGAGGCTTTACCTGCATGCAATAAGGACACATGCTCCACTATGTTCATAGCAGCCTTATTTATAATATTCAGAAGCTGGAAAGAATCCAGATGTCCCTCAACGGAGGAATGGATTCAGAAGATGTGGTATATTTACACAATGGAATACTACTCTGCAATTAAAAACAATGAATTCACGAAATTCCTAGGCAAATGGTCAGAACTTGAAAATATCATCCTTAGTGAGGTAACCCAATCACAAAAGAACACACATGGTATGCAGTCACTGATAAGGGGATATTAACCCAGAATCTCGGAATACCCTAGACACAATTCGCATATCAATAGATTTCTAAGAAGACGGAAGGAGAGACCCCTGGTCCTGGAAAGGCTGGATGTAGGGGAACGCCAGGACAGAGAAGCGAGAGGGGGTTGAATAGGGAAAAGAGGGAGGGAAGGGGGCTTATGGGACTTTCGGGGAGGGAGGAAACGGGAAAGGGGAAATGATTTTGAATGTAAATAAAAAAAAACTTAGAAAAACAAAATTAAAAAAAAAAAAAAAAACAGGCTGTCACAAATCCTGGGGTGAAAAAGTCTTTCTCCACAGGCAGCATCTGAATCTCTTGAAATGATATAACTGCTTTTTCTTTTTAAAGGCTCTAATAGAAAGCTAAGTAAAGGTATTCAAGAAAATAACACCCAACAAAAGACACTTACTTCCATAGCTGTGCATTCAAATGCTTCTCTACCATGAGGTTGAGGGCACAGCGAAGCCGGTTCCACCTGGAGTCAAACACATAGTAACCTCTTCCAATCTGCCGGCTCCCAAATGTGCAAAACTGAAAGAGAGCACAGCGTATGCACATGTCACCTCTGCTGCCAGCACAGAGGTCCAGGTTCTTTCATGTTCAAGAAAGGAACAAGACACCAGAGAAAATGCAGGGCTGAAATGCCTGAAGTGCCAGAAGCTATACACCATGGCAACAGCAATGTTTGCGACAGTTTTGGGCAAGAGAGAAGAAAAAGTATGTGAGGCGCAGAGGTGCTACATGCACAACCACAGCAAGGTCTCTGCCCCATCAGTGCCCTACCCATGCTTCCCTGGGGAGGCCACTGCATGTGGATGCAGGGGGGTGACCAGCTCACCGATGCTGGCTGAGGGTGACGACCTGAATAGTGACAGTCCAGTTTCTCAACAGTCTCTTCTCTGTCATCGCCTTCACCCTCCTCACTGGATAACCGAGAAGCTGGCTCAGTGGCAGGCAAGGGTGGGTGTGGAGACTCACGGCCTGGAGGAGGGTCAATGGGGGTACTCCCTCCTTGCTGAGCTGGGCAGCCTGGAGGCCTGAATAAGCAAACAGTACAGCAGAGCTCAGAACAGACAGCACAACCTACTCCTAAAGCAGCTTTAACTCACACGTCTAAAAGCAGAGGATGGAGGAGTCAGGGTCCGGCAGCCCCAGGCCAGTATGCTGCTCAGGTGAGGGTGGTCACACGTGTGTACACTCACGCACACACAGCTCTCCTTGGCATCACTATTCTAAGGTGAATGTCTGTCACACAAAATCAAGGGGATTTCCCTCCCTCCCAGCCACTCCAGTCTCCCCCAAAAGAGGAACACATGTGGAACTGTAGAGGATTCTTTCATTGACTGTATCTGACTTATCTAGTGATAAACAGTTTAACTGACAAAGTACTCCAGTATATCCTAAGGCACAGGACAGAAGGAAGAATGTGGCAGTACGTTTACCTCCCAGGTCAGTCAGGACATCATTCCTTCCTACTAGACGACTATGACCATCTGACCTTTTAGCTGACTCTTCATTGAGAAGATGCCCAAAGGACGGAACACTACAGAATCTTGGTCTGAGACCTGACTGTATTCTAGGAAGCCTCCACTGACCACTGTCAACTGCCTTGTTTGTGAACTACAGGGCTCATGTCAGGCTGTCCTGACATGTCCAAGTATCTGACGGAGGAGGCAAGAGGGTGGAAAGACACAGCAATAGTCAGGGCTGCCACACCTGCAGGAGCATACGGCCAACCGCTAACTCACACTGAATGAAGCTCCTCACATTCCAGTCACCCGTCCTCAAATGGGTCCAAAGTCCTTCACTTCAATTTGTTTAAACAGGCATAAGCACAGATATCCTCTCTCATAATTGTCTCTGGAGTTGTGTGCAGTTAGTTCCTGCGAAAGCACCTTGACCCACTGCTTTTTGTGCTGCTAAAATGCCTATTTCATGTTCAAGACAAAGTCCCAAAACAAGTGATATGTTGATAAACAGATACTATTAAAACTAAATGCTTGTCCACAAGCTTTCTCATTGCTGCAAACAGCCAAAAAACAGAAGAAATAGATGGCAAAGCCATCTGAAACTTCCCTACTAGGAACACAAAGCAAGACCCAGTCTAAGCTCTGCCTGGCAGGGTATAGAACACCACAGGGCAGGAAGTTCTAACATCATGCTAGTGTTTATGTCTATAATCATGAGCCCTGGTCAAAACTTACTGAAGACCTAACAGTTTTTATAGTAAAACCCAATTTAAAAAAAACAGCTCCAGAGGCAGGCGGATTTCTGAGTTCGAGGCCAGCCTGGTCTACAGAGTGAGTTCTAGGACAGTCAGGGCTACAGAGAGAAATCCTGTCTCGAAAAACAAAAAACAAAACAAAAACAAAAACAAACAAACAAACAAAAACCAACAGCTCCATCGTGACAGTGATGCAGACCACACTCTTGCTAGCACAGCTGTCCACAAGGTGGAGGGTTGCACAGGTGGATGCCGTTCCCTAAAAGCAGGGCACAGGGTTGGTGGCTCAGCTTACCTTGGAAGACTGGGGGTATGAGGTTTCGGTTTACTAGCTAAAAAAGGCTTTGCTTCTGCAGGAAGGTGTGGCTCCTGTGGCGTCCTAGGAGGGGTGGGATGCGGGTCCCTGAGTGGATGTGGCAGTTGCTGAGCGTCCGGATGTCGAACCAGCTCCTTCTCCCTGGCTTTGTTTTTGTGCTCGGCTAATAACACGTCAAATCGTTTTCTTCTACCCTCAACAGCTCTCCGCTGGGTTAAGGAATGTGTCTACAAAGACAGACACACAAACAAAGTCAAGCAGTTTCAGTTGTAAGTTTAATATGCTGTATATCCCCAAATATCTCCCCATTAAAAAAGCAACCTAGAGCTTTGCAAAGATAAGAGGTGTCCACTTTACTGAACAGAAATCTTGTCTCTTCAGCGAAGCTGGACTCACATATTCTAATTGTAGGACGGGACACAGAAATGAGTTTCAATCAGAGCAAAGGGCAGGTGGCTCATGTTCTGCGTGTAACTAAAGCAACTTACTTATTCAAGCTCTTAAGAATTTCATTTAAAAATGAGATGATTTAAAACTGTGATTATTAATTTAAAACACATACTGGTAAAGTATTCTTTTAGTAACTGAGGCCAAAAGTTAAACATAACTGCTTTTCTCTATTCTAATGAAATAAGGTGTAAAGAGAGATGGGAGCTCAGAGTATTGTAGAGACAGTCTGGGGAAGCCAAGAAAGACTTGAGAAAAAGAACTCAAGGTAGAAAGAAAAAGAACCATAGACAAGAAGAGACAGAAACATACAACTACATTCAGCTTTGTTTGTCTAGTTGGTCTAATTTCTGAAATAGGAAACAGGCACGTAGACAATGTGGTAATTCTGGTATAAGGCAACTCTTGATCATATCTTACAAGAAAACATCTGTGTACCAAATGTATTTGATAATCACTGATATTTTTAAATACTAATTTTACGAACAGTCATGTCCATGTGCATGTGTCTATACACCGGTATCTGCATGTGAATGCAATGCCTTGAAGAGGTCAGAAAGTTTGGAATCAAGTTACAGAAAGCTGGAAGCCATTCAAGGCAGGCAGGTGCTGGGAGTTCACTTCAGTGTTCTGGAAGGGCAGTGCGACCCGGGAGCCTTTGAAAGCACATGCACAAAGTCCAAAACAATTGCCATCAGTAGACAAAGGTGAATCTTCAAGAGTATCAGAGTTAAGTCCATCTCACTATCAAGTCCAACCACTGTAAAATTCCTTCTCCATGGTCCGGTTCCTCTCCTCAGTCGACTACTAACACTACTGTCCTCTGGGTCTGACAAAAGCCAGCAGACAGCAGCCCTCAGGAGCAGGTGACTCTATCAGCTGCAAGAGCCCCGTCACCTTTCTGAGTATAGTGAATTAATCTAACCATTTCCATCTTTCTTTTAGATTACAGAATTCCAAGATTGGTAGTTTCTGTGTATGCATCCATGACACTTTGCATTCCTTTAACAAATGTGTGATGTAAGGCTCTGCACAGCATGGCAGCAACAAATTCAAGCTGCATACAGGGGAGTCATGCCTCCAACTTTCATAGGAGCTTCGATGATTGACTGCAGATGAAGTCTGCACACATGAAGTTACTTCCCAATTTCTCTCAATTTCTGGTAATATGTAAATACATTTATAAGAAAGCAACTTATATGAAAATAAAGAACTTTATTCTGTTCATTATTGTACCAGGTCCTAGAAGAATATCTGCCATTTAGTAAAGCTTCAACCAAAACGCATATAAAGACCTTTGCTGCAGAGGTGACTCAGATGTTAAGCAACACTGGCTGCTCTTCCAGAGGACCCTAGCTCCATTCCCAGCACCTACATAGTAGCTCGCAACCATCAGAAACTCCAGTTCCATGAGAATTGACACCTTTTTACAGACACCATGTGTGTGGTATACACACATAAATCTACACAAAACACCCATACATATAAAGGATTTTAAAAGGCATGTAACAACAATGGCCCACCAATGTAGAAAGAATGAATGTGCAAATATTGGTAGTATCTGTCTCCCTAGGGTGATGGACAAATGTCTCCTAATATTTGAACATCTTTTGTTGCTTAGCATAGTAAAGCCACATGCAGAAGTAGAAGATGATACTGTAGCAGCCCTGTCTAAAGAGTAAACAGAATTTTCATGGAGCTTTGAAGCATACTCCAGATAGAAGGGTGGTGACCACCTTCCATCCATGGCAATCACAACTCTGCTGAGGTTGCTTCAGACACAAAGAAAGATGGCTGTGTAGGTTGGCTGTGAGGAGCCTCACACGCTCCATGGCTCCTGCTTGCTGCCCTCTGTGTTACTGTGGTCCTGTGTGTGTGCTGCTTTGAGTATATGCACTACTTGCTTTCCCTCTTTCTGTTCAGCTTCCTGGGCATCTTATCTCCTCTGACCCCTCACTGCCCACATAAATCAGAATCCATGTTTCTATGGCTGTGAGGCCTTCCAACCTTCATACTATGGGCCTTTATAACTCAAGTCTTTTCCTGTCCATAAATCATCAGTATTAATATGTTATACAGTAGTGATTATACTTATGAGTAATCAAATCTTTGTTTTCTGTATCAGATTGTAAAGTCCATGAGGCTAGAAAACATATGTTGATTATATTAAACCCTGTATCTTGTGGTACTTCAAATAAGGCTTGTGCTTACAGTTGCATGCAACAGAAAGGTATTTGTTATAATAACCAGGTAAGCAGAAGAACAAAAGACAACAGTTACAAATTTCCCCTGAATAGTCACACTAGTCTGGTATCAACTTGTGGGCATGGAGGTAGAGTCTTCGGGCACGTTGTTTCCTACATAACTCACAGTACTGGGCCAAAGAGAAAGAAAAGACAATGAGGACATACAGAACAGTGGGGGACAGTAAAGGCACCTGCCAAGGTTCAGGTCTATGGAGGCTGGAGTATGCCTGGCCCAAGGAGTGGCACTATTTGGAGGTGTGACTTTTTGGAGTAGGTGTGGTCTTATTGGAGGAGCTGTGCCACTGTGGGCTTGGACTTTAAGACCCTTATCCTAGCTGCCTGGAAACCAGTCTTCTAGCAGCCTTCAGATGAAGATGTAGAACTCTCTGCTCCTCCTGCACCAGGCCTACCTGGAGGCTGCCATGCTCCTATCTTGATGATAATAGACTGAACCTCTGAACCTGTAAGGCAGCCCCAATTAAATGCTGCCCTTTGTAAAAGTTGCCTTGGTCATGGTGTCTGTTCACAACAGTAAAACCCTGACTAAGACAAGGTCTAAGTGGAGGTTGCATTTTCTCCCAGTCTCATGTTGAACTGACGACAAGAGGGTATAAGACACAATGAATATGACAATAAGCTTAGCACCATGCTAACAACAGCAGTGGCATCCTTAACAGAAAACAACACATACTCTCAGAAAGAGGAAGATGGCATATAGCTATACAAAAGCAGGACACCTAGCAAGGAAGGCACAGAGAATTGAATGAAACTCCCTCAGATTCTGTACTCTATACCCTCAGGAAATTTGGGTAGTGAAAATAAATGAAATTGAGGCCTTGCAGGGATTTTAGCACTCCCATGTCCAGCAAGGTGATATTTACCAAGATATAGAAATGAGCTAACAGCCCACTAATAGATGAGATAAATGAAATGTGGTACATGTTTGAATGGGACATTCTTCAGCCTTTCAACAGAATGAAATACTGAATTTCTGCCTACGTAAGCAGAAAGAAACTAGCCACAGAAATACACTTACTTCATGATTTCCTGACATGTGGAACATAAAACATTCAAACTCACAAAACTCAAGAGTAGTTATTCAGGTCATGGGGATAACAGGGAAGTAACATTTGTTACTTAGAACTTCAGTTAAGAAGATGAGTTAAGTCCCAGATGTGTGCTGAACAGCAGAGTGCCAACAGTCAACAACACTATATTTCTACACTCGGAAATACTAGGAAAAGGTCAGGTGATCTAACCACAGTGCAAATACAAAAGAAAGGAAGAATTCTGCCTTACCGTCTGCTTCATGGCTCATTCTAAAGCAAATCTTAGATAAGTAAGTCACATATTTCTGAGCAACCCGAGTTACAAACATCCATGTAAGCAGGAGGGACAGACATGAGGTAAAGTCACCACCATGATGTGAGGTGTAGGTAAGGAACACTTTCATAAGTGTATTGTGACAGACTCAAGTGGCTACCTTTAAAAACCAAGAGCAATATACAACTGTATTACTCAAACAGTACTCCATGAAAGACAAGAACAGTTATTTCTGAGGCATGAGCTTTTCTCTGAGAGATCTGAAGGTGGATTTGGACTCAAGTCAAAGGTATCCAAAGAATCCAAGTATCAGAATACCTATGCTATATTTTCCTAATGAGAAAACAGCTTATGAATTTTTGAAAATTTAGATATTTAAAGGTTTAACATTTCCCAGAACTTTTGAAGGTCCTGTTGTGATGCAGGCCAGCAATCCCAGTATCATGAGGATATGTTGAACCCAGCAACCCAATAACAACCTGAGCAGGAAGACCACATTTCAAAGTCCCACTGCTGCAAAATGCTATTCACAATCATTAAAACTGAAATCTAAGTTAAAATAAAATCACTTGGACCAGTCTGAGAGTTTGATGGAGAAGAGCACTGGGTCTGATGACCAGAGTTTGATATAATCAGATGGCAAATGGTGGCAATGTGGTGGTTTGAATAGGTTTGGCCCCATAGACTCATGTATTTGCTTGGCCCATGAGAAGTGCACCACTAGGAGGTGTGGCCTTGTTAGAAGAAGTGCATCACTGTGGGGGTGGGCTTTGAGGTCCTATGGTCAGACTTCTTCCTCCTGGCTGCCATTGGAAGACTGTTTCCTTCTGGCTGCCTTTGGATCAAAATGTAGAACTCTCAGCTCCTTCCCTAGCAACATGTCGATGTGGAAGGTGCCAGGCTTTCCACTATGATGATAATGGACTAATCAGCCTCTGGAACTGTAAACCAGCCCCAATTAAATGTTTCCTTCATAAGAGTTGCCTTGGTCATGGTGTCTCTTCACAACAATGAAACCCTAACGAAGAAATTGGCCAGTTTCTATGTTATCTTCTGACCTCACATGAGCTAAACACACCCAGAAAAGGAGGAGAAAGAGAAAATTCAGAAATTAAAGGCAGTGGTGGTACATGCCTTTAATTCCAGCACTTGGGAGGCAGAGGCAGGTGGATTTCTGAGTTTGAGGCCATTCTGGACTATAGAACAGAGTTAAGTTCCAGGACAGCCAGGGCTATACAAAGAAACCCTGTCTCAAAAAACAAACAAATAAACAAACAAACAAACAGAAAATAGAGAAACAAGCAAAAGAACCTAAAAATGATGGTGGAAAACTAACTATCCGACTCCTTGCAAGATGTACTTGGACCTCAAATGTGTGTGCTTTGTGGTGCTCAGACACAAAGGCATACACAACAAAATATATTAAATAAAAAATAAAAGCAAAGCCTCACTCACAGGTACAAGTCATGCTAACTCACGCCAAGTTTTGTCAAATTGAGTCTTTTCATAACAAACAGGTTATTTAACTTACACAACCCAGGGAACCAGCAAGCACTGGCTCCACAATGGGTCAGGCAGATGTGTGAATGGTATGGTACTGCCAACAACCCTGTGCACAACAGCCTTCACTTTGCCTTCAGAAGGCACCTACCTTGCAAGTCAAAGACCTGGTGCAGGGCTTCTTGGTATCCAGATCAATGACCCCACAGTGGATATCAGGATCAAACTCTCTTTCTGTCAGAAGCACACAAACATTACTGCAGTAGACATACCGAATCCTGCCTTCAGTTTTTAAATAAGAGGACTCTCAAGATATGCAAATGATAGCCATAATACAATCTGCCATATCACTAGTGAGTGTGCTGCAGTGAGGTGTGAGTACTGCAGGGAACATGATCCTTGCTGGAGACAACTATCAGATGCCTACAATAATATCTGCTTATTTATTTTGCGTAAGAGTATCTATATTCAGAAAAATCATGAGGAACAATTTTCCATACAAAAAGTGAATGAGTGAGTGAGTGAGTGAATACACACACAACCAAGTGTGCTCTTTAAAACACAAACCACAAGTAAAGACAGGTCCACCATGAAGGAACCTCTTCCCACGGCTCAAGTCGACTGGCTTTAAGAAGGCCTTTCATTTACAATCTGTACACCCAACTTTCTATAAACAGAGGCTTTAAGGGAGAGTGGTGATGTTACCTGATAATCTCTTATTTAAAAACTTTCTGCTATTAGAACTGTCTTCAGATTTCTTTTCCAGAGTAGGCATCGCAGGAAGTCCTTTGCCATTCAGAATCTGTCCGGGTGAAGGCAAGGTTGGCTTTGGTATTGACGGACAGTTAAGGCCAGGCTTGACTGCAGAGCTCACAGTAGCAGGACAGGCTGGCCCGACTGTGGATTTCAGTAGTGTGCCATCCATCTTCGGATGCATCTTTTCCACCTTCACAGAGGGCGTCATGCTGTTGCAGGAATGTGGGAATGCAATAAATGAGAGCCCTGTTACACCAGAGGGACGGGAGCAGAGCCAGGTCTACCTGAGCATGCACAGGCTCTGAGAAGGCCTTTTACATTTTGTTTGAACCACTAAGAAAAGCTAGTAGAGTTCATAGCTAGCCAAGTTTGTAATTCCTTTGGACAAAAAGCCCAGTGTATAAAATTGACCTCTTCTATCCTTTTGGAAACCTTCCCCCATGGACCTATGGGAAACTCAGACCCCACAGTCAATGCAGTTTCTACAAGAAGCAAAGCATGAACAGTTCTAGAAGGACCAATATGATGCCGCAGAATACCAGGAGAATCCTTCTCAAGAGCTATCATGTTAATGAAAGAAATTATTAAACCATGAGAGTATGAGTCATGGAAGCTTTCTGAGAACTTAAACGCAGATACCTAACACAGTACTAAATGTCCCCTAAAGACACTTTGCTGCTGCCAACAAGTAAGCCTTGAATCAGCACACCTGTGTTACCATTTGGGCTCTCCAATCCCTCAATACAGGCTCCTATGATACCAGCATAGGACAGAGGCAACTGGCAACCAGTGGGTGAGCAGAAGACCCGTGCCACTAACAAAGCAATTTCTCTTATGATCTCACTGACACTGTTATTTTGCTTCGTAGAAATGATATTGGCAAAACCCTAAGGCTTCACTTGGTCCCTGCTGAGCCTTCACTGGACAATGGATGCTTGGATAAGTGTTTGCAAACTCTAATGGAGTCTGTACTCTAATAGCTGTTAAGCTGCCAAGTGACTTAAACACTGTCCTGTCTTTTCTGTGACTTTCAGACAGTTATAGAAATGAAAGTCAAATTTCCTGTTCTTGTTCTCAATGAGCAAGGGCTGGGGGCTCAGCGACCAGAACAGATGGCGGTGAAGAGCTATTCCTGGAATAGCCTGACAACAACCCTCTGGCCTTGCCCAATTGGCAAGGTCCTTGAGCAATAGCAGGTACTCAACTGTTTTCTGAGATAACCAAGGTTATGAGACTTTGGGGGATAAAATGTATGGCATACCCTACCCCCAAAAGGGAAGCAGACCAAGGAAACACTACTTGCCATCAGGCTGCAAGATTATCATGACAAAGCAAGATACACTTCAACCAGAGTATACTGCTGCTCCTTCCTGTGACCTCAAGAAAGCTCCTAGCTCCAGACCCACTTTAGAAGCTTGTCAAAGAAACCATGGAAATGAGACTCCTTCCGGTTTTTCCCCCTCACTGCTGTGACTTAAACCCTGATGCCTTAGACTCCATGAGAATCAGTGCCTTACTTCCATCAGGAAGACTATAGAAGGGTTCGAACCCAGACCTCTATGCCTTAAAGACCTCACATAAAGCATCTGTACATATGCTTCCTTTACCCATGTGAAAAGGGGGATAACGATACATACTCACAGGGATGTCATAGCCAATACATGACATCACAGACATATACAGCTCATTTTCAATAATAACTCACACAGGAAAGGTTCAATAAATATTACTAGCCTTATTAATATTGTGGTAACTTAAATAGCTTCCAACCTGAGGTAGGGAAAGGACAAGAGCTAACGGTGCCCTTGATCCCCCAAGTGAACTCTCCACTGACTCCCACAGAGGACTGACTCAGCCTGGCAGTTAAGGGAAGCCTTACAAACCCACATGGCCATACTTACACTCTTCCATGGGGGACTTTAATCTGCTGCACAGGATGCATGGTTTTCATGTTTCCCCTGAGCTGCAGTTTCTCTTTGGGCAATCTGAGTAACTTGGAGCTTGAAGATGTGCTAAGGACTCCTCCACTGGGAGGCCGGCTGCTTCCACCAGCACTACCACCTTTGCTTTTGGACAGAGAAGGGAAGAGGGAAAATACTGAAGTGTGAGGAACAGCCAAGGAAGGCTTGCTAGATGAGCTATGTCTTCTTTCTGAAACAGAAAACAAAGACAAAAAAGAACGTGTTTCAGGCAATCCTCAAATGGAAAGCTGAGACTGTTCCCTGAAACTAACCACCACATTTCTGTTAAAACACACTGTTAAGTAAACCATGCTCTGAATTCAGCAGATTTGTTTGTTTGTTTGCTTGCTTTGTTGTGTTTTTTGGCACACAGTTCCTCTGTGTGGCCTTGGCTGTTCTGTAACTTGCTCTATAGCCAAAACTGGCTTTAAACTCACACAGATCCCCTGCCTCTGTCTCCTGCATACTGGGATTAAAGGTGTGTACCACTGCCACAAGAAGAAAGCTTTTATGTAGGCCTCAAAGAAAACTTAGTTATAGTACCTAGCAACTGGTCCTTCTGTTTCTGATGTATATCAGCATAAGGAGGTTTACCACATAAACCCACTCAGAAATTAAACAAGCATTAAGCATGAGCCTAATGTCATGTTGTCTTGGATAGAACAATTCACACAGAGGAAATGATCTACTCATCTGCAGTTCTTCTAGTTGGTACTGCCTGGTGTGCCTTCATTCTTTCTAGCACAATACCTCTGTGACTCTCAGAAGAGAAAACTGTTTAAGAAACAGACCCACTGACTAGCCTGTGACACCAAACAAGAGCATTCCCAGGACCATCTTAGCATCTCCTAAGAACCTGCTAAATTTCAGGTCAATCATTTTAAACCCCCTCCTACCTTTCTAAAAAACAATCTCAGTTCACTACAGATGGAATAACTGTTGCACAACACTTAAGATGCCATAGGCTAAGATGAAATACCACAAAGAGGTAGATCTGTTTCTTTTCCTTCTTTTGAAACCAGGAAATAACGTATGGGTGAGTACAGACTACAAAGGTGTGACTGTGAGCAACTCTACCTACCTGAGAATAAGGTCTGAGAGCAGATGACAAAGACCATAAACCAAGAGCTACTGAAAACGCCACCGTAAGAAGTGAGTTAGTACAGGAGACAGCAGTTGTTGGCAAGGATGTGGAAAAAGAGGAACACTCCTCCACTGCTGGTGGAATTGCAGGCTGGTACAACGACTCTGGAAAGCAGTCTGGCGCTTCCTCAGAAAACTGGGCATGACACTCCCGGAGGATCCCGCTATACCACTCCTGGGCATATACCCAGAGGCTTTACCTGCATGCAATAAGGACACATGCTCCACTATGTTCATAGCAGCCTTATTTATAATAGCCAGAAGCTGGAAAGAACCCAGATGTCCCTCAACGGAGGAATGGATTCAGAAGATGTGGTATATCTATACAATGGAATACTACTCTGCAATTAAAAACAATGAATTCACGAAATTCCTAGGCAAATGGTCAGAACTTGAAAATATCATCCTTAGTGAGGTAACCCAATCACAAAAGAACACACATGGTATACAGTCACTGATAAGGGGATATTGACCCAGAATCTCGGAATACCCTAGACACAATCCATATCAATAGATTTCCAAGAAGATGGAAGGAGAGACCCCTGTACCTGGAAAGACTGGATGTAGGGGAACGCCAGGACAGAGAAACGAGAGGGGGTTGAATGGAGAAATGAGGGAGGGAAGGGGGCTTATGGGACTTTCGGGGAGGGAGGAAACGGGAAAGGGGAAATGATTTTGAATGCAAATAAAAAAAACTTAGAGAATAAAATAAAATTAAAAAAAAAAAGAGAAGTGAGTTAAGTCATTTGATAACGTTGTTTGAGGACATAGCAGCCCTGAAGTCAGAATTTAAAATCACACATTGTTTTAATATAAGACTTTACAAGATTTGCAAACCATCATTATTACTATGTGGAAATCCGTATGGACATTTAAAACATTGTTAGTGTCAACAACGAGAAGCACCACTGAAATAGCTAATTTCCAAATCTTCTTTTCATTGTTGCGAAACTCTCAATGAATCTAGAACCTTACTCCAAAAGGGCCAGTCCTTCTGTAGTCTTTGTCCCGTACTTCAGGGATAGGTCCATACCACGGCAATGCTGCTATGGACAGAAAAATCCAATTTCTCCAAATTAGTACCATGGAGGCTACAATCAAGTTAAGAGCCATATAGAGAGCCACCTGAAAGTGCTTCCTTACCCTGCCTGCCCTTACCCCGAACCACATCATATAAAACTGTGTGCCAGGAATGTGTCCTGAAGTAATTTCAGTTTAATATTTCCTTCTATTTGGTACTTCGATTGCTTTGTTCAAAGTTTAGTTTTCCTGCTTGGTTCCCACACTCAGGAGACTGAGGAAGATTGAAAGCCAGCCTGTGTTAATAATGATTAGACCAGTCCTAACTGCACAATGCCCACCACCACATGCAGACAGTCACACACAAAGATGACAGGCACACGCACACATGAGTACACATAGGTTAAAATACGAACATCCATTGTAGTATGTTTGAGGTTCTGATGTTGGCTCTTACCACTGTAAAACAATTTGATTAATTTTTTTAAAAAGTCAAAAGAGACCAGTCAAAATTTAGCTTGTCTCTTGTTGTTCTAAAATGCCTTGAACACATGCCAAAGTGGTTTAGCACATTTCAGTAACAATTGGAAAGATATGTCATAATTTTGCCAGCTGCCCAAAGTAGGCAAGATTTCCAGGAGCCCTGTCTATTATCCATAAAACAGGTCTTCATTATTAAAATTGGTACAGCTTTTCCTCTGATAATAAGTTTTTTCAAATGACAGTAATGCAGAGGGTCTTAACCTTGGCTACACTGAAATGACTCAAAGAGCTGTCAAAGGTCTAATGAGGCCGAGCATGGTGATGTGTGACCTGTAAGCCCAAACTTGGGAGAGGTGAAGGAGGCCTCGGTCCTATCACAGTCAAAACCAGGTGAGACTGACTACAATGCCAGGCTAGGAGATGTGAAGATTAACGCCCCCAAACAAAAAAGGTGTTGTTGTGCCAATTTAGTGGGACTTTTCTTTTTTCTTTGTGATAATTACTGGGAACAGAAAACCCTCAAGAAGCGGCCACTTGGAATGAAGATCTATGAATGAGGGATTTCTAAATCAAGAAACGTGCAGTCCACAATATAAAAACACAAGAAGTATAAGCAAGTTAACAAAACTCCCCTAAAGGATTGTTACCAATCGATATCGAATTTAAAAATATATTGAAATTGGTACAATGTGAAAAGATGTCGGCAGTAGTGGTGCACGCCTTTAATCCCAGCACTTGGGAGGCAGAGGCAGGCGGATTTCTGAGTTCGAGGCCAGCCTAGTCTACAGAGTGAGTTCCAGGACACTCAGGGCTACACAAAAAACAAAACAAAACAAACAAACAAACAAAAAAACAATGCAAGAAAATGTGAGAAGATGTCACAGTGTACTGGGGACATGACCAGTGACCTTTCAGAGGGTACAGCAAATTAATGATGTATGGAAATAACTCCATGACCCAGGCTGGAATATCCTCAACAAACAAGAAAATATCAGCAAAATAGTAATATCAGAGAAGAAAAGGTAATTAAGTTACTGCAATTCAAAGAAAAAAAGAGAAATGCTAGAAATAAACACAGGGGAAAGCTTCACCACAGAAGAAAAACCACCAGAAGAGAAATGACTGACAAATGGCTACATTTATAAACATGAACTAGGATGACCACACTTGGAGAACATCTGGGATATAAACAAGAGATCACCCCTGAGAATCCATGATTCAGAAAGAAGTACAAAAGAAACTAAAGACACAAAGACTCTATTAAATGAAATTATTTCCAAGCACATAGTATTTAGAGCCTAAGCAGACATGATCTTAGAATATACTCTCCCATGAGATACTGTGATCAAGATGTTAAAACTACAATGAAACACACAACAAAAGAAACAGTATCAACGGGGAATACCAACAAAGTCAATACATCAAATAGCAGCCCATCTCTCATCAGCAACTCCCCAAGCCAGGAAAGTAGGGAGCAGCAGGTGTTTTTATTTCCATGTATATGTGCATGCCATGTGTGTGCAGATGCCTGCAGAGCAGTAGGTGGCTGTAAGTTACCCAGCGTGGGAACTGGGATGACACTTGGCCTCTGGAAGAGCAGCAACAGCACCTACCTGCTGAGCCATCTCTCCTGCCCTCACATAACATGTTTCAAAATTTGAGAACAAGTGCTCTCAATCAAATTGACTCTTCAACAAAACTATCTGAGGGAAACAAACTAGTACATCAAGTCAAAGCCACTCAGGAGTGCCCAGTCAGCACTGCAGCAATGACTGAAACCAACACTGTACATGCAAAGGTACACGCTCTAATCAGAGGGGAGAAACAAATTGTACTGGAGGAGTCTGTGGATAGAGTGGCAAGGGGAGGGGGAAGGGGAGGGGGAGAGGCTGACTCAGGGAGGAAGAAGTTTGCAGGAATGAGGAGAAAGAAACAAGAGAGGGTGATGGAATGTCTCATGAAAACAGAAGGTGTGGTATTTCAGGGAAGGAGAGCCAACAGGATGCCATGAGACAGATGGAGGCAGCAAGGGGGCAGCGTGGGGGAAGACATAGGACTATAGCTTGAGCTCACACACCACAAACCCCAAGTATAATGCTATAAATATGACTGGGATAAATCAACTTCTTTGCATGCTACTTTTAAAAGTTAATTAAAAAAAAAACCTGCTTTTCTCTCAAGAGATTATGATGGATCTGATTTGAGGCATCTGAGGCATGTCCAGAGTACCGAGACTTCTGTGAGCTTCCTTTACTGTGTGAGGATATGTGCAGCCTAGTTTTCAAGCCTGTGCTAGACTAGGCTAACACTTCAAAAACCATTAACCATGACTACGTAAGTCAGAATCTGCACAGGTTGAGACACATACCACATGGCAGTCTATACAGGGTCTATTTATTGGATAGGGCTCATGACCACTCAGTGTTTTCTAAATTTCTATTAAAAGCAACTTTCATTCTTCTCACCAAAAGCCATATAAACTACAGGTTTTTGGTTGTTTTTTTTGTTTTTTTTTTTTTAATTTTAGATTAATTGTATGTCTGAGCGTTCTGCTAGCATGGCTTATGGAGGCCAGAGGAGCCATTGGAACTGGAGTTACGAACCTGGGTCTTCTACAAGAGCAACCAAAGAGCTCTTTAATCCCCAGTCATTCTGTCACTTTCCCTTCTTCCTTAGTAACAAATTTCTCCAGAGAGTACTCCTGGTATCTTAGGACCACCATATGTGTTTCAGGACACTTAGCCCTCATAATCTCTACCACTTAACTACCAGTAGGGTCCATCTCCTGTAGACAACCTTTCCCATTCCTATCATTTCCAAATGGGCTGCAAGGTTAAGTAGCATGACTCTCAGCTGACAGCTATTTCCAAGTCAATACATCATGAAGTAATAGTAACATTAAAATGACTATCTATGGCAATTCACATGTGCTAGTTTGCTTTCCGTTGTTGGGATAAAACACTGACCAAAAACAACGTGGGGAGGAAATAGAAGAATTTGTTTGGTATACAAGTTACGGACTATCATCAAAGAATCCTATGCAAGAATTCAAGATAGGAAACTACAGGCAGGGACAAACACAGATACCACTGAGGAAGAACACTGCTACTTACTAACTCACTTCTGATGGTTGGCTCAGCCAACTTTTCTAAAGCCCAGGTTTATCTGCCCAGGATTAGCACTGCTCACAATTAACCACATTAACCAGCAGTCAAGATAATGCCTCCAGACATGCCCACAGGCTAACCAAAGAAGGCCAATTCCCTTGAGGCTCCTTCTTCCCAAACACTGCAGTTCAAAAGAGAAAGAGAAACAAGGGTATCTGAACACTTAGTGTCAGTTGGTGGTGCAGAGCTGGGGTGTGTGCTTTGAGAGCCTAAGGCCTTGCTTTACTTCCATTTTGCCTCTTTGCTTGTGGGTGCTTGAAGTCACTATGTGAGCTCTCAGCTTGCTGCCCCACATGCCATGCCTCCCCCACTGGACTCCTAGCCCTATGGAACCAATCATACTCCAAAATAAGCTCTTTTCTGTTTGTTTTTCAAGACAGGGTTTCTTTCTGTAGCTGTCCTGGAACTTGCTCTACAGACCAGGCTGGCCTCAAACTCATAGAGATCAGCCTGGCCTCTGCCTCCTGAGTGCTAGGATTAAAGGCATGAGCCACTACCATTTAGCTCAAAATAAGCTCTTTCTTAGATTACCTTTGGTCATAGTGTTTTATCATAGCAACAGAATAAAGTAATACACCAGGTCTGAGGTCTGTCAGCTTGACAGTTGAAGCTAACTATAGCACCGCACAAAGCAGCTTATACACCTGTTTGATTAACACACTGTAGGAGTAATACAAGGTCTCTGGTATAGGGAGGAAAACTCAACTAGAATTGTATAATTTTTTCATATACTGGGTATCAGATTCTCAAACAGGTTTCTCACAGCAATTGTATTATAGTTCAGGTCACCAACTTAAATTAGGTCAACTTTGGGATTTTGTTGCTGTTTAGTATTTTATGATGGTGCAATTGCGATACCTACTCAGGAAAACAGTGCTTGAGTTTTTAATGTACACTGTTTCTAAACTAAAATACTCTGACTAGGTATATTTAATGTAATTTTGACTTATAGTTTCATCTTTCCACTTTTAAAAATAAGATTGTTAAATAGCATATACAACTTACTTTCTCTCTTAAGATCAAATGATTAGGTAAAATGAACCATCCACTTAGATAAAATCATTTCTACCATACTGTACATTTTGAGAATGCAACATTTCTTCCAAAGCCACCAATATATTGTAGAATAATTTATACCATAACAAATTTTGTATTTGCTTGTATGTAATATATATGCGGTGATGAGTTTTTGGTCAGAGGTATCAGAAGACAATGCCCCTCCCACCCCAAAACAAAACCATACAACACTACTGCCATTGTTTCTGGTTGCCTATGAGAACACAAGACCCATTACAGAAACACTTTAACTATAGGACATGGAAAAAATTGCTTTGGAGGCTTCTGGGGTAAACTTCTCATCAACAGTCTTACCCACCTATGAATCCTGTCAGCTACTGCTGTGACTAACACGGTAAGGTATAGGGGATAAACAACTACTTTTCTATTGAGTTTAAGGCTAACTCCACAGAAGGAAATCCATACCTGGTCCTGTAAATCTGGAGAACTCACAGTTGGGGAACTGTATTAGACAGGGTTCTCTAGAGTCACAGAATAAATCTCTGGTTCTCTATCTTCTTCTTCTCCTCCTCCTCCTCCTCCTCCTCCTCCTTCTTCTTCTTCTTCTCTCTCTCTCTCTCTCTCTCTCTCTCTCTATATATATATATATATATATATATATATATCTGGAATTTTTTGAAGTAACTTACAGGTTACAGTCCAACTAATCCAACAAAGGTCAGCTGTGAATGCAAAGTTCAAGAATCTAGTAGTTGCTCAATCCCACAGGCTGGGTGTCTCTACTGGTTTTCTGTATATGCTGGGATCCCAAAGATGTAGGCTCCAATGCCAGTAAAGGAATAGGTGTGGCCCCTATTAAAGGTGTGTCTTCCAGCCTCAAGATCCAAATCAAAGACCTCTTGCCCTCCCGCCTCCTTTTCTGGATCTTAATCCCTCCAGATACAGTCAAGTTGATAATCAAGAAGCATCACTGGAGCTCACAGGCCCCTAGTTAGGGGAGAAGGTCCTACTACTTCTATTTTAATTAATGGACACTGTGTTCAAGAGTTCTCGAACTTAGCATCTCTATGTCCACAGAGTAGTATAGTTCTCAGACATCATCAGAGAAACTTCTAGCAGTGAACAGAGAATAACACAGACATTCATAATGCAGCGAAGTGCAGAGTGTCTAAAGAAGAGGGAGGTGGAAAGACTGTAAGAGCCAGAGATTGGGAGGAATAGACCAAAGCATTGTGACATGGATGTGACAAGAGCACCATACTAATGGATCAACTGTGGTTGCCTGCACAGGCAAACAAGTTGACACTTCAGCATGAAGGAAAGGGGAAGGTTCGGGAGCTAAGTAACTATTGATAGTTGATGGTTTCTGGAGGAAAAAGAGGCAGCTTTACTTAAGGGTCTCTAGTAAGTCCCCTGTGAAAGCTTCATTGAGGGCTGTATTAGTTAGGGGTCCCTAGAGTCACAGAACTTATGGAATGACTCTCTATATTGAAGGAGTTTATTGTGATGACTTAGTCTTCAGTCCAATTAACACAACAAGGATCAGCTGCGAATGGGAAGAATCTAGTAGTTGCTCAGTCCCACGAGGCTAGTTGTTTCAGCTGGTCTTCTGTAGAAATAGATTCCAACAGATGTGCTGGCAAGTAAGTGCAAACAGTGAAGAAGAGTAGTCCTCTAGCAGAAAGTATGGGCCCGGTTAAAGGTGTGTACTACCACGCCTGTATCTGGGACTTGCTTTGTTTCAGGCTGACCTTGAACTCAGAGATCTCCTTGACTCTGTCTCCTGGGATTAAAGGCCTGTACTACCTTGCCTAGGCCTAAGCTTTTCATGGCCACTATGCCTCAAGATCTCCATGCCAAGATCCAGGTCAGAAACGTGTGTCTTCCAGCCTCAAGATCTGGATCACAGGTGAGCCCTCCAATTCTGGATTGTAGTTCATTCCAGATATAGTCAAGTTGACAACCAGGAATAACCATTACAATGGCCCACACCAGTATATATGCACCACAAAATGGAATTAGTGGGGTATTTAAAAAGGAGGTAAACACAACATTGGGAAGAAGTAGGGAAGTGGATCTCTGAAGCATTGCAAGGAGGAATGGGGTGAACATAATCAAAATAATCATGTGCATACATCAAACTCTACAAGAATAATACAAGTATTTTAAAAGAAGAAATAGGAGATAAATGTAGCACACTAAACCTGACTGAGGTAGCCACATGGGCATACATAAAATGTACATGCCTCCAGTATCCACCATACACTTTAGCTCACCAGAGATATTATATGATACACCCATCCACACCTGGTACCTAATCTTCCTGTCTACTCTCATCTCCCCCTGTATGGCTTCCCAACAATTTGCACGTGGTAACCCTTTCTACAACCATTCACAGAAGAACACCAGGTCTTTTGAGAGTCAGTACTTACCATTCTCATGCTCTCTTTTCTCATCCTGCAAGGTTTGTGTGCTGTGCTATACCCTTTTGTGTTGTTATTGCATAGCTTACAACTGACTGACATCTGCCTTGTCCTTTCAGTGTGCTACATCATGCTACTGTCCTACTGTCCTTGTCTTCTCCAGTTAACATCTGTTCTTTCTAACTCTAAATAAGTGCTGGAGCAGTGGTTCTCAGCCTTCCTAACGCTGTAGCCCTTCAATACAGTCCCCCATGTGTGGTGACCTCCAACCATAAAGTTATTTTTGTTGCCATTTCATAACTGTAATTTTGCTACTGTTATGAATTGTAAATACCTGTGTTTTTTGGTGGTCTTAGGTGACTCCTGTGAAAGGGCCACCCGACCTCCAAAACGGTCATAACCCACAGGCTACAAACCTCTCTGCATTAGAAATTCAAGACTCCAGATTTCTAATATTTACTTTTGAGGGTGTGCATGTGTAATCTGTGCTTGTATTATGTGTGTGCTCCTGTGAGTACAAGCACACATGTGCCAGGAACATGTATAGAGATTAGAAGAAAACCTGAGTGTCAGTCCGTCCTTGCCTTCCGCTTTGAGAAAAGGTGTCTGTTCTCTGTGACTGCCTGTGCCAGGTTGGTTCCTGTGATACTGCAGGGATTCTTCCTGGCCTGCCTCACTTTAGGAGCACTGGGATTACAGGCATACTCTGCACTGTCCAGGGTTATGTAGGTTCTTGGAATCTGAACTCAGGTGCTCACTCTCTCTCAACAGTCACTTTATCAACTAAGCCATTATCCTGAACTAGATTTACACGGTTAAAAGTCTGCTTATACATATTTCTCAACAAATGTAACTCATAGTTATTTAAAAAGAATCATGAAATTCTCGTTTACTAAAAAATTAAAAGCACACTGTATCACCATGTATAAATTAGATAAGGGCAGAAAATATCAGCTCAAGGCTTTATCATGCTACTGATTTCAGCTGTTCTCTCGCATCAGGAATTGGCACCCTCTCTGTGAAGAACAGCATCTGGCCTTCTCCTCAAGAGAAACTAAACAGAATCAGGCTTGCATTAGACTCCCCTGGCTTCTGACTGTGTCTCCTTATTTTCATCATATTTTAAGCTGGTCATACAGCTCTTTTTTTTTTTTTTTAAATAGCAGTTGTTCAGATATAAGAGAAATGCTCATAGGTAGGTTAGGGACTCTATCTTGGGTAGACAAAGTGGTGGCCAAATGCTATGCCTAACTATCATGTGCTTTGCTAAACAGACCAAGTTAAGTTTTCAAAGCACTCCTCTTCCAAGATCTGGCTTCAGGCCAGAGAAAGCACACTTGGTTCCTGAATGAAGAGGGTAGGGTGAGCAGCTCCATAGAGAGAGACATGCCAGGAGCCGGGCAGTGGTGGCGCACGCCTTTAATCCCAGCACTTGGGAGGCAGAGGCAGGTGGATTTCTGAGTTCGAGGCCAGCCTGGTCTACAAAGTGAGTTCCAGGACAGCCAAGACTACACAGAGAAACCCTGTCTCGAAAAAAAAAAAAAAAAAAAAAAAAAAACCAAAAAGAAAAAAAAAAGAGAGAGACATGCCTACCAACAGACAGACATACATAGATACAGGGATATAGTTAGGGTTTTACTGCTGTGAACAATGACCAAAGCAAATTTTATAAAAACAACATTTAATTGGGGCTGGCTTACAGGTTCTGAAATATCCAGGCAGCCACAGTATAGGAGGAGCAGAGAGTTCTACATCTTCATCTGAAGACTGCAAGCAGAATAATGAATTCCAGGCAGTTAGGATGAGGGTCTAAAAGCCCACACCCACAGTGGCACACCTAGTTCAACAGGGCCACACCCTGTAATAGTGCCACTCCCTGGGCTGAGCATATATAAACCATCACAGACAGTAAAAGAAAAACATTGTAGATACACATGGGGTGGATGGGGTAATTATACAGAGTAAGGGAGAAAAAGGGGAGCGGGAGTCAGTGAAGACAGAGAGGAAAGGAATTGGGAAAGAGAGGTTATGACAACCTCCACCAACACACTGTATGAGATGTAACATCTGCCCCCCAACCCAGGGCAGGAGGATACGAGGAGGGAGGGTAAGAGAGGGAGGGGTGTTCCATCTAGTTTCCAAAGGGAAGGCAACCACGAATACTAAATGTATAACTCTGAATTCATGCTGAGTTGTATTTGCCCCAATTGTAAGTATTAAAACCCAGGTATAAATCAAAAGAAATGAAGCAAATAATTACACATTTTAATCTCTGCTCTATTAGTAAATATTTGATATTAAGACTATGGCTTTTTAAAAAAATATTTTTAAAGGTAGCTTACAAATCCTTACATTTTGTGAATTGTTTTTAATGCTAAACAACACTGAACAGAGTTGACATGATTATTAAATACATATACTTTTTACAAAAGAAACCCAGGACTAAAGTGAGTAAAGTACTTGACACCACCACATGAGGACCTTTGTTCACAACTCCAGAACCTACATGAAACTGGATGTAGCACCATCTGCAATCCCTGTACTCCTATAGCAATAGAGGAGGAAACAGGAGAACTTCAGATGCTTCCAGGTTGTCCTCTAACTTCTACACTTATGCTATGGCACATGGATACCCCCACACTCACATACACAGAGACACAGACAGGGAATCCAGGCAGAGCTTTACAACAACAACAAAACCAAAAAAAAAAAAAAAAAAAAAAAAAAAAAAAACCCAAAAACCTCTACTTGGAGTTCTAGTCTCAATTTACACATCCCAAACACAGTAAGGGATACCACCATTCATGACCACTGTCCTTCTCTCAGTGGACATCATGCAGACAGGATAACAGCTAAGAAACGCCTCTTCAACTCAGGTTCTTTTCTTAAATCTTATTAAATGTTTTACTGTTCTTTTATCATCCAAGAGACTAAGAGATGAGACATCTCCGCAGAGCCAGAAGCAACTTGTGCCAAGTATAAGTGCATCAATAGGATTTAGGGGACTATCTTGGTCTGATCAATTTCCTAACACAGTAGTAAAATCCCCCAGTCTGATAAGAGTCATCAGTGGAAAAAAAAATTTAAAGATAGTATCTCTTGAGTACTATAGCACAGCTACAGAGCATACTACAGACTAGCAATCAGTTCCCCCATGACTACGTGTCTGACAGGAGGCTTATAGGTTCCTCCTGCTACCCAGGACAGGTCAAGATTGAAGCCTTGCATTTGGCTGTAGTGACTGTCTGAGGGCCTAGTGGAGTTTCTCTGCTGCACTTGGGGACAGGAGTCATGTGTGCTAAGTCCTCTTCAGACAGCAACTTAGGGAAGACATAGAATTCATGCAAAAGGATATAAATTCACAACAAAGAAGGTTTAGTTGACCAATTTGGTTTTATAATTTTAAGAGTTAGCTTATTTTCCTGACAAGTCTCAAGTAAAATGCAGGAAAAAACGGAGACAACGTGGAAGAAGGTAATTACGGTACACGTTCAACCTAGTAAGATTATCCAGTCCATGACTTGTCTTTAAATGAAACTCACACTTCAAGATACTGCCAGGGAAGACTAAACAGTCTGCATTCGGCATCAGGCAATGTATAAATTCACCCAGTCTCTGAAAGCCTCACTCCTGAAATGTCCCACCATCATCCTCAGTTAAAGCAAAGACTTAATGATCACAGCATGTCAAGTACATGAAAACACACAGACTCTTGGCCAGGCATATAACATGTAGCAACACATGTCACTGAAAGCTCAGTTTAGAATCTCTCTTTCATTTGAAACATGCCCCTTCTCAGACTTCACTTCACTGTTCTCATGTCCAAAAATGCAATGTGCTTCTAATGGGGCACTTTGCCTCCCCCCAACTGTCACAATTTACGCTCAGCCTGCCAAAGGCAGCATTTAAAGCATCACCTGAATCGTTGAACCTTCATTATGATAATATCCTCCCAAGGAATATCCAAGACAAGGACCTGCAAAGAGGGGGTAAATCATGACCTTCAAACCCACAGCAGCTCTTTCTGACACGTCAGCTCTGAGCTGTACCAGTGTTTCTCCCTAAAGCTGCTGTGTGCAGAAGTCATGCTTCAGACCTTCCTAGCACTGTCCCCACTTGGTTTATTACTTACCAGTATTCTATGTTACGTAAATGTACCAACTGACTAGCACAATGTTTGCTTTAGCACTGTTCCAAGCAGTATTTATCAAACAATGGTGTTAGTTTAATGTAGAAGTTCATTATTTATTTTAATAAAACCACGTGGCAGCCCATAGAGAACTCTCACTGACTACACAGATATGTTTCTATTTAACAATGTCTCATCACTTTTACAGGTACCAGCTTTTTCCTGTTACTGTCATCTTCTTTCAAAAGCATTCCCATGTATCTGACCAGCCTGCACAGCTAAATTCCAGCCATTATAATCACAGGTTCACTTCAGTTCTCAATCTTATTTCTCTTTGATTCTGTTTCTTTAGGTTCTAGAGAAGGTATGATGTAGTGTAACTGCTGAAAAAGACGTCAACTGGGGGCACTGTCTCCAGAAAATTCAAATTTCAAATTGAGGAATCCAGAGCTGACCTTTGGCATTCAGTGCATCAAAGAACAGTTACCCAGAGCCAGGGCTGGGAGTTAGCTTCAGAGTGTGTTTAGGTGGGTTACGAATAGCACACAGAGAAAAAAAACTCTTTACACAAAGCTCTTGGCATCATTTCCACTAGAGAGATTTAAATGAAAGGGATGATTTCAATACTGGCTGCCCTAACAAATTAGTCTACAACTGTTACCTCTCTGCCAAAGCATTTTCCTCTCCTGTAATGTAGAGGTGCTTTTAAAATTAAAACGTAAGTGGAAAGCACTGAAAAGAGAGTCATTTACAGTACTTGGGCCACTTGAAATAACTTTTCACCAAAGGTCTATAATCAAATTATCAAGCTCCTCAAGTCAGTGCTTTATGAGGAAAATAAAAGCCTCACTAAAGTCTCTGGGCCTCTTGGCATTTCCACATCTCTGGATGGGGCTCACAGGGCAGCACACCATTCACTCTACTGCATGAAAGAGAACAGATCACAAAGGGCAGATTACAAGGGAGAATGACTCCACTGGTGGGGGAAGGGACAAGCGTGAATGGCCTGTAAATAATGTTGCTAAGAAAGGAGAAGGAATATGGCAACCTCCAATAATCCTCCCACCAGGAATGTTTCCAAGAGGACTGTCCTTTAACTGTTTTCAAGTATGTGAGAAATACAAAACCCTACAGAACATCTGTGGGTACATCTCGTTGGCCTGCTTAACTTGTAGCTCTCTGAGAGCATTTGTAAGAACACGTTTAACAGGCACCCAATACCCAACACGCACTGGAAATGACAGGAGCGGTGTTAGCACCACTCATCGCTGCAGCTGGAGTTTAACACCTCTTCCTCACTGTCACTGCTATGGCACACCTTTTCAGAAGGAAAACAGAATGAACACTCTGGATAGCCATCTGGTCTCCTGAAGGCATTCTATGGCATAGACTCACTCAGACTTCTACTTGAGGATTACTGTCTCCTCAGACACATGACACAAGGGAGAGAGCCTTCTGGGAAGAAACTGCCCTACAGCTCTGAAAAGAACCCAATTGTCGTGACATTTAAGCCATCACTGTGACTGCGTCCATCCACTGCCAACCCATGAATAACAAGCTGGCTAGTGCCTCTATTTGCCAAGAGTCATAGGGTCTTCTTTCTCTTTGCCCTCCTCTAGAAACTAGGTGCTATGGGAAGGACACTGACAGACCAATCACTGTGCCTATAGTAAAATGACCTCTATCATCAAGCAGACCTTCTATCACATTACTCCTTTGAAGTGTTCCCATTCCTCGAGTATCAATGACAAGAAAAGGGAAAAAAATAAATAAAAGGTGAAACTCCCACATCCATCAGTCTTTAGGTACAACTGTGTGTGTGTGTGTGTGTGTGTGTGTGTGTGTGTAAGGGGGAGTGATTAGTCTATAAATTCATCAGTTTGACATTAAAATTTTATTTATTAAAATTTCAACTTACTATGTAGGTAATACAAAAATAAGGGGCTGGAGATGGCTCAGTGGTTAAGATCACTGACTGCTCTTCCAGAAGTCATGAGTTCAATTCCTAGTAACCGTATGGTGACTCATGACCATATGACCATCTGTAACGGGATCCCATGCCCTCAAGTGTGTGAAGACAAAAGATTCATTCGTGTGTGTGTGTGTGTGTGTGTGTGTGTTTAAAAAACTACAAAACTAAAATAACTAAATTAGCCAGGTAATTTACATCTGTAATCACTACATTCAGGAAGCTGAGGTCAAAGATTCATCATGAGTTCCAGGCTACTATGGGCTACACCAGCAACTTCAGGCTACATTGCTATAACATATAAGTTTTATATACACAAGTAAAGAGAACATTAAAAAAAAAAACCTAGTAAACTTGATAATTACATGAGATGATTTGCTTTTATTGCTTTTTACTTTTTTGTTTTTTGAGGACAGAGTTTTTCTGTGTAGCCCTGGCTATCTTGAAATTTGTTCTGTAGATCAGGCTGACCGAGAACTTTTTTATTGTTTTTTCAAGATGAAACTTTTGTGCAAGTCTCATCTTTCAGGTCAAGGAGGAGGCTCAACTCCAAGAGGTAAGGGACTAGGAGAAGTACCTGCTGAGTGCTGTGCTCAGTCTGTCTCAAGAATCTCCAATCCTGCAACCTTATTATTCCATCTTATTCTGAACAGAGGACACTAAAACCTAATGAATCACAAAATGGCAACAGCAAACCCTCAGTCAGACATTACTTAAAAGACCCCCCACCTCCACACCCATCAACCTGGAGGGAGGCTGGGGTACTTCCTTGGTGACCCTATGTAAGGCTTTTCCTAAACAGAAAGTGTCTGCTGTCTACAAATGAACCTCACCAGTGATAGTAAAGGAAACCAAGATCACAGTGCTAATGCTGGCAGTTTTAGACACATCATATCAACAGCATTTTGATTAAAGTTTCAAGATCTATTTAGATTTAAAGTCCTCTAATGAAACAGCCCAGTCAAGCTCATTATTTGAAGAAGGCATGAAATTTGAGCCCAGTAAAAACTGAAGGACTTATGGTCATCATCTTCCCGGCCCAAAGACAGAAGGAACAAGATAAATAATTCGCATAGTTTTGTTGGTGCTCTAATAACTGAAAAAAGTCAATACTGGAGTCACAAACCGTAATTTTATTCACTCCATTTTAGCTCCTGAATGACTTTCCACGGTTGCTGTTTGCATTTTGAAGTTGTTTTTCACACAGTGTTCTGTTTGAAATTTACTGTGGATTTGAAGTACCGGACAAAACAGCTTTCAAACACATTCTACAGGAAACACTATGAGCTGTCTGTCATGAAACCTCACTCACCACAAGATTAAAAAACAAAACAAAACAGAGGGTGTTACGGGCTCTTCCATTTTTGGAGGGAGGACCCAGTGCTTCCTCAGTGTTTTGAAATCCCGGAGCTGTTTGTTTGCTGCAAACCTCAGCATTTTCCAAGAGTTAATAGCAAACTCAACTCCTGCCTGCATTTGAACTTTGGCCAGATCACTCAAATGACACTTCAGAAGGGCTCCCTCGGACAGGACAGCTGGCAGCAGTTAATCCCTTGCTGAGATTAGCACTGGTCCCCAGCACTGCAGAGCTCCCTCCCTCTAGCATCTGAGCAGCAGGTCCTCCCCTTCAGGCCTGTTAACACAACAGGACAATGCCAGAAGGAAGAGACAGACTCAGCCCAGATCAATGCTAGTGGGCAGAGTCCTAACCTATCTTCTACAAGTTTATTCAGAACCAAGCCCCAGGCCAAGCCCAGCTTGTGAAGACTACCAGGAAACAGTCACCCAGCAGAACTTTGGGCTCCATGCAGAGGAAAAGGCTGAGCTTCTGGTTATCTTCTCTTCACCACTGTGCTTCAGTGCAAGCCTGCATCATGATGTGGGTCTGCCCACCAACTCCAAATATGCTCCATGTTTGGGCTTATGTAACATTTGCTACTACTGTAAAAACCCCTTGAATTACAAAGGTCCTGGCAGATCAAGAGAAAATGGGGTGGAGTCTAATTTCATCTAATATGGTCATAGAATGCATGTCAACTGGTATAAATTAATTCCTCTACATCAATGATTCTCAACCTTCCTTTCCTCATGTTGTAGTGACTTCCCCAACAATAAATAAATTAAAATAACTAATAAATAAAATAAAAATTTTGTTGCTACTTGTAACTACAATTTTGCCACTGATGAATTATAATGCAATTATCTGATATGCAGAATATACGATATGTGGCCCCTGTGAGAGGATCCTCCAGACCCCAAAGGGTCATGACCCACAGGTTGAGATTCACTGCTCCACATAAAGGGTATCACAATTTGTCAGTAGTGAAGATGGAATTTATAAATGTAGTCTTCTGAAATGTGAATTACTCAACATCATCGTTATCTGACTAACTTTAGAGTAGCAATGTAACTACTGGGATTATTTATAAAAAAAGCATAGGCTTAATTATAAAACTTGTGTAATTATATTTCTATAAGTATCAGTAGCCTTTCCCCTACACTAGCTAGACTCACCAAGGGTCAGCCTATTAAGCAAACTTTTCCTTTTTAAATCAGGTGGCAAAAATCTGGACCCGTTTTTGATACTTATTTTCAAAATTTGCACTTATTGTCTGGTTGGGCATCCAATCCTTGGAGCCAACATAGAGCACTCCTCTACTCTTTCTTTTCCTTCCTTCCTTCCTTCCTTTCTCATTATTCAAGACAGGGTTTCTCTGTAGAGTCAGTCCTGTCTGTGCTGGAACTCACTCTGTAGATCAGGCTGGCCTTGAACTCAGAGATCTACCTGCCCCTTACCACATTCTTCTTCTTCTAATAAAACTACCCTCTGAGATCAGACGAGATCGGGCGCGTTCAGGGTGGTATGGCCGTAGACAACCTTACATCCGACAGAGGGCTAATATCCAATATATACAAAGAACTCAAGAAGTTAAACTCCAGAGAGGCAAGTAACCCTATTAAAAAATGGGGTACAGAGCTAAACAAAGAGTTCTCTCCTGAAGAATATCTAATGGCTGAGAAGCACCTAAAGAGATGTTCATCATCCTTAGTCATTAGGGAAATGCAAATCAAAACAACCCTGAGATTCCATCTCACACCAGTCAGGATGGCTAAGATCAAAAACACAGGAGACAGCAGTTGTTGGCGAGGATGTGGAGAAAGAGGAACACTCCTCCACTGCTGGTGGAATTGCAGGCTGGTACAACCACTCTGGAAAGCAGTCTGGCGGTTCCTCAGAAAACTGGGCATGACACTCCCGGAGGATCCCGCTATACCACTCCTGGGCATATACCCAGAGGCTTTACCTGCATGCAATAAGGACACATGCTCCACTATGTTCATAGCAGCCTTATTTATAATAGCCAGAAGCTGGAAAGAACCCAGATGTCCCTCAACGGAGGAATGGATTCAGAAGATGTGGTATATCTACACAATGGAATACTAGTCTGCAATTAAAAACAATGAATTCACGAAATTCCTAGGCAAATGGTCAGATCTTGAAAATATCATCCTTAGTGAGGTAACCCAATCACAAAAGAACACACATGGTATGCAGTCACTGATAAGGGGATATTGACCCAGAATCTCGGAATACCCTAGACACAATCCACATATCAATGGATTTCTAAGAAGATGGAAGGAGAGACCCCTGGTCCTGGAAAGACTGGATGTAGGGGAACGCCAGGACAGAGAAACGAGAGGGGGTTGAATGGAGAAAAGAGGGAGGGAAGGGGGCTTATGGGACTTTTGGGGAGGGAGGAAACGGGAAAGGGGAAGTGATTTGGAATGTAAATTAAAAAATTAAAATAAAATAAAAAAAAAACCAAAAAACTACCCTCTGTGGATCCTTACAAGCAAGTGATGCTGGCTGGGCTTTTCTAATCTGAGCACCATGGCAATCTCCATACAACTAACTACTCCCTTTTTGCCAACTAACAAACCCTACTGTTAAAGAGACATTCTATAGACTGTCAGCTGAGAGGAGCTTTAAGGTAACAATGGCTCAGTACATCAGAAGGAGCTCTTTTTAAATGTGAAAGGAGGGGAAAAAGTAACATAATTCCTGTATGACTGGGTGAGTGTGTGTGTGTGAGAGAGAATGTGTGGGAATGAGCAAGAGAGCAAAAGTGAGAGCAGGGGAGGGAGGGGGGAGGAGGAGAAAGGGAGAGCTGGGGGGAAGGGGAGGGGGAGGGAGAGAAGGAGAGGGAGAGGGAGAGAGAGGGAGAGAGGGGATCTGGGGAGAGAGGGGGATAAGGGGGGAGGGAGGGAGGGGGAGAGAGAGAGGGAGAGAGAGAGAGAGAGAGAGAGAGAGAAAGAGAGAGCACTCGCACGCAAGCTCATTCATGAGAGGGAGCGCTATTTAACAAAAGTCATGAATTACTCTGGTGCAAATGATTTTACCAGAAGGCAAGAGAAAAAGAGAAAATGTGAGACACAAGTTTTAAATTAACTCTGAAAAAGAGAATTGCCACACTCTTTACATTTACCTGGGTGTGAAGTTCTCTGGGTGGGTGGGTGTGCTCAGGAGTAAAACACTGTGGTCACATGGTAGTTCTTTTTCTTTTCTTTTCTTTTCTTCCTTCCTTTCTTTCTTTTAGAAATCTCCAAACTGATTTTCACCATGGCTATCTGCACACTCACCAACACTTTCCAAACATTCTTCAGCATTTGTTGAGATTTACTGATGATAGCCACTCTGACTGGGGAGAGGTAATGGTATCTCAAAGTAGTTTTAATTTGCAACTCACTAATATCTGGAAAAAAATGAACAATTTAAAAACATCCACTGTCCGCCTGTGGGGTGTGTGTGTGTGTGTGTGTGTGTGTGTGTGTAAGCCTTTTTAATGCCCCCTTCTGTATATGGTGACAGTGCTAGTAAGAAAAAAAACATCCTGAAAGCAGGCAGTCTATGACTGCTCTGGGACTGAAGGCACTGTGCATGGCTAGGAAAGGTCCCTGTAGACTGCTTACTGCCTACTTTATTTTGAGACAGTCTTGCTAATGATGAGGCTAGCCCTGAAACCTGTGACCTCCTACTCCAGCCTTCTGGGCAGCTGGGATGCAGACATGTTCATGCCTAAGAGAAATAATTTGGGCTTGTTCTTTTACTATGTTAGAGAAAGCAGAAGGGATAGTGAAGACTGAGGAGAACATAATTTTATAGACTCGAAAGCTGTACATAAACACAAAAACTAATAATAAAGTTCTCACTAAAGCTTCAACACTACTTCTCAGTGTTCTGTAGAAAATTCTGTTGCAGTCAATCCTAGCTTTGCTCTTCCTGGAAAGCATTACTATTGCTTACATCATTTCCCAACAGCATTCACAAAGCTTTCTGGGTACTTTTGGTTTTTTATTTGTTTCTTATGAAATAATTAAGGCACCTTATTAAAAAGATGAAAATATCATTTTAATGAAAATAAATAACATCCTTACAGACCAAAAATTCTGTGACTGCCACACTTACAAGGACATACACATGAATGGTAATTCTACTGTGGCTAAGAGTCAGAGAGCAGCCCCCTCTCCTAGGAACCAGCACTCATGGCAGCCAGAGGCAGTGAGGGTTGGGATGAGGGCACAGAGAGACCAGTCTGAACACTTCCAATTCAAGGGAAAGGATCTGGATTCACCTAGCACCATGCCTCCTCCTACAGGCAGAGAGTAAATCAAACAATGTATGCACTTCAATACCAAGTACACAGCGAGGCACTCAGTAAGTCTTCTCTATCATTGATTACAAGCAAGGTGATAAACAGCTTTTGAAGAAATGGAAGAGAAGAGTACCATGTAAGTCTGTACTACATAGACTGGTCTGTCCTTCACAGACCTTGGGATTTCCTAAACAGCACAAGTGCCATCCTGTGTTCTGCAGGACCACAAAAAAGCTGCTGGTAGCAGGCAGTTCTTCATCTTACAGGAACACAGGCCTCCACCAGCTCCACTGTCTCAGCAGGCCAGACAGGTTATAATTGGCCTTAATTGGCACTTAAAGCAGTTTTAGCATTCCTTAGCTGCTGCCAAGGAACACTTGAAAGGGGAAGAAAGTATTTTCAAACTTGGAAATACCAAGCAATTCATTCACAGTTGAGGGCCTCAAAGACTGCTATCTGAGAATCCGGTTAGCTTCACCAAGAAACAGAGCTATGCTATTATGCAATGCTCATTAGGAGAGGTGGTAAATGAAGTTTATATGAGATAATTCACCTTAGGGGCTAATCCTACACAGTAGCTTTGCTCTGGCTTACCTCTTCTGATCTTTCAAGGGATAGCTTTTCAGGGCCAAATCACACACTTCATGAATGTAAGGCAGACAAATAATACATTACTCTCATGGTCTGATTAACAAAGGTGTGTGAATCACTGTCTGATCCCTAAGTTTTGTTATCAATTGATAGACAAACATGAACACTATTAAGAGATAATCAAATGAAAAAAGGATACTGAGACCAGAAAAATGGTGACGTATTTCTTTGGCCTTGCAATTAATCTTGCTGAACACTCACTCCATTCTTAAGAGGCTGGCTACACATTCTGCAGGAACAAATCCTAGACTGAATGAATCCACTTTTCTTCCCAAGGCAAAAGCCATACAGAATGTACAGAAATTCCCTACAATGCTAAAAATTACTTTGAATTGTTTGAGAATTTTAAAGTCACTCATTGTGAAATAATTCTTTGCCTTTATGATTAAATATTACCTAGCCTTAGAATGTATTCTGATGTAGTAACAAAGCATATGGGTTGAGAAATTGTTTTCAAACTCAAAATATAATTATACTTGTATGTGTGACTCGTGTGTGTGTGTGTGTGTGTGTCTATTTGTAAGAAACAATGTGAGAGGCTTTAGAAAAGTAAACAGAAATTCAGAAAATAAATCCATCACCTCCCCTCTAGTAGGGTTAATATTCTGTATGGCTAGTAGTAACAAACACAATGGACCACCATCCTTTTGTCAATCTATCTAGTAGATAGCATCAATGCAATGACTACTAATTCTGACCCAGATATACTTCCTGAGACTCTCACACAATACGTCCCAAGAGTGGCTTTGTTCAAAGGGTTAAAGGCGAAAATCTACACGGGAGGCCATCACAGGCCACGGAAGCTGCAGCACAGCCACTCTTTAAGAGAATCTCCGAATACCCTAGACACAATCCGCATATCAATAGATTTCTAAGAAGATGGAAGGAGAGACCCCTGGTCCTGGAAAGACTGGATGTAGGGGAACGCCAGGACAGAGAAACGAGAGGGGGTTGAATGGAGAAAAGAGGGAGGGAAGGGGGCTTATGGGACTTTCGGGGAGGGAGGAAACGGGAAAGAGGAAATGATTTGGAATGTAAATTAAAAATAAAATAAAATAAAATAAATAATTAAAAAAAAAAAGAGTAGCGGGGACTGTTAAATGCAGAGGGTGGGCGCCAGATGGCAGAAGTGTGCATGACATGAGCACTTTGTAACTCTGTTACTAAAGTGCCTATTTACAAGACTCCTAGTTCTCAATGAGAAAACAGATACATGAATATTAATTTCTTTGTTAGTTTACAGGTTAGGATGGACTATTATGCAGTTAGAGAAGTCAGGAAAGAAGGAAAAAAAGACTGAATTATAAACAGCATGTTTGGGATGCTTTCATTTTGCTTATTTACATAAAAATTTAACAGTCTCCCTCTATACCCCAGGTACCCCTTGAACTCACTATGTATCTTCCCAGACCTCCAATTTGGAATAATCTTCCTGTGCTGCCTCCTGGGGGTTGGGATTACAGGTGTGCATCACTCCTCCCAGCTGAGTTTATGTATTTAATACACTCAACAAAATACCATTTTTAAAGGTTGTTTAACAATTTCAAGTATAGAAATATTTTATGGGTTGGCAAGATCACTCAGCAGTACCTGCCAAGTCGACAGCCTAAACTGGATCTGTGGGACCCACATGGTAGATGGAAAAAAACCCACTCCTGCAAGCTGGTCCTAGACCTCCACACATACTGAGGCATACATGCACCCAACACAAACATATTATACAAAATAAAGAGATTAAAATGTGGTCATTTTAGAAATTCTATATGAAGGGAACTTAAAAAAGCCCGAGATGCATGGAATCTGCTGCTGCATTAAACAGCTACCTCACTGAGCTACTCATTTCTTCTGTTGGAAGCACATTATGGTAACAGGTACACAAAGAAGCACAATCAGAATCACAAAACAAAGAGGCCCATTGGCAACTCTGGCAAACTGACATGGTAACTTTCTAAAGCTCACTATAAACCTTTAATATTAGGAATTTTGACAATTACATAATTTATCATAGCAATTGCAAGAGGCAATGAAAACTAATTTTACTCTAGTTCATCTTTTTAGCATCACAGAACATGTTAATTGCACGTTTAATTCACACAGAGGATCAGACACTGTGATCTATCAGCCTCTTCATCTGGTCAGCAGGAAGCTCTTCCACCGATGAGTCCCAAGGCTTCCATTGCAACATTTTTCTTCCAGATTAACTTCATTTTCAACCTGAAGAATCATCTCTTCTACTTTACCACCCTGAAGCAAGTCTTCTAACTTTTTAACATCTGGTTCCGCTCTGACCATATCCAGTGTCTCACTGGTGATCTGTGAACCTATTTTCTATAGTTTGCATATTTAGGGAAGTGCTTCAGAAGATCAAGAATGTTTGTATACAGTATTGTTAGCCTCTCGAGTGGAGTGTCACACACAGCCAATCCACCAGGCCAGTAGTCTTCAGCACACCTACCATGACAGCACGCCCCTCTACATTTTATTTTTAACTCCAAAGACAGTACATGTAAGGCCTTCCATCTCGTATGACTAGGAACTCACTGTCTGTATCTTAACTAAAAGTTGTATTTATTCTTTGTGGGAGCATGTGTGGAGGGCAGAGTTAATCAGAGCTCTTCTTCAACCATGGGGTCTGGAGTACAAAATCATGTTATAAGACTTACAGATAAGATCCTTTTTTTATTTGCTGAGCTATCTCAAGGGCCTTGAACTCATTTTACCCTTTAAGTTGATATAATTACTACTACTACTACTACTACTACTACCACCACCACCACCACCACCACCACCACCACCACCACCACCACCCAAGTTTTCAAATATACAAGGTGAAACTATGTAAAAATATTTAGGTTCTTTTGAAAAAGTGCTCTCTTAAGATACAGTAACACACCTTAATACAGTGCACGGTAAAGAGGAGCAGCATGAGGGAGCCAGTGCTCCCTTCCTCCCAAGCAGTTTACTTTGGAGGCTGGAGTAATAAGCACATGCCCTGGAAGGCAGGGGGTTGCACAATGTAGAAGCAATGAGCATCCTATCTCCTGGCTGCAAAATCAACCCATAGCTTAGCAGGGTTCTAGAAAGAGCAGGTATATTTTAAACAGTCAACAAACTGGCCATGTGAGAGGACTGGGTGGGTTGGAGGGGCACTGCATAGCAACACAGACTTTTCTCCACAGTGTCCCCTGTAAAATCTTAAAAACAGCCTATCTTGTAATAGCTAATGAATTCTATATGTAGTAGGCAAGTCAAAACTGTCACTGAGCTTTTACTACACACACACACACACACACACACACACACACACACACACACACGTATACTTTTTAAAAGTATTAGTTTATCATGTCATCTTTATAACACTGGTTTTTACAAACAGGCTTCTAACCACTTTGACTTCATTATGTTGTAACTAATAAACAAGAATTATGAATATCTAAGTGTATGTGTTTTGACACAAATGCATTGTGAACAATGTGCATGCACAAATATTGTCAAAAATTTACATTTGTGTTATTTTAGTGACCCAAATCAGAACTGTCAAAAAATTCATTAAATCACTACAGCCAAGTCCTACTGAGTAGCCTAGATTAGCCACTATGTAGAAAAACAATGTGTTGAAATACTGACAGTTTCACAGAATGATGGTTCTTTGAAAATACTGCACATGGAAACCAAGCACTGAGAAGCCCACTGCTCACTGACAGAGAACTGGTTAAATTAATGACAAAGGAGTAACAAGATAAAATAGGCAGCTTTAAAAAAAAATATAGCAGAGCAATGTCATTAATATACCAACAGGTTTTTAAAGAGGTAAATTTATAAGAACTCTAAATGTTCATGAGTGGATGGATATGCAGGCAAATATTCTTTTGATTGGGGTCTAATAACAACTTAAGAGCTGATCCATCAAGTTGGATCTCTGAAAAGATGGAGGAACTTGGTTCATTAAGACTGCAGTATGTTACTGGTTAATTTTTTCTAGCATGTGTATTACTACAATAATAATGGTAATAATAATAATAATAATAAAATCAATCATATTCTTTTCTTTCCCCTTTACAGGATCTAGGAATTGAATCCAAGCATTTCTTTTTCTTTAAGACATGGTCTCACTATGTATCCCTGGCTAGCCTGGAACCTTCTATGAAGATCAGGTTGACCTCAAACTCAGAGATTGAATGGCCTCTTGCCTCCAGAGTGCTGGAGTCAACAACGTCCACTACCACATCCAGCTGAATCCAAGTCTTAGGAAGGCTAGACACCCCTTAAATAAAATCTTGCTACTGATGAGAATATGATAAGTCCTAGGAAAATATATACATGTTTCTTTGTTTTCTGACTTTTATAATCAGATTACTAACTAGGTTTATGAATAAAATAACAACGAAACAGTAACAATAAGAAAATAAACACAAAAGAGCTGAAAAGAATAAATCATCTTCCCAAATTTACCATCATTTTTTCCCTACCTCCACAATCTTTAAGAAATCCCTACAAGCTGAATAAAACACATCAAAGACTTCTCATTCAGGTCAGTACCCTTCGCTAAAATGGGAATACCCACACGCACACTGAAAGCGTAACCCCAAGCTCAAGTCAATTATCCAGCTCCTTAAACCCAGGTACCACGGGCCAACCCCTTGCTTTACTCCCCACAGGCCCTTACCTTGTCCACCAGCAGCCCTTGCTGGCTTCTACTTCCAACGCAGATTTCAGTTCCAAAGACACCACTGTGCCCCATCTACCACAATCCTTATCTCATCGATCTCTTAGACTTAGCCAGTGAAAAGCAACACACTAACTGATTTCTGTAACTCCCTGTATGACTCAAGTCCCACCAGGCAACCAAAACTAGAGCTTGACCCTTTTCAACAGTCCTCCCGTGACAATGCATGTGCACTGTTCAATCTGATTGTTCCAACATCTTGTAGAATCCGAGGGAGACCTGGTCTCCCTTTTCCAATTTCAATCTAGACTCCCTTTCTTCTTGGTACACTGTTCTGCCTTCTTGGAGACTTTCTGCCAGCCCACTCCCATCCTGGACTTATGCACTTGCTGTTTCTGCTGCATGAAACACTTTCCTCCAGATCTCAAATGACTGGATCTTTCTTCCTGCTGAATTGAAATACTAACTCCTTAGGGAAGCTGTCTTCAAACACTCATTTTGCTGTTGTCATTTTTGTCTTTCCATTCTCCCTCAACAGAATACAGACTGCTTGATATCAGGGTTACCATTCTGCTAACAGTACACAGAAATTTCCGGTATTTAATGAGCACAAGATATTTGTTAAAACATGAATAATGTCACTGACAATTTAATGTCTTCTAAAGCAAATCCCAATGATAGATATTAATAAAAGCAGGCATCGATAAGAGGAAAAATCAGTACATTGTATAACTAGAAATTAAAATGTCCCTTTCAAATACCATAAAGAACATCAGTGTAAAGTTCTGTACTTATCACATAACTAAAGAAGAAAGGTAAAATGACATTATTTAGAAATGAGGACACCCTCTTATCAGACGCAAATGACCTCGTCTGTAGTTTTAATCAGCACTATTTGGCTTGTGGAAAAGAATAATAGGAATTTATTTTACATGTTATTAAGTTGCAAAGAGTGCAGGTCAAACCATCTTTCTGGACTGATTTCTGTAGACAGTAAGTACAGCATTGAGAAATGTTCACCCCGCCGGGCAGTGGTGGCGCACGCCTTTAATCCCAGCACTTGGGAGGCAGAGGCAGGAGGATTTCTGAGTTCGAGGCCAGCCTGGTCTACAAAGTGAGTTCCAGGACAGCCAGGGCTACACAGAGAAACAAAAAAGAAAAGAAAAATGTTCACCCTGACATCAATCCTACTAAGTTGTGCCTGTTCTGGTGAGCTCCCTGTTCTGGTGAGCTCCCTGTTCCCCTGACTGCTGGGGAGAGACACTGGCACATGTGTGTTCTGCTCTGCAGTTGTATCAGTTTATAAGATTCTCTGAAGAGCTACAAGATCTCTTCTACAAAAAAGGGAACTTAGTTTTGGTTCCAAGTTAAGTACAAAGGCAGAGAGAAATCCAGTGGCTTTGCCTCCACTGCCGATTCCAGCACCTACCACCCATCAACTGCATCCTTCAATTATCAAATGTCTCTATGATGTGACTGGTTTACAATGCTGATCCAGCCTTTCTAAAAAAACTTAAAAACTGACCTGAGACGAAACATCTGTCACTAATCCTACTAGTCTAGGACAAGTAGAGTTCGTTATGTCTTCTTGGGCTTTCCTTTCACAGCTCTCCATCCATATTACATGCAAGAGAAATAGGTGGCTTGGTACATTTTATTTGTGCAAATGAAATTTAATTTTGGACTTTTATCTGTAAACTAGGAATAAAATAGAGAATGAAGCAATCTGAATAAAAATGCTTTGAAAATCACCAAGTACTATTAAAAATAATGAATAATTTGTGGATATTAGATATTTCAATTAATGTCAATCTTAAAAAAAATTTAGTTATCAACAAAATAGTAAAGTAGAAAAATACTCAGACTATAACTATTCACTAGCAAAAAATTTTCTCAGAGTTAAGAAACATTTTTTTCTTTATTCAAAAAGTCACCAAAATACTCAAATAAAATAACACATTAAAACATCCCTAAGGGGCTAGAGAGATGGCTCAGCAGTTAAGAGCACTGACTGCTCTTCCAAAGATCCTGAATTCAAATTCCAACAACCACATGGTGGCTCACAATCATCTGTAACGAGATCTGATCCCTCTTCTGGTGTGTCTAAAGACAGCTACAGTGTACTTACATATAATAAATAAATAAATCTTTAAAAAAAAAAAAGAACACCCCTAAGTCCTTGCTTCCTAAGTCTAAGTCAATCCGATTAGAGGGGTTGTTCTCGATTAAATAGCAAGCCCTGTGATGCAAAATAACTCAAAACCATGACAACAATTACAGGTGACAAGCAACAAAATTGAGGAGATTACAGCCAGGTGTAGTTCAGCAGATCTCAGAGTAAAAGTCATCTTACGGTTACATTAACATTCTTTGAAGTCAAGTAACTAGCACAAGAAAGTCAGGAGTGATTTCTCCTGGTAATAACCCACCATCTGATGAAAATGGCATTTTACTGAATATAATTTATGCTGGCACCCAAAAAATATAAAGCACCCAACTCATTAAACAGAAGACTCAAAACAGAAAGAACCATAAGACTACAGCAGTGATCAGAGAGACAGCTAGTTTATGACTGACGTCTGTAAGCAGAGGTCTGCCATAGGTCTGACCAGTGGGCTGGCACCCACTCACAATGGCCAGTACAAGCAGCTGGTGGACAACCAAGATACCGGCATGTAATCCATCTGCAGAGCAACACAAGAGTCTAGAATTCTTTTTCAAAATCTGTTATTTCCAAGGGTTAAACTCCTAATTCAAAAGGAAATAAAATTTAATCGCTTAAGCTGCTGTTTCCCAAAACTTGAAATACTTCACTCCCAACATTATTAACATTAAACCGGAAGAGAAACAGGTGCCATTTCCAAAGCTCGTTTACTCTGTGCTAAACCCAGCTAACACTTGCTATCACCACTTCACACCCAGTCAGCTGGACTTCTTTTAAACAAGAGGGGCAGGTCTCAGGTTCATAGCCAAAACTGGTATGAACTGCCACAAAGAATTAAATATTCTTTATCTTACACTGCCATCCTGTATGGTAAACATTAGCCTACACTGTTTCCCTTAGAGTTTTCTTTGTAAATGTTTTATACCAATAAAAACTGGTATAAAGAAACATAGTGAGTGAAATTATGTTATTAAGTCAAATTTAATGGGATAGAGCCTGATTAAATATTGGGAATGAATGGCTCAGTCACAAGCCATTACCATACCCTACTTTAGAGAGCCAAGCTGACCCAAAGGTTAGTAAGAAGACCAGCCTAACCAATCTAAAGAGAAGTGCTTCAAGGGCTGACACTGGAACAGGGTGTTAATTAATTATAGAGATTCTAAGTACGGTACCTGTCCAAGCTGAGTTAGTATCTTGTCTATTTCTGTTATGTAAGATCACTCCTTTGTCTGTGTAGAAAGGTGCTGGTGGTGTTTCAAGGCCCTCTTCCTAAACAAAAACAACAAACAGCAGGGCACAAGAGTAGAGGGACCTATCTAGAGGCTCTGTCTGTGGCAGTCAGTCACTAGGAGGGAGGTACCCAACCCCACATGCAGGGTGCAAGTCATCCCTAACCGCACTCTATTTCTGCCTGTGTGGAGCCAGAGAAAAGATATGTAGTAAGACACACACTTTATTCAGTAGTATAAGGCCAACAGATCCGTCACCAACTCACTAAAAGATTCCCACTTCAAAAGCGTGACACTTGGGACCTGGAGAAAGTTACCCTATGTCCTCTTTCATATTTACATTTTTAGCAGCAATCAATGTGACATGATACAAAGACGTTAAAACAGATTTTTAAAAACAGAGCCCCTTTCCCCTTATCACTGCCAGAGTTAACAACTCTGAGGAGGTGTGAATCAGCCCCTGTGAGCACCCGTAATAGCCTCAGAATGGACAGTGTTTGTGCGTTAGCACAGAGCATTGGCCAACTTGCTAGTCACAACCAGCCAAAGGAGCTTTACCCTGACAGTGGCTGGGTTCTGACAGGAGCTTAGTTCTATGGTGGTGAGTGTGAAGTGGGTACTGGGAAGCTATATTAGAGACCTCCCTGCAGGACAGCTCTTGTTAATCCACTGAAGCAAATTATATTCTTAAAATCTGATATAAACCATATGAAACATCCTGTACTTAATTAAAAACACTTAGTAACAAAAATATACATGAGGAATGCTGGAGTATTTCAAAATATTACTTCAAGAACACATACCTTACAATGCAGTTCCAAGCAAGGAAACAGTTATAAGAATGCAATCAGATAGGAAGTCTGGGAGCGTCACAGGGACACTTGAGCCATCACCACCACTAGCCATGTGGAAATCCTTGTGAGCGGCTATTTCCTCCAAAGGCTAGGAAAAATCACATGGCCACTTCTCCAGGCAACAATGCTGTTACCTGTTCACCAATTTCCTCAAAACGTATACTAACAATTGTAAGTAAGTTATCAGCAGCCACTGTAGTGTCCTCTCTTGTCCTAACTTTGGTGGTTTTAAATGAACCAGTAGGATTTTACAGCAACTGCCCATTTGTTCCTAAAAATCACAGGTCAGTATCAACAACACATGAATTCACAGAACATTAATAGCACATTTTTATTAAAGATATGCTTGCTTTTACTAAGACAAGTCCTGATTCCCAATGCTGAAATCTACAGGAATCCAAACCACCCTACATAGTCAAGGATCCTTAACTGCAAAATTCCATAAATGCAAGCAAGAGTCTGAGGATAACAGAACGCTCATGAGAAAGCTGTTTTCCTACAGCCAGGACAAAAATCAGACTATTTTAATGACTTCCTTGACCATACAATGATACCAGAGCAATACACATCAGCAGAAACTATAGTCTGAGGTTTGAATTCTGCCCATTCTCCAGGCTAGATCCTGATGCTGAGCGGCAGTGCAGCAGCAACCCAGAGTGCCCAGCCAGCCAGCCTCACAGGAAAAAGCTGTCCTCAGGGAGTGTTGCTAAGCTAGAAGGATTTAAACGCATATTCAACTTACAATAGTTTATAAGTATGCAATCCCACCATAAATTAGGGAGATCTAGACTGCAATGAACACACGACGATGGCTACTTGACAAGATTCTGATTTCGAAAATAATTTTTTAATCACTACTAACTATGGACAGGGAATGCCGAAACTGTCTTCCTGGGATTTTATCAAAAAGGAAGAGGAGAAGGGAAGAAGGAAGATTGGTTTCCCAAAATAGTTTTCCTTTCCCAATTCCTGTACACAAAAGAAAAGTGACAGGGCAGGAGCAGAGGTGGTTCTCCTTGGCCCTGGGCACAGCTCCCATGCAAGCAAATAGGATGGCAGCCTCCTCCATTTCATCAAGCTCCAGGCTCATCTGTCTCCAATTCCTAATTCTACCAACATTCTCTTCTGTTAGGCCTCTAAGACACTCATCCTCTGCAAGGACTCCTCCTGTAATATTTCCCTCACCACTAGAGGGACCAGCCCCACACTCAGGTCTTGATTGCCAGTGCACTGGGTGGGGACTGAAAGAGAGAAAGTAGACACTAGATTTTAAGATACTTTCTCCATTTCTACTGACAGTCTAAAATGAAGACCCAGGAAAATTAAATCTTTGGATAGTTTCAGTATTAAAATAGTGGTTTTAAAAATACTTATATGTTTCCTTGGTGCTCTTGTTAAGGGTTCCCCACACTGACCCTGTATCCCTAAACTATGAAAGAGGAAATCAAGCTTTTGTGATGTGCTGTCATCACTAGGTCAAGCAGTTTGAGAAGACGACCAAGAGGGCCTTTTTGAGCCTAAGAGGTCCTGCAAGAAGCAGCACATTTATGGTTTATTTACGTGACCTTCTAACCCAGTCTATGTATCAGTTCCCAGAAGTATCACTATGTCATATTCTGGTTGTAAGTATCTGCAACAAGTCTGTTAACACAGAGCGAAGGCCTGTGAGTTACCCTGAGCCTGCTTCTGTACAGGTCTCACCTACAAATCAGTATATCAGCTCTAGCCAATGAGAGCTGTCTGGTACATTCCAAACAGTCTGAGCTCAGTAATGTCACTCTGTAACCAGCCTGGGCCAACAAAGCACAGTTGTTTGGTATATAAGCTGTGCAGTTGCATGTATATTCTCATCAAAACACTTCCAATTTCAGGGAGTGAAAGGTCATTAAAAATTACCTTCTGAAAAAAATAGGCATAACAACAGAAAAACTAAACCTATAGACAGACAGCGAACAATTGGACTCATCAAACACTCGTGTGAAGGCTACTTTCTCTAAGCAGGCTCTCAATTACCCACTGCAGAGCAATCAGGGTTCCTCCTTGTGACGCTCTGGTGTCTGGAGCTGGAGCACGGTACACCGGACTAACCTTCTCAGATCTAAGGAGTGCAAAGCACTACTAATGGCTTAACACATGAATTCTAAGAGTGCCATGAGGAGCACCAAAGTTGCCCCTGCTTCCTGTATTGTAAAGAGCAAACTGAGGATGGACCACCTGCTCAAGGGAAAAAATAAAAAGAAGAACCAGTGGTTCTTACAGGGTTAAATTTAATTCCAAATCAAGTCCAAGCTTCAAAGGCCTGAGTTCAAAATACGGGGCAACTGGCTTTCTTTTCCAATGACAGCGCTCTGTATGGTGGCTTACACCTTCAGTCCCAGCACTTGGGAGACAGAGACAGGCAGATCTCTTTAAGTTCCAGGGCAGACTGGTCTATACAATGAGTTCCAGGACAAACAGAGCTACATAGCAAGCCCCTGTCTCAGGAAATCTTTAACAATACTGATGATTTCAAGAGATAACTTCCTCCTCAGATTTCAGGAAAAACCAAAAATACAACTCACAAACATAAAATTCAAAAAAACACCCAACATGATAGTTCTTAGTCCCTTCTACAAATTAAAAAGACTACATCCTGTAGGGAAAGATGCTGATAAGCCCTCCCTGTGTTATCACTAGCCTGCAGTGCAGCGGCTTTCTTTACCTTCCCCTCCTGTTGATTCTTTTGGTGCAGCACTTACCATAGTGAGATTGAAATGCCTGTGGTTTGACAACGTGGTTGCAGTCGTTACATACCACCAAGTAGAAATCATCATGTGCGGGGCAGAGACCAAAGATCGGCATATCTGCAACAAAAAAACACCACCACTTAGTTATCTGTCAGGACTGAAAGGAAGCATCTGGAGGAGCACTACTTTCCAAAAGGAATGCCTTTTCATAGAGAACAGAACACATGGACAGCTCAAATCCTAGCACAACTGAAAGAGAAATCAAACCGGGTAATGGCCTTATAGAGGGTTGAAATACAAAGAATCATTAGAGTAATGTATAATAGAGCTATTAAAGTATCAACAATGAACACATTAACACAGAAAAATGATTAAAGGTGAACTGTGCTGTGACTGAGGGACAATCTGCAAGATTATGAAATGTTTAATAATTCACAAAGCTATAGTATTCAATGTTTTTATTTGCTTAAATATGCATTCTATTCCAGTCAGCTGGTCCCAAGTTCTATAAATCAGATAGAAAAGGTGCAAAGATATCACCAAAGAGTGAAATTGGTTTCACCACCATGCTATACAAAGAAAATTATTTTCTACTTGATTTTAGGGCCCAATAACCTTTTATGTACTGGCATCACCATACATGAGCACAAATACAGAAGCTCACACATTAACAGTGGTTTGATTTTCAGAATAGGGAGGAGACAACTGTTATTGTTTTTAAATAAAACAATTAAAACCAAACAATGTGCACATACATAAAAATTCAAAGTAATTTATTTTCTTGTGATATGGTTAAATATAAAAGGGTCCAACCATTAGATATTGTTAATAATAATCTGTGAATCAGCTCAGACTTTAGATCCAGAATCTAAAGTTATAAAATATTTCAAAATTAACAATTTTAAGCAAGTCATATGTTACATATAAAGAGTATTTTCAGTGAGTGGATAGATAGTATTTTTTATCTTAACAAATATTTTAGCAGATCAAACTAAGGAAAGACAGAAAAAGAAAGGTGTCCGTGAGGGCAGCTCAGTGGGAGAATGCTTGCCTAGCCTCAGTAAGGCCCTGAGTTTCGATCTCCAGCCTCCACAAAATAAGTAATTAATAAAAAGCAAATGGGGGAATAATTGGTCTCTTCTTTTTCCTATAGACTTAATTTCACATTCCCCACATAATGGTACTGGTTTTAAAAGAAGAAAATACCAAAGGAGATGTCAGAAAATGATATCTGAACTATCAGATTGGCAATCTAATATTTACAAATAGCTATCTTTAGCATTTCCTTGAGAGTGTCTATTATAGTAAATTGCACATAAAAAGCTATAAATCTGAAATGTGCGAAGGAAGGACACTGATTCTGAGATGCAGGCACATTGCTGAGAGTAGCTAGCTCTCTGTCCTGTTTTCTCGCTGCACTCTGACAGCTGCTAACACAGGTCCATTATGTCGCCACTTCACCAAAGAGACACCAAGCTGGAGCCAAGAGCAGGGATCAACACTGATGCATACAATGGCTTGAACCTAAGACCAGAGAACAGTTTCTAAGCATTCCAACAGATTCTAAAGTCAATCATTTGGAATATCAGGGCTAAATATCTTTTGATTACACAAACTAAACAGACACTCTAAGAAAGTGCAGCACACTATGGTTTCCTTGACTATGCCTAACTAAATGAAAAATACGACCTGAACAAGGTACTATTCTCTTTAAAAGCATGTCCACTTTAGGTTAAACAAGTACATATTGGTGTAGGGGTAAAGCTATACTCCGGGAAATGATGCCCACATAACATGCTACTTTTCTTTCTTTTTTATTTTTTAAGATTTATATATTTTATTTATATGAGTACACTGTAGCTGTCCTCAGACACACCAGAACAAGGCATCAGATCCCATTACAGATGGTTGTGAGTCACCATGTGGTTGCTGGGAACTGAACTCAGGACCTCTGGAAGAGCAGTCAATGCTTTTAACCGCTGAGCCATCTCCAAGCCCCACGTGTGCTACTTTTCTAAGGCTATTGTTTGACATGGAAGTTCTATTACATTCCTGTGCTGAATGTCCCTAATATGAATATAAATAAGAAAAATTCAAATTACTGAAGTGGCATAAATTTCACTGCTTAAAGCTACAAAGCATGTCTTTCAATACCACATTAATGATTTCATTCATGAAAATGAGGCAACTAACTTTATTTAATAAACAAAAGTTAAATACCATTTACAAATGGCTGTAGCTTCCTTTAGCCTGTGCTGAGCTGTGTCTGTCATTTCTTACTGCACTCAACAGTAGGCAGCATTATATAACATATGTGCTTTAGCTAGGCACAGCAGCCATGCAATCCCAGCACTTAGGAGGCTGAAACAGAAGGATGTGTTCATGGAAAGATTTCTCAAAAACCAAAACCAAACCCAGCTATACATGCATTCAGATCTTTCTAGAGGCTAATTCTCTACCCATTTAAACCCAAGGCAAAATGAATAAACAGAGCAGCCCATCCAAACTGCATGATGGTCTGAGAACAACACCCAGTAATGGTAATGACAGCGACAATGACAATTACGACGAAGGAAAGACAGAAAATGTGTAGATCCTTGCTAGTCACAGTGACTGATGCACACAACAACCTTTATGGAGCACAAAATGCCTCCTTCTAAACCTGGTTTCCTTCACCATTCTGTAACTAGCAAAATAAAGAGGGAGGTTATTCTGCAAGAAATCTGTATTTCTGTTAAAATTTCACTGTCCCCATCTGACCCTTTTAATTCCTCATGTTGTGACCTTCAACCATAAAATTAAATTTTTGTTGCTACTTTGTAACTAATTTGCTACCACTACAAATCTTAATGTAAATATTGAATATCTGGCATGTGACCCCCGACAGGGTCATGTCCCAGAGCTTGAGAACCATTGATTCTCTACCTACCACCCCTACTAGATGCTACTCTCTAGCAACATATATCTCACACAGAACATTCAGGCTCAAGAGAAACTTACAGTTGACCAAGCCCTATATTTTGCTTTCAAAAATCTTCCCCACTCTGAGTAAATGATACTATTTATCTTCAATGGCTGAAATCTTAAAGCTTAGGTTCTTAGTCCTAGCATGTATGAAGACCTAGGTTCAACAGTCATTTTGACAAAAACAAAGGCAACAAAACCAACAGGTACTATCTCTGGATTCTCCCATCTAGGCCACCCGTATATCCCTGGTCCATTCTAAAACCTCTCGTCAGGGCCCTCCAAAGCCAATGGTGCAGGGCTACTACCACCCTTCCTGTGGATTGTGGAAAAATTCTCCTAAGTAGCTGCCAGAATACCCCTCTAAAAACTTCCATTGGGTCACTGTGGCTGCTTCAAATTCTCTGGGAACTTCTCAATGACAATTATACATAAAGTCTGAGCCCTTATGCTAGCCCCCAAGGTGTCCTTACACTTCTTCTATTCCTAACTCCCCTACCCCATCCCTAACCCCTCTGTTTAGTTCCCTCTGCTTCAGGCATGCTGATGTCCTTTTTTACCAACAGACCTAGAAATCTCTTTCCAAGCCTAGTGTTGCATTTGCTATATATGAAAAGCCTGAAGAAAAAAAAGAGAGAGAGAGAGAAAGAAAAGCCTGGCAATATCTCACACGTTAGGCATCAGCTTAACTGTCATCTCAAACGACTCCTCTTCGAAATCATCTACCCCATCACTGGTATCTTCAGCAAGGTGGCTCAGCGAATGGGCTGCTATCACTCTGAATTTTGGCTTTCTCAAAACAGATGTGACTGTGAGCAATTTCTGTGACCTCCTTTAAGTTCTTCACTTGTCAAAAACTGACAACCACTGTGCCTCTCACACTGTATGCCCATAAGGTATACGTATATAGAGTAAATACAGGCAAGGTCAGAAGGAAACCTGGCCCTTGAAATACTCACTCAGTGTTTTCCCAGTGTGTGATGTAGAAATCCCATACCACTGCTGTAGTAGACAGGAAGTAAGGCACAAGCTAGTACCTGACAGAATCAAGATTTGAAATCAGGCCTGCTATACTCACACTTCCAGTTCTCTTCCACATCGAACCCCTTCTCCTCTAAGTTTTTCTTACTGCCGGGATACCCAGGCAGTTCTGAGAACCAGAGTTTCTCCCCTCTCCGACCTCCAGACCCAATAACCTATAAAGCAACTGCACCATACCCTTACTTGAAAACACACCCAGGCTTCCAAGTGGGTCTAACTCAACATTCAGGCTAAAGAGTCAGCCAATTTGCTGAGACAGATTCAGAACTCCACCAACTTTCCTGATTTTCCCACAATCCTACCTTTGAATCAGAACGGCTCCCCTTCTCTTTCTTACAAAGGAGAGGCTCCAATGCTTTCTGTCAGAATTCTATTTGTACCATTTACATCTCCCACACAGCCTTCACAGTCATTAAGATGGAAGACTAAACATTATAAACAAGCACTTCTACAACCCCGTTTGACAAAGGACTTGCTTTGCCTGCCCAGACTCAAGAATGACCTCTCAGTATGTTCTGTGAAATGGCTGCCATTTGTAATCTTTCTGTCCTTGGTTTGAGAATCTTGGTATCTGGCTTTGTTAAGCCTTAGCTCCTAGATCCCCCATCATGGTACCCTGACACTAGCTGTTCCCTTTGCTTTGCTTCATTCATTCACAGCCTCCTCACCTTGCTGAAGACTTAGCTAGAGCAATGTTCCTGTTACATGGTACCTGAACCAGTACTAACTAGCCTTGCCCTGCAGTTCCAGTACCACCTCAACATGCAACTGTCTATCTAGCTATGAATCTTAATCTTCTCCCAGAAGACATAATTTTCCTGTTTTTTCTTCTGTCCTAGTGACTTGTTTAACAATAAGAATGGCAGCCATTCTCAGTGATGCCATCTCATGCTGGAAGGTTACTTTTTTTTTTTTTTCAAATGTTATTTAACACCTGCTTTAGAGTAATATTCAGTAAGAAAAAATGTTCAAGTTTGGTAAACCTCTTTTGAACACACAATCCTACACCTAAATTCAGTTTCTGATTTTCAAATCTGCACACTGGGAAATCCTCTTTGGTGGTGTATCCAGTACAGTAATACCTAGTGCAGATTTGCAGTCAAGAGCACTTGGGTTAAATTTTCTACTGTTTATCTATTGGCTAGATAACCACACAGTTAAAGCATTTAACCTCTGCAAACCTTTCAATTGCAGCTAGGCTAAGGCAGGAGGATCTCAAGTTTGAAATCAACCCGAGCAACACAGTGAGAAACCCCATCTTAGAAAGCTGGCTTTATGTGAATCCCCACGAACCTCGGTCTCCTGACATATAAAATAGACTTCAAAGAATATTGATTTCATATTGCTGTGAGAATTAGACAGAGTAATCTGTGGAGATCACTGGGTACCAAGCTAGAAAACCATCAGAAATCCCACACAGCAGAAATGTCTGTTCTAAAGACCCCAGCTCTCCTGGGACACTGATAAACACTGAAAAGCAATGGCTATTTTGCAATGTGAGATGACCCCTAGAATGTTCTACAGCTCTCATTCCTGACCACACACTTACGCCCTGGAGGCCATCCATGCAGGGCACACCAGAGGAGACATGCCTAGGCTCCAGCTGAAAGAGTCAGTGACTACACTAAAATCCAGAGAATCCAAGACCTTCAACAGGGAAGCCACAGTCTGGAGAAGGGAACCCAAGCATGTGTGTGCACCAACTGAAGCTGCTGGGTATTCACCAAATCGCTACTGAAGAAGACAGCAAGAGGGTGAAAGGCAGTCAGGAGACTAAGGCAGATCAATGATCCAGAGACAGTGCCTCAGCTCCTTTCACCTCTCATGACGCTACTGAAGATGCAGAGATTGGCAAGGAGGCCTGGAAAAAACTATGCATTAAACAGCAGAGCACTGAGGGTTACAACGAAACCTCCAGTGCCAAGTCAGACATGTTCAAATCCCAGTCCATGACTTCCTAGCCTGTATTCATATGAAAACATGAGACCAAACATGTGGGACAGTGCCTGCTTCATGGCATATGCTGTAGAAGACTGCAGCGTTTTCATCTTCCTCACTACTGTCCTTGGTCTTTGTGCTAAAAGTGGCTGTGCTGACCTTAGCCCATTCTTCTCCTGCTCTCCAATCTCCTTCAGAAATGAGAATGAAAATGAGACCTAAGATCATTGCGCCCTTGGCCCAATTAAACCTCCTACTGGATTGCGAATAGTATGAAAACCAGGGTTTGGGAAGCCTTATAATGCCTGCAGCCTTAAGACATGGCTGACACCTCCCCCGTGTGTCTGTCTGTACCCTCTTACCCTCCTACAACTCCTACTTCAGCATTCTGGTGTTCTGAAGCTCCCAAACTCACCTCAGGCTCTTCACTAATTTGGTTCCCTCCAAATGGAATGTTTTGCCTAATGAATGAGCTTTGGACCTCAGTTTGTACTTCTCTAGATAATCCTTCCCTCACCTCCTACTTAAGTAAGCTCCTATCTTTCCAGACAAGTCTCTTCCATCATTCACTGGACGATCTCATTTAAGACATAAATACCAGGAGGGCAGAGCTCAGTACCTGACACACAGAACTAGTCTCTGAAGTCAGCCAGTCTAAGTGCAAATCCCTACCATATCACATAAATGGAGTGTGGAAACAGAGATGGGAAGGGGGTAATCTTGAGAATGGACAGTACTCACAGGTCTCACAACTGCCTTGCCTAGAGCATGTCCAAGGGTGCAATATTGATTACTACTTTTACTGGGAGTAGAATATACTGTCGCTACTCCTAACCCCAATTTGTCTGCAGCTACCACCCTGCATTTTAAGTGCATACTAAATATATTATACTTAAGTATGTTTAAGTAGAAGTCTTTATAGATAAGTGTACTGTGTTAGGTGTTGTGGCAAGAATTTTACATGTATCATTCATTCAGTAAGGCCCTGTCTAGGTGCTGGGTATTGATTTATTTGCAAAGGAACCTAACAACCAAAAGTATGAGCTCTGATAAAAAAAAAAGTAATCAGTTTGTAATTATAGAGTGCTTCCTGTACACCAAGTACAATGTCAAATATTAACTCAACTGACTTCTTGGGAATGACACCTCCCCACACACATTGCAGGAAAACATAAGCAAGGCACAGGAGGCTTGACTGACTGTGGCCACAGAACCAGTAAGCTGAGAGCTTGGGTTGAAAGGAGATGCTGTTCTTCTACTGCTGCTCGCTGATGTCATCTTCCATTTCCCAAACAATTCCTGCTTTTCTACCAAGCTTCATCAAGTCAGCCAAGGAGTTCCCAAACAGCAGCAAAGTTCTCTGGATCCTTCTGTATTATACACTCCCAATGTTCAAAGTTTCCAGGGATTCTCAGATTTATAGCCCCATTCAGATTGGAAATATGTCCAAATAACCTAAGGGCTGTGGGAAGCTGGTCGATCCAAAAAGCTTAAGTTTTCACTATACTCACAACTAGCTGTTTTCTTCTTTTAAATAGCAACTCACAATAGAAGACAGGTAGAAACTGTCATGTTTATACTTCTTTGCATCATAACCATTAAGACAAGATGAACTCAAAAAATATGGGCTCTAAGAATCACTTACCCAACTTTAACCTCAAGCTTTTGAGTAAGTCATGACAATAATGCTAGCTACCTTTGTCAGTTGTTACATCAAGCAAAGTAATTTACATTAAATGCTCACCTATTTGTCTAAACAGTGAGTAGTAAGTATGTCAGGGCTCAATAAAGCGGCATGTACTGTCATCCTCTCATCATCTACCAAGGTTCTTGCATATGAGATAGAGAACACAAAAACCTCTCATAAAGTTAAGGAGAATCGTCACTAAGGTAGAAGTGGGCAGTCATCTAGCACAGCTGGCCTTCTGTACACCACATACTTTAAAATACTAAACTACTTGTGTATATTTTCTGGGTACAACAGAAAGCCAAATAACAGAAATAACAATAACAGAAAGCCAAAAGGAACATCTACGAACTTTTAAAACCTACAAGACACCTTGATTAACCCATGAGTCAAACTGAAAGTCATAAAAAGCAAACCAAAACATCTGAAACTAATGCAGATAAAATATAGCATTTAATTTATGGACAAAGCTCTCATGCTTCAATGTAGGACAACAGGGAAGTTTAGAATGAATAATCTAAACTTATGTTTTTGATTTGTTTCATTCCCTTCTGCAGTGTTCATTTTTTGAGGGTCAACAGCCCAGGCTGTCCTCAGCTCCTAATCCTCTAGCTAACTTGCTCCTGAGTTCTGAGATTTCAGGCCTGTAACCCTAACATGCCTGGCTTAATCTTATAATGCAACAGCAAATTATATGCAAAGTAAGCAGAAATAATTTAAATGCAGTTATAAATAAAATCAAAAGGGGATCAATAAAATAAAAGGCTAGTTTTTTTTTTTTGAAAAAAAAATCAGTAACACTGACAAAAACGCAAGACTTGACTTAGCCCAGAAATTCAAGACAAGCTAGTAAGTGGAGAACTAGTAATATAGCCCATGGTATTAACAGACTAGAAAACTTCATAACTGTACCAAATGACAGGAAACTTTCACTGAAATTCAATAGCTGTTCATAAAAAAATACGAAAAAAAAAGGGTAATAACTAAGAACAGAGAGCACGTCCTGACTTGATGTAGACTGCTCAGAAAAGCATCCAGCTAAGAGCTTCCACAGCAGAGCAGGCGCAGGCCTTCTGAGGAAATCCACCCAGAGCTATGACTGAAGCAGTGCTAGAATCTCAGCCATGGAGATAACAGGAACGGACACTAACTGGATGGGAGAAATATGTTAATAAATGTACTGTTTTACTATCCAGTGGGGCACCACACCATGTTAATATGCTGCATTATCGTACAGCTGAGTACCACTCAACAGTGATGAGGGCTAACAAACAAGGTAAACTAGAAATAACTGCTTTAAGGGTTATTAGCTCATATTAGCAAAATCCCTCAAAAATAATACCAGCAATACGCCCAAAAGTACAGGAGCACAGACAATGTAATGTGCAGTACAATTCTAATCACCAGGATCCATATTCCTCTAATCAGAAGGAAAATTTGTTTTTTCTTTCTTAACAATCAACAGTGAGAAGTGAAGTGCATCTAATCCTATGTTTACTTTGAGAATAAAGCCCTTGTGACTCAAGTTTCTTTCAGGGACAACAGGTATCTATCATCTGGGATCTACAGTCTCAGGCCCTAAACTGAGCTTTAAAAATATTTTCTGACGATTTATATACATACCTGAAAAAGCACAGAACACCAGGTTATGGATCAAATATTTGCCTAGTAGGCCACAAGACCCAATGTTCAAATCCAGCACAGGCCAAAAGCAAACATACAAAAGAAAAAACGGCATCAAAACAATCTAGAATAAAAGCGGAGCATTACAGATACTGAAATTTCTTCACATCCATGTATACGTCACAATGTATCCATCCACCATGTGTACATCATAGCAAAACATCACTGCTCCCTTTAAGACCTTAAGAGTTCGTGTTAACAGTCAGTCCTGCTTATGTAATACCTTCATTAAGTTTGCTAGTGTACTGCTCAAGATTTTTGTGCTGGTATTCGAAAGGGACATTGGTCTGTAGCTTTCAGCTCTTCTCTCTCTGCCTGGTTTTGTGGCCAAGATAACTGGCTTCAGAGTCAACTGAAAGTGTTATCTCCTCTTGCACTTTCCACAACACTCGGGACAGTCCTGGTGTTGATTCCAGGGGTCCCGGCCAGGGCTCCTGATGACATCACTAAGCCAGACTGTGCTTGCTGTGTTCAGACTTTCCAACTTGTCTTCAGTCACTGCAGGAAATGTGGTAGCCTTTCTATGCAATTTCTTCTTGGAGAGAATCCTTACATCTCCATAAAATCAGCAGTAATAGTGGCACTTCCACTTCCGACTCTGTAGACAGCACATGCAGACCTAGCTAAAGCCTGGACCCTTTATTAATCTTGACAAATCGCTTCAGCTTCCCTCATCTTCCACTGTTTTTCTAGTCTTACTCACCGACTTCCACTCTAATCTACACACTGTTCTCTTTCTGTTTGCTCTGAATTTAGGGGTGAAGTGCTGTTGTTGACCTGAGCTTCCTTGTTTAATAAAGTTGCATACACATCTATGAAAGCTCCCCTTGAGTAAGCACTATTTTAGTTATATTTTGATTTTATTATGTTGTATTTAAATTTCATTACTCTTGAAATATTTTCTAATTTCTCATAATTGTTTGTTTGACCCACCACTTACTTGGTATATTTATTAGCTTCCACCCACTTTAAAATTTTGCTATGTCTTCCCTTATTATTGTCTCCAATTAAAAAGTAGGCAAAAGAGCTTGCATTTCTCAAAAGTAGATATGTGAAGAGCCCACAGTATATGAACAGTCAACATTACCTACTCATCAGAGAAATGCAAATCAAAGCCACAGGTGATATCATCGCACTCATGATGTAATGGCCATAATAAAAACCCCAACAATGACAAGAACAAAAATGCTGACAAGAACACAGAGGAAGATCAACTATTATACACTGGGTGGGGATCTAAATTAGTACAGCCATTACAAAATTACAGGATGGAGGATCCTTAAAAATCTGAAAAAAGAACCACTACATCAGTGGTTTTTAACTTTCTTAATACTGTGACCCACTAATACAGTTCTTCATGCTGTGGAGACCCCCAACCATAAAATTATTTTTGTTGCTACTTCCTAAGTATAATTTTCCTACTATTATGAATTGTAATGTAAATATCTGCGCTTTCCAAATGAAACAACCCATGAAAAGGTCGGTCAATGTCTGCCCTCCAGGTCTTGACACATTGATGAGAACCTCTGCACTAAATGATCTAACTACTTCACTGATGGTATACTCTGAAAGGACAGGACAACAACATAAAGGATTCATGCGGATTACAGTAATATTTACAATGGCTATGAAGGACTGAACAAAGAAAATGTGGGGTAACAGCTGGGCAGTGATAGCACATGCTTTTAAACCCAGCAATCCGGAAGCAGAGACAGCAAGATCTCTGTGAGATCAAGGCTAGCCTAGTCTACAGAGATAGTTCCAGGATAGCCAGAGAAGATATCAGTCATCTTTTTTGTTTTTTAAGATTTACTTATTTGTTTGTTTGTTTATTATATGTAAGTACACTGTAGCTGTCTTCAGACACTCCAGAAGAGGGTGTCAGATCTCATTATGGATGGTTATGATCCCCCATGATGTTGTTGGGATTTGAACTCAGGTCCTTTGGAAGAGCAGTCAGTGCTCTTAACCACTGAGCCATCTCTCCAGTCCCTGTCATCTTTTAAAACGAACAAAATTCTGTCTTTTTTGAGAGCTGAAGAATATTGTGTTAAACTAAATAAGCCAGGTACAGAAAAGTCAAAACCAAATTTTTCCCTCATGCATGGAACTGGAAATAGTGGTCATTTAATAGCAGGGCACAGGGAAAATGAGGGACAGGCTATTAAATGGGTTTAAAAAGGAATTCCTGAAAGACTTCATTCAGAAAAAGAAGTAATTTGATAACCTAAAAATTAAAAGAAACAAACCTAAACAAAACAACAACAACAGATCCCAACCCTCTGTGCTGCTGTTTTTTGCTGTCTCACAGATCTGTTCCTGAAAGCTGGCCTGTCAGAGAGCAGCATGATGGCAGCCTACACACTGCTCTGCCAGTCCCTGTGGGAGAGACAGGTGGCCTTATACACTTCTGCTATTTCATGTGGAGCCCCACTATGAGTAGTTTATTTACCATCACTGTGGGGGGGAGGAGGGGAGCTTGTGTGTGCCTGGGATGCATGTGTGGAGTTCAGAGGACAATGTGCAGAGCCCACTGCTCTCAATCATCCATTGATCACGTGGGTTTCCAAAATAGATCACCAACCTTGTGTGGTAACTGCCTTTACCTGCTGCGCCATCTCACCAGCCCCTTTTATTCTGACAAGTTTCAGTATGCAGCCCTAGCTGGCCTAAAATGAAAAATCCTGCTTCCCCCTCGTGATTGTCAGAACACAGCCTTTGCCCAAGCATAATTCTGACCAAGAAGGCCAACCAAAGAAATGTTCTTAAAAAGCTTTGAACCAATCAGTCTCTTAACCTTTGGTAAGGGGCAAGTATAACATCTCCTTGACCTTCATCTTCATCTTGCATAGAGCCTCAAGGTCAGACATAAATAAAACAAGATGTCTTCACAGGTCTTTCCTCGGCATGTTTACAGCCATACAGAACACAGAAGGTGTTCAAGGTTCTTAAAAAACAAAAAAGTATGGGTGATACTTTAAAGCCCAGGTGACACTCAATGTCTTAATGTTTGTTTCCTATTAAATTTTTTTTTCAGTCATCTTGTTAGTCTCAACTGGTATTACTAGCTCATTCAACTGTAATGGAAAATAATGGTTGGTATTTTTGTTTTGTTTTGTTGTTGTTTTCTCTTAACATATGCCTTCAGTACAGAGCATAGAATAAATTCTGTGCTAGGCCAAATAGAAACAGTCAGAGAAATAAAATACTTGGAGAGTGACCAGATAGTCTTGATTGACAATTCTAGGAAATAGCTCCAGGGTTCCCCAGGACCCCTCTGGTATGTGTTACTCTGGTTTCTGTCACTGTCACATCTGGAAAACTGTTGGTTTTCAGCCTTATGTGGAGGAAGGCCAAAGCTGAGTCCACATAGCAGTTTTCTGTATTCAGATTCAGCCAGGTTTTTCAGTACACAGATTCAGCCATTTTTTTTTCTCATATATTTATCAGATCTTACAAGCCTTTGGCTAATTTTTAGACTTCTAAAATGCTGATTACAACTGATATTATGAGTGTAATTATTGCTTTTACAGAGAGACATATTTGCAGAGGTCCTTCCTCTACTAGTCACAAACACTCAATAGATACATTTTAAGAGTGGATAATTTCATCATAGTATCTCTTATTTCTAATATGGCTGAGACACAGTATACTAGGAAGGTTTCAGTGCAAATCAGCAACAGGAAAGCTACTCATAGGAAGGCTTGTCAGAAGTATCTGAAGTGGCACCTGGCAAGAGCGGGGATGGCATCCAGAAACTACAGAAAGGATTCAGGGATATTAAGGAGAAATGGTTGCCATGACTTGATCATGGCCTAGATACAGGAGGGATGAAGCATCACTGTATGCCTTCTTTCCGTTCCTATACAACAGGATGGACGAGTGGGACCAGTTTCTGAGGAAAAGGAAAAAAAAAGTCTGGAAGAATGCCAGGACTGAGACTAAGGAACATGTACTTAGCATGCAAGTTCTAGGGACCATGGCAGACCCCAGAAGAAACCATGGAAGCCAGCATACTGAAGATTTTTCTCTAACTTTAGGCAAATGCTTTATAAGTCATGTCCTAAACCTATGTCTTCCATATGCAAACAAGTAAAAGGTGTGTGGTGTGTGGTGTGTGTGTGTGTGTGTGTGTGTGTATGTTAAGTGTCAATAATTCAAAGTGAACCAGGAATTACACTACGATCTGTGAGCACAGAGGACTGTGCACAGACACCTGAGCCCCTATCACACTCAAGTGACCTACTTTCCCCAGGGCATTTTTATTGGAAGAGAAGTCATAATAAAAATAAAAATAAATCCCTGAATCTGAAAGGCTGTCATACTCACACCTATGTCAATTTAGTGTCCCTTTGATGCTTCTGGAAGCAAATCAATCATTCTTTACATTCCTCCACTCACCCCATAAACACTTTGCCTTAGAACTGACAGCACTTGGTCAGATTTGGGGCGGAAGGAGACTGCTGGAAATAAGTAGGTCACACTAGGTCCCTAAAACATGACTTTAGTTTTAATGCTGACTCCTCTCAATATTGCCATCTAGTTTTAGTTAAGTATGTTCTGTAGTCTGTCTGGTGTAAGACAGAAGCACGAGACTTATAAGGGCCACTGAGGAAGAAAATGAACCTTAAGCTGCTGATGTATTACTGCTACTCCCATTCTGTTGCAACACTGCAAAGTGTCATTTCTTCTCTTTGTTTGTGACCACTAGAAAAGTCTTCAACTGAAAATTTTTTATGTTTAATTCACTTGCTCATTTGTTTCAAACACTAGCAGAATTAATGGAATATACTGCTCTTAGAAAGTCTGATGCAGCCTGCAATGGTGGAGCACGCTTTGATCCCAGCACTCAGGAGGCAGAGGTTCCCTGGCTGAGTTTCAGGTCAGCCTGGTCTACAAGATCGAGTTACAGGATAGCCAGGGATACATAGAGACACCCTGTCTCAAAACAAAAAGGAAAGGAAAAGGGAAAGGGAAAGGGACAGGACAAGACAGGACAGGAGAGCAGAGGAGTCCGATGGGTGCAGTCTCACTGAAAACATTACTCAACTGCCACAGCTAACTGCAAATACAAGATGCTGATTACAGCTTCAACAGCCACAGTTAAGGCTGGTGCTCAACTCAAAGGCCTATTTCTCCCCAAATTTGTTTTATTTTGAGTGTTTTGGAAGGAACAGGTCAGATTAATGTTTAAAATACAATATAACAACAGCAGCCTGTGTCAAACCTTTCTTAGCACTTAAAGGACCAGTGAGACCATGTGTGCATTCCTTATACTAAACAATCCTCAGTACAATTTCGTGCTCCAGGCACTCAACTCAACCCAAGTAGACAATGGAGAAAACAGGTACTGTGAAAGGCTAAGAAACTTGCTTAAGGGCCGGGCGGTGGTGGCGCAATGCCTTTAATCCCAGCACTTGGGAGGCAGAGGCAGGAGGATTTCTGAGTTCGAGGCCAGCCTGGTCTACAGAGTGAGTTCCAGGACAGCCAGGGCTACACAGAGAAACCCTGTCTCGAAAAACAAAAAAACAAAAAAAAAAAAAAAAAGAAACTTGCTTAAGGTCACACTGCAGGAATGGGGTAGGGCTGTTATTAGAGGCTAAACCTGACTAAACCAGATTACAGTGAGTTCAAGTATTCAGTCCCTCCAGAAAGGAAAGCTAATTGTATTATAAAAGTGGGTAAGACAGTTGACTGTGGAAAAACTGTCTTGTTATTTTATACAGAATACTACTTAAAGTTTAATATGGACTAATTAATCTCAATCACTTTAAATTACAGTATATAAAATATATTTAATCAGGTCAAGGGTACAGCTTAGAAGCAAAGTGTATCATGTACAAGACCAAATGTTTAATTCTTAGCATCAAAGTATTTAATGATTTTTGTAGAGGGAGGGAGTGGGATACAAATATCTTCAAATAAGGTAACAAGTAGGCAAATATTTGAAACCTGAGGGGGGAGGGGAAAGGAGGGAAGAAAGGGAGGTGAGGAGGGGAGGAGAACAGGAGAGGAGGGGAAGAGGAGAATGAGAGAATGAGGGAGGAGGAAGGAAAGGGAAGAGGGGAAGAAATAATAGTACATGCTAATAAATAAAAACAACAAATTATTAATTTCCCACTGAGCTTTTGGTCTGTTCCTTTAATTAACACATTTCTGGCCTCCTTTGTTTCAGGAAAAAAATGAAAACAACAAAAAGCAGCATACACTGCCTTCCTTATTTGAGCCAAAGCGTATCAGCGGTGCCACGCCCTATCTCTGCAGTCAGCCAGCCAGTGAATTAGCGCACAAATAAGGACAGGAAGCTGGGCAGGACACCACACATTCCTTTTAGACTTCTTACTCCATTGGGTTATCGCCTTTAAATGGGTTTGTGCTGATTAGTAGAATACAGATTATTGTCATTAGAACATGCTGATGACTATGAGCTGAAAAAGAAAACTAGAACACTGACTAAGCAACAACTCAGAATCTGGGCTGAAGAGAACTGGGCTTACACAAAGAATCTCAAGCTCTGTCCATCAGACTTCCATCAGGGTATAATCTAAGAGCAAATATTGACCTAGAACCTCTACTGGCAATCTCTATGTGCTACATAAAACTGTATGTGAGTAAGTCAAACAACGGATTACCTGGAGCCTGTATTTTCCATTGGAATTCACAAAATCCCTCTCTCATACATACACACTGAAATTCAAAGTAAGTCACTGCAAGCCATCTAACATACAAACAAGGTCATAGTACCTCTGTGTGACTAATGATTTGACCTCTCTCCATTTTATTTTTTGGTATTTTGTTTGTTTTGTTTTTGTTTGCTTTTTTCAAGACAGGGTCTCACTGTATAGTTTCTGCCTCTCCTGGAACTCACTCTGTAGACCAAACTGGGCTCTAACAGAGATCTACTTTCTGTCTCTTCATGCTGTATTAAAGGTATGCGCCACCACATTTGGTCAGAGTATCTTTATTTTCACTGTATAATCCATAATTCACAATGGTTTGGTTGGCAAGTCCTTAAAGTTAAAGTAACCCTTGGAAACTTCTCAAGCCAAGGCTGAAGTTAAAAATGACAATTTCTAACAGGTGAAGTACAATAAGGCTGTGAACATACAAGATAAAGTATATTTAATGGCTGTGTTTTAGCAGCTTACTGTATGAATTAAAAAAAATCCAAACTTCGTGTAATTATTACAATCCTAGGACAATAAAATGTCTATACTTAAAATGAAATTTACAAAACTAAGATAGAAATAAAGGAACAGCAAACAATACTCCACAGCACTGTAAGCTTACTCTATTCAAGGTACATATTCAACATGAAGCCAACAGTGGAGAGAAAAACTAATCCTGCCCTCATGGAACTTACAATCTGTTTGATTCACACTTTTTAGTACAAATAGTTGAAAACAATATGTACGGAATAACTACTAATATTAGCCACTGCAAAACCTATGTAAGTTCCCTGCTATATAAACTCTGGGGAATCACACCAACCACACCAAGGCTTTAGTTTGCACTGCATTTGCATCTTCAGAGTACGCAAGAGGCACTTAAGGGGTTAAATGGCCATGGACATTTGCTGCTTCAGAGTCACAACAGCAAGTACTGGAGTGGGTGACAACACTGGCACCAATACTAATAAATAACAGAATGCACTGCGGACTATCCTCAGCCACGTGATGATTCAAACACCACAGAACACACAACAGTACCAGCTGTTCAGGTATGCTGACTGTGCTGACTCCTAGCAGAAAGGAAAGGCAAAACATCCTTTGCCCATAAATAACTTCGATCCAGTCATAAAACCACAAAAATAGTCAAAGAAATAACACATTCTTTAATGTCAAGGCTGACATTAAATAGAATGGCATGTAAGTATAATGGAAATGTAAACGTGCCCTCCAAGTTGATCCTGTAGAGAAAGTACGCATTTTGGGTTGAATGTAGGGTGGCTGGGAGGTAGGGTAGGCAGCAATGGCTACTCAATTCAGAGTCATTGCATATGACCACCAAAACTCAGACTGGAAAGATGAACTTTTACTCAAAGCCACCCGAAAGAATCCAGTTATTCAAGTGCTGTAAGAGACTCTACGGTCCAGAGTTTCTCAGAGATTGGTTGCTAATTAGGACCCACTTTAAGCAACAGAACTGGCACTACCTATGCATTCCAAACCTGGCCACTACATATACAACATTTCTGTACACTCAGAATTTTATATACATTAAAGCTGTGATTCTCAAGTTGAAATAAGTTTTACCCCTACTTCCAGGGAGCACAGGTAATTTTAAGTTGTCACAACTAGAATATGTTGGAGGTTGGCTCTAACACTTTGATTCAATCGGGAAACTGCATATCCAAACACTAAAGGTCCTTGTCCGTAATTGAGCTGATGCCAATGGCCAATGGCTGGGCATGGGGCAGGACACTTACAGAGTTGTGCGGTTGAGGACACAGAGAACGAGAGAAGGATGGGACACACAGGAGCAGCAGGAGATAAAGCCAACCAATCTTGTGAGATTTGGGTCTGGAGTAGCAGGAGAAGGTTTAGGAGTGCCTTTGAGTTAGACAAGGCATTTTAAAAATAAGCTAGTGTGTGTGTGTCTTTCATCCGAGGATCCAAAGAGAGCTCCTAAGCGGGTGCATGTGTGTGATCCACCGGGAACACAAAGCCGCTACAAGAATCTAGTGGTGAAGGACAGAGAGGGTGTTAAGCACTCTCACAATGTCCCAGTGCACTGTTCCAAAACCAACAGTGTTAAGGTAAAGGGACCTTACGAAGGAGACCCTATTGGGAACATGTCCACCTTTGAAGAAACTGAAACAACCATGTTAAATGCCTTCCCCAAGGTCAAAGGGAAAGAACAGGGTTTACGATCTAGAAATCTGACTCAACAAACTCAAGTGTCCTGCAGAACTCTTGGTGCTCACAGAAATGCAGCAAAGTCAAAGTCCCAGTCGCCACAGCATGCTTATGTCCCTCTGTGTCCCCAGTACTCACACAGGATTTCTCTTTCTGCCTATTACAAAGGGCATCTTTCCCCTGTCCAATTCTGATCTCTGGAAAGAGGTATAAATAGGCTAACCAATTTGGCATTTGATGTCCAGAGTGGGTCCCATAAACATAAACAAAACAACCCCTGACTTCAGTATTCAGATCTAATGGATTCTGTCCCTCAATGAACTGTCATTCCTAAGTGGCAAAACCAGCACACTGGGTGCTAAGGGGGCAAGACCCAATCACAGCCTTTTAGCAGCAGGCATGAAGAGCCTGTGGGAGGTGAGGGATACTGCTAGTTGGTGAGAAGTATAAAAGGACAGACACATGGGGTGTTTTTAGACTTCTCCCTTCCCCAGTTCCTGAAGGAATCAGTCTTCATACTTTCAAAGCAAGTATGGTGTGGGCAATTCCTTGCAGGAGTTAGAGGAGTTCACAGTTCTAAAACAAGGATGAGCATATGTGGCCATGCAAAGGCAAAAACATATGAATGAACACCCAACAACTTCTAACCCTCACGGTCTCCCCTTAAATACATGCCACATACACTAACACAAGAGAACAAGCTAGCCACGCCCATCAACAGATGCCCGCCCACCCACAGGATGCACTGCCTTTACTGTGCACGTGTCACAAACACTGCAGTCTGCAAGGGCTCCTTTCACCTCCTAGAAGAGAATACCACTTCATCTAGAAGCGAAACATGGGTACTACCACAGTTACCAAATCTTGTTAGGATTTTCAGGTTCAGTCATTGTCTTAGTTAGGGTTTTATTGCTGTGAAGAGACACTAAAACCATGGCAACTCTTATAAGAAAAAAAAATGAATTGGGGCTAGAGAGTTTGTGTCAAATAAACCACCACCACCAGCCAAGGCTTTAGGTCTACCCTAAGAGGAATAACCACCAGGAAGTCACTTAAGCAGAACAACAGACTGTTGGAGGATGACTTAGAAGAGTGCTCTGGCTGCCACCGCCTGCAATCCTACTGTCTGTTCCTTACCACCCAGTAACTTACAAACAGGCTAAGTTCCAAAACCTCAGGTAAAATTAAATCTGTCTATTTGGAATGACATATACCTATATGCTGTCACTATGACAAAAAACAAACAAACAAAAAAGGGTCTAAGGCTGGCCCACTTTTCCCCTTACTCCTTGCTGTCAAAGTATCAGTTAATCAAAACTTAAAGTCATAATTTATGCCTATCACCTAAGTCATCTACAGGATGTAAGAGACATTAACATACAGGAAAACTTAAAAGTGAACTCTTGAAGAATTAAAGTCAACAACTTAAAGAGGAGATGGTATACAAAGAAAACCATCCACTCCAGTAGAAATACTGTCAAAATTGTTGAAGACAATGGCAAGAGAGACAAGGAGACTACAATGAAGAATTCTTTGTTAAAAGACAGGAATAGAGGGTTCCTCAGGGTGTACACAGCAGGCTTATGCTCTCAGCCCTCAGGAGGTTGAAGCAATAGAACTAGGAATTTGAAGTCAGTAAGACTTTTGTCTCAAAACACCACAACATCTCAAAAAAGGGGATACAGGGAAGCAAATAAGGAAAAAGGAACATGGGATCAGATAGGATGAGGGCCTTTCAGTTTGCTTTTCTGCAACCAACAAGGTCCACAGTTGATCTCTACAGTCCCCAGGGGCTTCTGCACGCTAGCCAATGGAGTGGCGGGCACACTCTAAGCAGATTCCATATGTAGCTAAGATACCTGGGTGTACGTTAGGCTCCAATTCTGAGTAACCAAGTTTCATGCTTGCAAGGTGTTTAAAAGCTAGTTACAGCAATAAGAGGCACTATAAGCAAGCTAACAATCCTACTGTAACCCTCCATTCAGTCCACTTTCTACAACAGCCACTCTCCTCTCATATCAAGCAAGCAATCATTACCCAGATTTTACAAACTCAATGCACAAACTCTCACATTTGTACACAAGTGGCTATCTGCCCAGTAACCTAACATAAACACTCTTAAGCTATATAGATATGCCAGAGCCCAACAATTTCTAATAAACCATGAGATGGGAGGATAGGGAGTGGGGTTGTCAAGTATGCCCTGTCATCCCAGGAATGCTACAGAGGGGTGTACAAATGGATTCTATTACAAGATATTTTCACAAGCAATGCAAAATTCAGTGATGACGACACAAAAACCACTTGCAAGATACTTTACTAACTCCCTCCCTCATTACCTGCATATAAAACTGATACCACTTAAAATTTCTTGAGGACTAGGGGAAAGTCTTTTCTTTTGGGGGGGGGGGACAAGGTTTCTCTACTTATCTATAGATATCCTGAAACTCATTATGAAGACTAGGCCACCCTCAAACTCAAAGATACCCCTGTCTCTGCCTCCCAAGTGCTAGGATTCAAAGTATGCACCACTACACCTCGTCTTGTGTAAAGTAAACTGTTTCTGGGCCTAAACTACTAAATTTTCTTGAAATTAAGCACAGAAGTCGGCCGTGATGGCTCAATCCTATAATGCCAGCAATTGGGAGGTGTCTTAGGATTTCCATTTCTGTGAACAGACATCAAGGCAACACAGTGAACAAAGCAACTCTTATAAAAGAAAACATTTAATTGTGCTGGCTTACAGGTCTAGAGGTTTAGTCCATTATAATCAAGGTGGGAAGTATGGCAGCATCTAAGCAGGCATGGTACTGGAGGAGCTGAGAGTTCTACATCTTCATCCAAAGGCAGCTAAGGGTGTGGGGGGAGGTGTGGGGGGTGTCTCAAAGACCACCCTGACAGTGACACACCCACTCTTACAAGGTCATACTTCCTAACAGTGCCACTCCCTGGACCAAGCATATTCAAACCACTACATGAGACTAAGGCAAGAGGAACTCTCCATGTTCAAAGACAGTCTGGGTTACATATATAGGTTAGGCCAACCTGGGCTACTGAACAAGACCCTGTCTAAAAACAAAACAAAGCAGGAAGGAAGAGTCAGACAAAAAGGAATACTGAAGGGGAAATCAAACACCGCCCTCTAAGTGTCATCAGAATTATTTGAGACACTTCTCTTGTTTAAAAAAAAAAAATTAGTTTGGGGCTGGAGAGATGGTGCAGTAGTTAAGAGCACTGACTGCTCTTCTTGTCTGTCCTGGAACCCGATGCCCTCTTCTGGTGTCTCTGAAGACAGCTACAGTGTACTCATATACATAAAATAAATAAATTTTTTTTTTCAAAAATGAGTTTGACTTAGTCATTACTTTTTCAAAACTTAATTCTGACAGAGAAAATAATGGAATTTAGGGAAAAGAGGGCTCTCTCAATAGCCTTTCAAGTGCTTGCAAGTAGATACACTGACAACACCCATCACGAACTCACTGCATGTACCCCAAGGCATGATGCTGGCATGGATTCTACAGCCACAAGCTGGCCTGGCCTTAAATCAACTCCAAACCTTTGGTGCCAGTCATCACACAGGCAACACCACAGAAATGCCACATGGCCAAAGCAAAACTAAACTGCATTCGGTTAATATATATTCATTTTCATTTTTTTGTTATTGCTTACATTTTCCTTTAAGAAGATGCACCTTCAGGATAAGCAAAATTAGGAAAAAAAGAAACAAGAGTCAGATCAATCAGACTATGGTTTAGTACAAAAGACAAAAATTAACAAGTCTACTCTCAAAACAAAGTCTCCTGACCATAAAAGGCTGTGGTGGCCTTCTCAGCTCTCCCATCTTTATTTACCCTCCTGGGGAAAGCCTGTACTAGATGGTGAATTTGCCTGCTAATTCCATGATGTTTAAGAAACTTATTTAACTGTTTTATATACCTTAATGAACAAAACACTGGAGTTTATTTTCTAAGTGTGAGCCATGGTTTCACCATCCACTATATAAATGGTGTACACAGCAGATCTTAATTGGATCTTCTTATGGCATCATACTTAGCCCAACACAATCAGGATACTGCTCAGTTTAGAAGCCTGAGACAACCATACCATGGCATGGCCACTGCTGCTACTCCCACAACAACTTAGCAGCTTCCTTAATCTTTAGCTGTCTCCAAAAAAAGAAATGTCAATGGTTTTGAGTCAGGCAGATCAGAAATCCAACTCTGCCTCTTAGAGACTGTGAATCTGACAAGCTATATGAAGGTAAGTGCCTGCTCTGAACTCCTTGCTGTACCTGAGGCTGTCCAAAGGAAGTTGCTCACTCAGCCTCACACTAAGTGTGCACATGATCGCAGCTGGGATGATTATTGCTATTCAGCACTGAGTGAAGCATCTTCCATTTAAAATGCGTACACAAGGGGCCGATGAGATGCCTCAGAGCATCAAGGTACTTGCTGCCAACTTGATGAGCAAAGTCGGTCGGTACATCCCTGGGACACACAAGTTAGAAGGAGAAACGTGACACCCACAGAATGCCTTCTGATCTCCATTTATGTGCCTTTATACATACCCCCCCATATACGTACAATAAAAACAAAATGTAATAAAACATTTTTAAATGGGTACTGTCTGGCTATCAGGATTTGTCATGTTTTCTTAATTCTTAAAGGCCATCCATCAAAATCCTATATTTAAGAGGTGTCCTTTCACACTGGCAAGAGGAGAGGGTGAGGGCAGATCCTTGCTTACTGTCCAGACTTACCCAGGGCTTACATGAATTAAACCTTGTGTTATTTGTTTCCTTGGCATAACTGTCACCATATAAGAATAGCACGATTCACGAACAGATTATAAACTCACAAAACAAATTATGTTCAGCTACCACCAGCAGCCTTTTAAGAAGATACCCACTAACACAGGTCTTTTGGAGAGCAGCTCCTTGCAGCTGGCAGTTGGCAAAGCTTTACAGACAAAATAAGGAGAGCAAAAGGGTGGCATACAGATCTATAGTGGACTCTGAGCCCATGTCCACGCCAACAGTTGATCAGAAGAGAGAGAATGGCTAAGAAACAGGAATATCGTAAAGGCAGAAAATAATCCATTCAGAGACTAAAGAAGAAAAAAACAATAACTTATTTGGGGAAAGAAAACTCCAGCGATATAAAAGAGAACACTTGGGTATATTATCAGTTATTTATATAAATACTATTTATCCCTAAAGCCAAATGATTTCTCTTTCTTCACAGCATATTGCTACTCAACCAAAACACAAAGTGCTAGAGCACGGGGAACAGAGGCAAGCAATGATCTCCAAACTACATTCAGCAAGGGAACTGACCAGCACTCCACCATTACATCCTTCAGGGAGGTTAGGACCAGTGGGTGTACCTCATTCTCATCCCCAAACAGAGACGACCTGTTTTATGCTGACACCAGACAGCAATAAAAACTTTTGGCAAAGGTGACACCTAACGAATGTGAGGCAGGAGGAGCACTGGTGGATCAGAGAGGGCAGACAGTGAGGGAGAGTCTGCTGTAGGGAAGACTCCCTTCCTGTGAGAGGAGGCTGATCAGGTTACACAGCTTGGCAGGTCCAGACCAGGCAGGACCCAGGAGCTAGGAAAAGAACTTAAGCTCAAATGGCCTACAAGACTCTCTGCTTCCCAAAGTCTCCTGATCCTCAGGACCTGTCCTTTTCTCCATCTCTCTGGCCCACTCTAGCTCCAGGCTGGTCTTCAAACCCACCAGGCCCTCACCATCAGACTCTTCATTTGCCACTCTGAAATCCACTTTGCTTACACACTCATGATTATGTGCTTTCTCTGAAGTTTGATGATTCTGTATCACACTGATTCTGTATCACAGCTGAACCTACTTTGCCTTCTGAGATGAAGTCCATTTGACTACAGTGCATAATCTTAACATGTTCATGAATTTGATTTCAAAGTATTTTGTTGAGAATTTTTTTATGTATGTCTAAAGAAATTGGTCAGTAGTTTCTTTTCCTGTTGTTGTGTCCTTGCGTGCTTTTGATATCAATATGCTTGTTTTGAACTGAATTGGAAGGGTTCCTTTTATTTTGTGGGTATGACACAGCAGTGACTTGCATGTTCTTGGGCTTTTCTTTGAGAGAAAGACTTTGATTACAGTACAGCTTCAATTTCATTGACATAAGGGTGAAAAAGCCATTATCAGTATTTTAAATAGCAGTGCCCACATTACCTTTCTACTTCCAAATTCATCCTCTTACATAAATGTTTTTGTTTTAATTATTGTCCATCTCTTTTATTAAATAAAAGCTTCATGAAGACTGACATTTTCCTAAAAACCAGAAGAGGCGCACAATAAAAATATAAAGCAAGTGAATGAATAAACACAAGATAAAATCATCACGTGAGTTTTCCAGGTGAAAAAAAGCATTTTGACTTCCTTAGCTTATCGATACCTAGAAACACAGGCATGGCACATACATTTATGAGCTAGGCTACATGCCCTCCTTGACCTGCCTTCTCCCTCAGATTCCTAATTCAGTTCCACACTGATCTGTCGCCCCTCCAGCTCATTCACCACTGCAACCCCCCACCACAGCATGTTCACGCCCTTTCAGACCCAGCCCCTGCCCTCCGGTAGCCATTGTGAGTTCACAGCAGCTAACTCTCCAAGCGCCTCCTCCAGGGTCCCTCTATGACCTGACTCTGCTCTCCTACACTAGTTCTCCAATGTGCCGACTGCGATCTACGGTTTTCTGGGCCCACATTCTCACTATCTGGGGACTCCTTCTAAGTACACATCAAATCTCAAAAGGATGCATAACTGCCTGTTTTGTTATCTCCCTGTCCAGATACTGTAGAAAAAAATAACAAATTTCTCCTACTCATTCTCAATTCCAACTTCCCCTTTGTCAGAAGTGACACCTAACCACCCTCTGCTGTACAGTGGCTAGCTACCTAACATTGTACTTTTTTTATAACCAAAAAAAAAAAAAAAGAAGCACTGGCTTTTTCTTCTCATTATGGGGGTGGGAGTAGGATTCTGATTATGTCCACACATTACCTTCTTGTGGCTCCTCTGAGACCAGTTCCACTTGCCAACTCAAGGGTACCCTTGTAGCTATCTGTAGTTTGTCATGGGCTCAACTCTTCCTCACTTCTGCATCCTCCCCACTGGCAGCCAAGGACGTCAATTAGTGACTGAGTGAAACTAAAATGAAGAAACTCTCCCCTCATTTCCTCAGGCACTATACCCATGTCTCCTTTGCTGTGGTCTCATTTCTCTATTCCTTTTCAAAGCAAACTCTGACATGTCCACATGTCCCTCTCTCCACTTCTGCTCTAGTTCTTAGAGCCTAACAACCAGGCATGTGCCTTCTCGGCTCTGAGGAAGGTCATTAGAAACCTGCCATCAAAGCCAGAGATCACTTCTACACAGTACCTAACAGGATACTACAGGCGACATGTTTTTTCTTTTCATGGGTTTTACATCACCATACTCATCTGACTTCCTTATCATCTCACTGTGGACTTCTCCCTCATCCTGACTAAGAGCACAACCCTCACTCCTGATTGCCTAACTGATACTTACTGGAGCAAACTTGTTCACAGTGTATCATTTGATGATGTAGACTTGACCTAAGAGTTCTACTGTAGTGGGCTACATCAAGTTCCAAACAATCTCTTCAGGGCTGACTCATAGCTGCACATGGATGTCCAATAAATGCATTAAAAAATGCACCTAGTCTACCAGATCTCCAATACATGGGCCCCACCATTCCTGAGCTCATTAATTGCACCCTTCAATGGGTCAAGCCCCAAGTGTCTGCCTCTGTCATCTCCAACCAACTCTTTACTTACTCATGTGAATGCCAATCCCAATTCTATCTTTGAACCTCCTTGAATGTCTACTGTCATCACCATACCTCAACCCACTCTCACATCTCACTTGGTGATGCAGTCAGTTACCCACCCTGGACAATCCACAAACCATTTAAAAGTGACTTTCATGCAACACAGATTACATCAGTCCATTCTCCTGCAAGTGGGTTTCCATTAAATTTATAATCCACATGAATTCCTTACCAAAGCTTCTGTGGTCTGACCCTCTCAGCCTTATTTCCCTCCTGTCCTCTCTGTCAGACTCCTCCTGGATGACCACTCAGACATCTTCCTCCTCTTGGATAGCATTTCTTTCTCATCACTATCTCCAGCTCAAATATTAAATCCCCTTGATAAAGGGAAAGTCTCCCTTGATCATATTAACTCAAATCCATTTATTAGCCTTCTTAATTGATTGTGCAGCACTTAGTCCGTGAAAATTCATATTGTGTTTAACATGCTATAGAGCAAGGATTCTTTACTCAATTTCCTACACCTATCAGAAAACCCAGCCCTTATAGTGGAGACTTGATTAGTTTAGCTTCCCTGGGAATTACGACTTTGCTTTCACAAAGGGTCTGTAATTCTATCTTCAGCTTCTAGCACATCAAGGACTCAAATAATTTGCTTTTCAAACGTTCTTGGGGATAAAAGCTAAAGGCACAGAATAAGGCAAAACGGTCAGAACATTCTCAAGTCAGTATGCACGCTGATAAAGCACTTCACAGCAACCTGGAAGGGAGATTTGCACTGTTAGGAAGCCTAACACCAAGTCAGCATCCTGCCTACCAATAAAGACCCAACACAGGTACACAGTCATCCTCAACCAACTGTGAAGAGCACTAAGTCCAAATCCTGTAATTGACTACTTAAAATTGGCCCAGACTTAAAGACCAAAAATATCATATCATCTCAAGGGACTCAGAAAAGGCCTTTGACAAAATCCAACATGCCTTCATGATAAATGTAGGAGAATGTAGGGCTAGAGGGAACATAGCTCACCATAATAAGAGCCAGTGTCATCCTAACCGAGAAGAGTGAGACAATCCCACAGAAGTCAGGAAAGGGGACAGGGATGCCCGCTCCACAGTCCTTCTCATGAGTACATGTCCATGTGTTTCAAGTACGAGCGGCAACAGGATGACACGAGATGGAAAAGAGAAGCATGCAAATAGGGCTATTCACAGAGGACATGATACTACACACTAGAGATCCCAAAGTCCTACTAGGAAAAACAAATTCAGCAATGTGGCAGGAAATGGAATCAGCTTGAACATATAAATGGCTTTTCTATATACCAACAACAGACACACAGAGGAGGAGATCACTCCCCTTCACAGTAGTTTTAGAGAAAATAAAATATCTAGGAATATACATAACCAGGGATGTGAAGGACCTTCTACTTTACAATAAAGACTTTAAACCTCTGAGGAAAGGAATAAAGAGAAAATGGAAAGACACTAAAAATGGAAAGCTATCCCATGCCCATGGATGGGTAGAATTAACATTATGAAAATGACCATTCTACCAAAACCTATTTATAGATTAAAAGAATCACAATCAAAATTCTAATGTCATTTTTCACCGAAACAGAAAAAAACTATCCCAAAACTCATATGGACCCTGAATAGTCAAAACAATCCCAAGCAGAAAGAACAGTGCTGGAAGGATTACAATTTCATATATTAACATCCATTACAAAGCAGTGTGTGTGTGTGTGTGTGTGTGTGTGTATTCACGTTTTTAACACCCCTCTACCCCCCACATACCTTTGACTCCTTGTTTTTTGGGTTCATTGTATAGTTTGGATATTAATCCTATACATATATATGTGTGTGTATATATATATATATATACACACACACACACATTTATACATACATACATATATGGCACTGGCACAAAAACAGACATGTAGACCAATGGAACAAAATTAAAGACCAAACAGGCATACATGTAACTTCAGCCACTTAATATTTGACGAAGATGCTAAAAACATACTCTAGAGAAAAGAGATCATCTTTAACAAATGGTGCTGAAAAAACTGGATGCCCACATGCCAAAGACTGAAATTACAGCTTTATTCTACCATCTTGCACAAATACTAACTCCAAATGGATCAAAGACATAAACTTGAAGCACTGAAATTGCCAGAAGAAAACATAGGCAGTGCCCTATACAATACAAATGTAGGAAAGGACTTCCTGAATAGGACTCTACTTGCCCAAGAATTAAGGGCAACAAATGACAGCTAGGACTTCATAAAACTAGAGGACTTTACTTCTTCACAATTAATTTCAAGCATCAAGAGTATAAAGAAGAAGCCCACAGAATAAGAAAGAATTCTGCCAGCTGTAAATCTGACAAAGGATTAATATCCAAACTATACAATGAACCCAAAAAACAAGGAGTCAAAGGTATGTTGTGGGGGTGGAGGGGTGTTAAAAATGTGAATAAAGAGGTCTCAAAAGACAAAAAAGAAACAATGACTAAGAACTATCTCAAAAATTGTTTATTAACTTGCTGGGATTTCTATCTGGTGCAGCCATAAAAACAATCAGTGTAGAGAATTCTCAAAGGACTAAAAACTAAATCTCCCATATGACCCTGCGTCATCACTCATGTGGCTTATGACCAGGTGCCACCACTCACGTGGCGTGTGCATAAAGAACTCAACATCCTACTGCCCATGTATCTGCTCAGTCACGTCCATTGCTCTATTCACACCAGCTAGGAAACATAAACAACCACAAGTCATACAAACAATGATTAGATAGTGAAAATGTAATGTGTACTGTGGAATACTATTCAGTTATAAAGGAAATCAAATCAGGAACTTTGCAGGTAAATATGCAGAACTAGAAAAGATATCGAATTGAGTAAGGGAACTCAGACCTAGAAATACAAACGCCACATGCTCTCTCTCATCAGAGGCTCTAAACCCTCAGATGTGAGCAGATGGCCTACAGTAATTTGCAGAAACCAGGAAAGTAAAACAGGGCGATTACCACAAGAGGAGTGTAGGGGGATACAAGTAGCCTGATCAGGGAAGTGAGAAAAGAGGTATTCTTTAGGCAAGTAGACGGAGGTAATACAGATGGTGGAAAGGGAAAAAAGAGGATTAGCAGAATATAAGTGAGCTGATATGGGAAAGAAAGAGAGGCTCATCATGCAAGGGGAGGAAGGAACATACAGAAAGAGGATAAAATAACCATTACGGGTATCTGAAAAAAGTCTATAGGTAATCATATGATTACTTACCCAAAAATGTATAACATATGTAATTCTGTGTATAAATATACATATATATAGTTTTAATGAACTTTTCTCATCTGAGCTGATAATAGTCCTTCTAAGAACCAAAGACCATCTAACAAAAACCCCACTACCAGACATGAGAAGCTTTCCTTTGAACTGTTGGCCAGCACAGTCCAAAAGTCTCCAAAAATATATAGCCTTTTGCTATTGCCTCCAGAGGTGGAAGGGAGGTCTCTTTGAGAAGGCACCATGCACTTCAGACACAGGGCCCAGAGACTCCTGACCTGGAACTGAACTGAAAGCTTCCTCCCTGAGGACCAGCTTTCACAGGACCAAGATGTGCATGCAAGTTCCCAAAGGAGAGTCTAACAGTCTAACAAAGGCTAACAGTCTTACTCAGCTAAGATGTCTACTGTCTATGAACCACATCAACAGCCAGCATGACACAATAACAGTGCTGGTAAAGTAGGGCCACACATACCTTGGCAGTAACCAACGGCTCTCTAATTGAACTTACGACATGCACAAAAGAAAAATAGAAACGGTGACTGGTACTGAAAGTCCAGCTAACGACTCAGGCTAGTGAAGCCGTGAATACTGTAAGAGAATCTGCAGTGACTACTAAATCAGAATAATCTTTACAGCAATCTAAACATTTGTCCCTTTACCCTAAGATAAGTGTAGTCTTCTCCTCTTATCAAGCTAATTTCTCTTTGCAATAGACCACTCTGTAAGAAAACCGTAACCAAAAAACTGCAGAGTTGTGGAGTCCAGGCCCAAAGGACACATCTACACAATTCTGTGTGTAAGGTTCAGGAACACTGGGGGACCGCAGGGTTTGGGAGATGGGAGAATTAGAAGCACCAGAAGACAAGGAGTATTCTGTGAGATTGTGCCTCCTAGTAATGTCAGAAGCTACAACCATGGTATCTCCTCAGAATGACTGCCTAAACATAAGCTGAACAAGGATGAGACCAATGGAAATTTCGGTGTGGACGAGGAAAAGCCTATGAGACACGCTCACCTTTATACAAATAACTACAGGTAACTGAGGAATGCTGAGGGAGGGAAGAGAACACCAAGTAATTATCCAATACCAAACAGTCATGAAAACATACATACAAATAACATATGTATTGAACCGGTCATACACATACATATACACACATGTATTCACACACAATCACACATATATACATATATACATGTATAACATTATGTGTAAACTTGAAAGACAGGAAAAGAAAAAGGACAAATGTCATATTTAAGACAGACCTCTACAATGATCATGTGTCACTTATTATAAATATAGTGCTATTTTTCCATTATAATGACACCTCCTATACAGTTCCAAAACAAATAGGGTAACTTAAGTGGAGAACTAGAAGAAATAAAATGAAAATTTTCAGAAACTGAGAAGGTAATTTCCTAAATTCCCTCACTAGGCAGAAGAACCCCAGACTCTCTCCACATACAAAACCCGGCTTTCTCATTTATCCTCTCAGCCACTCTCCAATGCAGTGCAGATGACTTATCCTGTTGCCTATAATTAATATTTTTCTGCCCAGAAAAGGAGATCTGAATAGCATTCCAGGAAGGAGTCTAAATATGTAGAAACTAGAAGCATACAAAAAAAAAAAAGGTATGTGCAAATCTGTACAAATAGAAAAGAGTCAACACTCACACCGGGCTTCCTTCTGCATGTCAGAGTGAAAAGAGACTACTAACTGAGGAAGAAATATCACCTCCTACCACTCATTTTTTTCCATACCATCCAAGGAAGCATAACACTAATTTGCTACACTCTGGCTAGGATCCTAAGAATGCTGAAGTTTCCTCATACTGCCTACATTTTGTCTGTTAAAGCTGGCAATTCACTTCCTGTTGCTTCTTAATAGCTCTTCAGAAGATATCACTTAATTAAAAGCAGTATTTTCATTTCAACCAGCAGCATCACGTAACACTCCCAAGCAGGCATTCACATGTAGTCAATGGAGACTTGGTGAAGCAACACAACTTTCTTTAAATCATTCCCCTGCTCGAGCTGTGATTTGAACACAGATTTATCTCTGGAATGGGAGTTCCCAATACTGCTTCTGTTTAAAGGTGATTTTTGCAAATACATCACATGGTGTGTCTTTTCTATACAGTACCTACTAACTGCACACATTCCCTGAATACACTTTTGGAGACAAAGATTCAGCTCTGAGGTTCTCAGACATCACAGATACTGATCTTGAGAAGTCTACATGGAAATGAGCAAAATAAAGACAAGGCAATCATGATTATTTCCGTAAGCTAAACACTTTCAAAGTTAGGGGACTGTAGTTTTATTTTTAATATTTATCTTATGTATTTGAGTACACTGTCTGTCGCTGTCTTCAGACACATCAAAAGAGGGCATCGGATCCAATCACACCATGTGGTTGCTGGGACTTGAACTCAGGACCTCTAGGAGAGCAGTCAGTGCTCTTAACCACTGAGCCATCTCTCCAGTCCCTGAGGACTATTCTTTAGTGCAAAGTGATAATGCTCAGACTTTACGATAGTTTGAGACCACACAAAAATGATGACAAATCTATATATGGGGTTCCCCCACGTATCTCTGGAAACATCATTGTTTAAAATATAAAGCCAAAGTCTACAAAAAAACATGAATGAAACCTAGTTTGGAAAGAGTCTCAGGCTTAAGGTTTTTAGTCTAGCTAGTAATGAATTGCTACAACTTCCTTGCCATACACAATAGAAAGAGCATTTCATGCTCCCAGAGTCTTCCTTACAAAGAGAAATAAGATTGCTAAACTTAGTTACACACTATTAGTGTCTGAATCACTCTTCACTATCCTTACTTCATTTATAACAACACTTGCTGTACACAATGAATAAGAATGTAACCCTCTGCCTTTCTTTCAAAAGTAGAGTAACTCCAACTGTTAAGTCTACTAATAGCTTCTTTTTCTCCTTAGAACATCAATCAAAATAACCTCTAATAATCACAGGCATTCATTTATTAGAACTACTGCCATAAAGTTTGAATATCAATGTGATTAAAAGCAATCTGGCACTGAGCAGATGTTAAATAGTGTAATTTCACTTTTCCAAATTCCATTAAAAGATTTATTTTTTTAACGGTACAAATCCCGGATGATTTTGTTGACTCCATGTGACAACCTGAGCTTGAACTTACCCTTTCTTCTGAAAGCTATCAGTTCTAACACAGTTCCTACCCCTCAAAAGCTCACCACAGACCCAGCTCGGATGGCTCAAAGACAAGAGTTTTGGCTCTCTCCTTTGTTTTGAGTTTTATTTGTTTGTTTTTTACTTTTTAGTAAAGTTCTTATTTCTCAACAAAATTAAGCAAACAGAGGTTAGGTTGACTTGGTCATGCTTATAAGCAGGTACACATCTGGGATGGGCTTGACACAGTATGGAGGGCAAGCAGATAAAGGTTGAAGGTTACATGCTTTGAGACCTTGGTGAATTACCTCACAGTTCTGAAACTCTTCTCTGTAAGATGGAGAAAAACAGTAGAGGCTGAATTATTACAGTGACAACTATACTGTTAATGTACTTCCCAAACTTGTCCTCTGCTCATGTGTGTGGGAACACTGTGAGATTTGGACATCAGGACAGATGTTTGTATGAAAGTGTCTGGAGTCTAACAGTACAAATTACAAAGATGTTATGTATGAAAGTGTCATAATTAAGTTCATTATATAGTACCCTAACTAATTTTAAAGTGTAATGGAAACCTCCTATCAGATCACTACGGACTAAGGCTGGTCTTCAATAGCAACAAAAACAACAGAAAGTCTACATACACATGGAAGCTCAACAACGCTCTACTCACTGATAACTTGGTCAGGGAAGAAATAAAGAAATAAATCAAAGACTTTTTAGAATTTAATGAAAATGAAGGCACAACATACCCAAACTTATGCGACACATTGAAAGCAGTGCAGAGAGGAAAACTCATAGCTCTGAGTGTCTCCAAAAAGAAACTGGAGACAGCATACACTTGACAAAAGCAATCTACAAATTCAGTGCAATCCCCATCAAAATTCCAACTCAATTCTTCCCAGGGTTAAAAGAACAATTCTCAAATTCATGTGGAATAACAAAAAACCCAGGACAGCAAAAACTATTCTCAACAACAGAAGAACTTCTGGGGGAATCACCATCCCTGAACTCAAGCTGTACAACACAACAATTGTGTTAAAAACTGTGTGGAATTGGTACAGTGACAGGCAGGTAAATCAATGGAATAGAATTAAAGACCCAGAAATGAACCCACACACCTACAGTCACTTGATCTTTGACAAAGGAGCTAAAAACATCCAGTGGAAAAAAGACAGCATTTTCAACAAATGGTGCTGGTTCAACTGGCGGTCAACTTGTAGAAGAATGCAAATTGACCCATTCTTATCTCCCTGTACAAAGCTCAAGTCCAAATGGATCAAGGACCTTCACATAAAACCAGATACACCGAATCTAATAGAACAAAAAGTCAAGAAAAGTCTCAAGCACATGGACACAGGAGAGAAGTTCCTGAACTGAACACCAATGGCTTATGCTCTAAGATCAAGAATCAACAAATGGCACTTCATAAAATTGCAAAGCTTCTGTAAGGCAAAGGACATTGTCAATAGGACAAAATGGCTACCGACAGACTGGGAAAAGATCTTTACCAATCCTACATCCAATAGAGGGTTAATATTCAATATATACAAAGAATTCAAGAAGTTAGACTCTAGAGAACCAAATAACCCTATTAAAAAATGGGGTACTGAGCTAAACAACTGAATACTCAACTGACGAATATCGAATGACTGAGAAGCACCTAAAGAAATGTCCAATATCCTTAGTCATCAGGGAAATGCAAATCAAAAGAATCCTGAGATTCCACTTCACACCAGTCAGAATGACTAAGATCAAAGGTGACAGCACATGCTGGTGAGGATGTGGAGAAAGAGGAATACTCACTCCTCCACTGTTGGTGTGATTGCAAGCTGGTTCAACCACTACGGAAAGCAGTCTGCAGGTTCCTCAGAAAATTGGACATAGTACTACCTGAGGACCCAGTTATACCACTCCTGGGCATATACCCAGAAGATGCTCCAATATGTAATAAGGACTTATGCTTCACTATGTTCATAGGAGCCTTATTTATGATAGCCAGAAGCTGGAAAGAACCCAGATGTCCTTCAATAGAAGAATGGATACAGAAAATGTGGTGCATTTACACAATGGAGTACTACTCAGCTATTAAAAGCAATGGATTTATGAACCTAGGCAAATGCATGGACCTAGAAAATATCATCCCGAGTGAGGTAACCCAATCACAAAAGAACACACACGGTATGCACTCACTGATAAGTGGATATTAGCCCAAAAACTCCAAATACCCAAAATACAATTCACATACATGAAGCTCAAGAAGTAGGAAGACCGAAGTGTGGGTACTTTGGTTCTTCTTAGAAAGGGGAACAAAATACTAATGGGAGCAAATATGGAGACAAAGTGTAGAGCAGAGACTGAAGGACAGGCCATCCAGAGACTGTCCCACCTGGGGATTCATCCCAGATATAGTCACCAAACTCCAACACTATTGTGGATGCTAAGAAAGGCTTGCTGAAAGGAGCCTGATATAGCTGTCTCCCGAGAGGCTCTGACAGAGCCTGAAAAATACAGAAGTGGATTCTAACAGCCAACCAAAGGACTGAGCATGGGGTCCCCAATGGAGGAGTTAAGAGAAAGGACTGAAGGAGCTGAAGGGGTTTGCAACCCCATAGGTAGAACAATATCAACCAACCAGACCCCCAAGAACTCCCAGGGACAAAGCCACCAACCAAGGAGTACATATGACTCTGGCTGCATATATAGCAGAGGACGGCCTTGTCAGGCATCAGTGGTAGGAGAGGTCCTTGGTCCTATGAAGGTTTGATAGATGCCCCAGTGTAGGGGAATCGAGGGTGGGGAGGTGGAAGTGGCTGGGTGGGTGGAGGAACACCCTCATAGAAGCAGAGCGAGGGGGGATAGGAGAGGGGGTTTTGGGAGAGGGGGAAACCGGGTAAGGGGTTAAGACTTGAAAAGTAAATAAATTAAAATAAAATAAATGTAATAGAAAGAGCAAATAAAATAATAAGCTGCAGGAAAGCACAAGCAAGCCTACGATGTAAGTAGGTCATATGCCATAGTGATCTGCACACTACTCATTCTTTCTTTCCCCCTGACAGTGTTTACAAGATCCTGTCAAAATGAGTGCAGTGCTGCTCCAGCAGGTGGATTATTCATGGTTTCCACAAACTCAGTCACAAGGAAGGCTTGGGGATCAGCATGGATTATGCTAGGTGTTATGCATTTTAGCAAGCACAAAGCCATAAGACAAGTTCAGTCTACTTTTTTAAAATCAAAACACACATTTGTTTCCGTATAGAGCCTTGCTATTCACTCCCTGGGCTTCTTTAAGTCAGCTAAAGGACAGAGAGGCTATGAAAAGCTTACATGGGAAAAAAAAATCTCACAAAATGTCAATCCTCCTGTTACTGAATATTAGGGGCTATTATAGCAGCATAATAACCTAAGCATCACTGTCATGGCCCCATGTTCCTGAACACTGACCATGAACGTTCTATTGCTCTGTATGTGAGCCAGTCTAGAAAAGCAATGACACATGGGAAAGGGGACAATAGCTTGGAATTGGGCAAGTGCTTAAATGGTGTCCTTAACTCACTGGTGTGCTGTTGTTATTGGTATGTCAGTCAGAAGAAGGCAATCTGAAAACAAAAATAAGTGATTTTAATGTAAACAAGACATGGTTGGATGGCAGCACACATCTTTAACTCCAGTACCCAGAAGCAGTCCAAAGGATTTCCTGCTGATTTACATACTTCTGGACCAGTCAAGGGTATATGATGAAACCCTGCCTAATTTTTTTTTTTTAAACAAAAAAACTAGATCCGACAAGTAACCTTAAGCAAAGCCTTTCCCTCTCCATATATTTCCTTCTATCCCACATTCCTCCAATAAGTAAGCTCTTGCCTCAGGAACAGTGCATTCTACCCTTAACACAAAATGCTTGAAAGAAAATGTCAATCATGTTCAGTGGAAGGGGTTCACTTTCATCAACCATGGAACTTATGAAGACGAGGTCAGCTGGCTTCTGTGAAGGAACAGACAGCAAATAGCTGAAATCACAGGTTGTATGGTCCTTGCTGTATCCCACTTAACACTGCTGCTTGCTGGGGGGAGAGAACAGCCACAAATATGTATGTGAGTGCCTCTGGCCACGTCCCAACACAGTTTTCCTTAGGGACAATGATATTTGAATCTCACATAATTTTCACATGTCATGATATCATCTTCGAGGGTTTCTTTCAATTGTTTGGCAACATAAAAAGTCATGGGCTGAATTTGACTAGAATATCTATGGTATTTAGAGGTAGGAAGGCAACATGGAGAGGAGTGCCTGTCTGGATCTCTTGATGTTCCTTCTCCCATAGGTGAGTACATACCCTACAGCTACAGCGCCACAGCTACAGCGCTGCCATGAGTGCTGTCTGTCAGTCAGGCAGCTGCTCTTCTCACTGAAGTACCAAAGCTCAGCTGCAGAGGGTGACTCAAGTAAGGCACTCAACAAGATCACCTAAGCACTCCTAAGGGCATTCACAAACAACTAGCCCCCAGATGATTCAAAGGCAAAGAACACATAATTCAATAGATTTGGCTTAAATTTCCACTTGACATGCAGACTGTAAGAACTGTCACCTGCAGAACCCTTGTACACAAGGGAGGTTAGAGAAATAGCAAGCCCACATGCCTCAGACAAAGGCACAACAGAAAGACTCCAAGATACAAGGTGAAGCCTAAGCAATCAGACAAAAAGAAGATGAAATGCTATGAGGCCAGTGACATGCTTCAAAATAATTCACTGTGGGGCAGAGACAGAGCAAGACTGGGCCATTACTCGGACACTGGAGAGCTGTGATGGCTAAAGTAGGTTTGCCAAAACATTTCCTTTGTTTTTCTGTGTTTCAAATCATACATAAGAAAGAAAACCTAATGCTGGGGACCAGATATGAGACTCTGTAGAGAAAAATGAACTATTTCAGGGAAAGGATTTTATGTCTATGTGGTGTCTTTAACAGTACTGTAAATACTGATCCATTTTCAGTTCACTAACCACAAACCATTTTTCCCTACTCAAAAAGAAAAAGGGTGTGTGCTGGACAGCTTTTGTCAGCTTGACACAAGCTAAAATCGTCTAAGAGGAGGGAACCTCAATTAAGGAAATGCCTCCACAAGATCTGCCTATAGGCAAGCCTATGGGGCATTTTCTTAGTGATCCACTAGGGACTGACTGTCCAGCCCATTGAGGGTAGTGACATCCTTGGGCTGGTAGTATTGAGTTCTATAAAAACACAGGCTGAGCAAGCCACCAGAGTAAGCATGGCCTCTGCATCAGTAGCACCTTCATGTTCCTGTCCCCCTTGAGTTCCTGTCCTGACTTGCTTTTCCTTCTCAAGTTGCTTTGGTCATGGTGTTCCATCATAGCAATAGTAACAGCAATCTTGACTAAGACAGGGTAGTACTGCTGAGATAACCCTGTAGAGAGGCTACACGCCTCACTAGGCTAGCTGGCCACAGCACCAGCTAACCTTTTTCCACTGTGTTCAACAGCATTCCTATTACTTAGATAGGGACACCACCGTCACAAGTAAGGACCATCATTCTGGGTTGCTAGAGTGCTATTGAGCCTAAATATCAGGTATAAGGGATAGTATTTATCTTTGTTTTTTCTAGAAAAATGTTAAGTGGGCACTAAAATTTGGGCAAAGCAATATTAAATACTGTCAGGCTCTGGCCTCTCCTAGAGCCAAATTAAAGTGGTCCTACCCATACCCCCACTACAATGGAAGTCAGGCATTTAAACCAGGCACTCCATAGCAGTGCAGTTCAATCTTCCTAGAAGTCCCAGTCATTTTAACTTTTCAGCAAACGTTAACTGAGTCCAGCAGTGCACAGAAGCTGAATATGCCTTCACCAACAACTTCTCTGGCCGAGGAATGCACAAAACAAAGAGCCATCACATAAAACATATTCTCAGATTGACGGAGAACAAAGGAAAGCTCGAGGTGACTTGGTATCATTCAAGTGGATTCAGTGAAGCTACAGCTCAGTTTCCAAAGCAAAGCAAGTACCCAGCACCACTGCTATTGACTCTTGCCATGACACAGTCTACAAGGTTGCTATGAAAAACTATTCAACATGTTCATCCTTTCAGTCTCCCTATGGGTCTAGACATTGACATCAAATTCCTAATCAGTCCCCAAGATCTCTCAGACACTGGAACACCAACCAGGCAGCATTCACCAGCTGATAAGAGGCCCCCAACACATATATAGCAGAGGACTGCCAAGTATGGGTTCAGTCAGAGAAGATGCACCTAACCCTCAACAGACTGGAGGCCCCAGGGAGTTTAGAGGTTTGGTTGGGTGGGTGGTGGGGACATCCTCGTGGAGACAGGGGGTGGGGAGGAGGTATGGGATGTGGAACAGTCGGAGGGTAGATGGGGGTGGGGGGGGGAATAAAATCTGGAGTGTAAAGGAATAAATAAATAAATAAAAGACAAAAAAAAAATCCTAATTGGTTATTCACACCAATTGATTCCATTTAAACATAAATTTTGGTAAATTTCACAAATAATTTGTGAAAACTTTTAAAGTAGAATTTTAATTTAAACCTTTAAAGAAAAATATAACTTATTTTTGAGTTTAATTATTAAAAATGCAAAATATATTATCAACCTTAGCTCAACAAGCTCCACAATGCCATCAACTAATATTGTAAGTTACAGAGGTAAGCAGTATGAAATCAGGATGCAGATAAGCAAGGGGCGAATCTCCAAAAGGGGACTGACTTATCACCCTAACACTCTCCACGTGCTGAAAAGCAGATGGGAGATGACATATTGCCTAACTGAGGAGCAGTACTAGTTCCACCTAAGTTTACTGTTCCATGCTTCTTCCGCAGCATTAATTTTGGGGTACGAACAAACTGACTAAAGCAAGTTACAGAGAAAAGAGAAAAAATACAAGTGCATCTAACTTTGCAGTTTTCAACTTTGGCACTGAGATTCCAGGAAAAGTGGCTTCAGCCACTTGCCCTAGAGAGTAGGAATATACATTATTTTGCATATACCCATATACATATAGGCCCATTCAAGGGTCCTAAGTTGAAAAGATGAATAAAAAGCAAATTGCAAAGTCAGTTCAAACATTACCAGGAACTAAAAGGGTCAAAGAAGTTACTGTGCAACAAGTCATTTTATCTAATTTATTTTTGCCTTCTACAATAACCTTGAGAAATAGGTATTATCATCTCCTTTCCAAAATAAAAGTTATTTTCAGAGAGATCAAAAAGCTACTTTCATACTTCATGTTTGATAACTCTCTGGCTAATAAATCACAAATTGAAGAATTAAAGAATCAAGGTCTTTATATTCCTAAAGATCTTCATAATGGAGACTCTCTCACTTTTAGTATTTCATTAATAAGTCAAATTATGTACATATATATATATTTCTTCACAATTTAACTTCATTGATGAGAGAAACACATACAGATTTAATTCTAAAACATCACTGGCTGGTGGAAGACGATCTTAACTAAAGACAATGGTAAATAAGCCCATCATGTTCATAGAGCACACAGGTGTGTCATTGTCTCTAGGATGGTGTGGGTGGGTGTGTTTGAGGCAAACATGTATGCAGAAGGCAGGAGTCAGCGTCCGATGTCAGTTCCCCTGGGGCCATCCACTTTGCTGTTTGAGACATAGTCTCTCACTGACCTGGAGCACACCAAGTAGATGAGACTGGCTGGACAGGAAGCCCCAGAACAGCACTTGCTTGCTCCGTCCTACCTCCCCCTTCCCCCCACTCAGAGGGATTAAAAGCATGTGCCAACAGGCATGCTTTTGGTGGGGAGTGGGTGGGTGGTTAATGCAGGGTCTAGGAATCGCACTCAGGTCTCCACAATTGCACAGTAAGCACTTCATCTACCAAACCATTTCCCTGAACCTCTGTACAGTCAAGGCAGCCTCAGTCTTTCAAGCTCAGACGTTTCAGTAACACATAAAGAAGTGATTAAACTAAAACTTCAGTCTTTACTCAAAATATGCAAGCATAAGTTCCAGACAACCTGACAGCTTCAACATCTTTAAAATGGAGAGCAGCTTCAAAAAGATGTAAGGGGCAGGTGGTTTGGCTGACTGGAGAGATGGTTCAGCCATCTGACCACTCTTCCAGAGGACCAAGGTTCAAATCCCAGCACCCACATGGCAGCTCACAACTCTCACATAGACATACATGCAGACAAAACACCAATGCACATAACATAAATAAAATTTAAAAATCAATTTTTTAAAGATGTAAGCAGGGTAGAGTAGTACACACCTTTAGCAGGGAGCTCTGTTAAATTCCAGGCCAGCTGGAGATCTACATAGTGAGTTACACAACAGCCAGAGTGACACAGGGGGACCCTGCCAAAAACAATCAATCAAACAACAACAAAAATCACCCAAACCAACCTCTAACTCGATGTTGTATAGACTGATAATACAGCTAGGTTCATGACTCCCTTTGGCCTTAAGTGTAAGATCTTAGAGCTTTTCAGAAAATCTGCTAACAACCCTATTCCCATTAGAAACTAGCAAACAGAACAGAAATGGGTTCAGCTGCTAAATGTTCTGAGTCTCAGGGATCAAGGCATTCAAGGAAACACATTCATCCTCTACAAGGGAATTACTAACACTCAGCATCCTGTCTTCAGAGACTTAGGAGCCATTTAAGGGACTATAGCCACAGCAGGATAACTGTGTGAAAACAGGAGTGAGAATGGATTAGGACCTCTAAAGCTCCCCTCTAACACTTCCTACCAGAGTTGCCACTTAGTGATTTTAATTTTTCAAGCCCAGGCGGACTGCCAAGTCACCACTAAAACCGGACTAACAACTGATTTTCCTATTGCAACATCACCAACAAGTCCTGTGCTTTCACTCTTTCCTCTCCCCTTGAACAGCAATCTTCACAAAAATCAACTAATTTGCCCTATAAACTGTTCCAACCAGAAGCACTCATGGGGTTGCCATCAGTATTACTCTTCCTGGCAATACGAACAGACCATGTGGCTGCTGAAAACGCCACAGCAGGGAAAAGGAGAAGGTGAGAGCTGAAGCCTGCAGCGACTACGAAGCCAGCACAGTAAGGAGGCGGTCGTGGACTTAGAAACCCAGCTGCCAAAGTTCTGCTTCTTGAGTCCTGAACAAAAACTCTGCCAAAATAAATGGCTACAGGTGAGAAATCAAATTGCATGGGCACATGTAAACTCAGTACCCTGAATCCCAAACTTGACTCAGGCCTTTCTCACCACAGACTGTCCAGGTAGTCATTATGAATCAAAAGTCAGAGAAAAAGGGTACACTGACAAAGGCAAATCTAAGTTTCCGGATTCCTAACCTGACTTTCACTGATAGCATACCTTTAGATCAACCAATCAGTAGACTTTGATTTACTATGGTTAGTAAAATTCTGTATTCTTGCTCCCTTATCTGGCAAAGCCAACAATCACACGAATTTTGAAGGTACTCCTTGGTTGTGACCATCTTTTGGTAGCATCATAAACATTTGCTTTAAATCCCATACAAACGAAGGTACAGGTACAGGAAAGTTTAGATACTTTTAGTTTTAAAGTTCAAATGCCCGTCGTAGTGGTGCATGCCTTTAATTCCAGCACTCAAGAGGCAGAGGCTAGAAGATCTCTCAGTTCAAGACCAGCCTGGTCTACAAAGCATGTTCTCGACAGCCAAGGCCACACAGAAAAACCCTATCTCAAAAAGCCAAAAAAATAAAATAACAATTCAAAACTCACTCTCTTTGCCTTAAGAAAGCCTGGGTTGGTCAGGGCTCCTGCTCTACATCATCCTCAGAAAGGCACTACTTTCCAATGCTTAGAACTCTTTCTTTCCGGGGTGTTGTCCATAACTAAAGGGATCTAGGTTAAACTCGCTGCTTGCTTCCTATGCCCATGACTTTGAATTGTCGTTTCCAGAAGGGATACAGGTTGAAATCAGATTGTTTTCCAAATGTTCTGCCCACCCTCTTCTCTCCTCTTCAGCAGCAACCTCAATGTGGCAAGCAGGGAAGGTGGGCTGAAGCAACAAGAAAACTTCCCCAAGGTTGAGTACAAACTCCACCAGGGGGGCTGGACTCACCTTCCCGACAGAGCCCCATGACTTCGCGGTTTTTCCCAAACTCCTTGAAACTTTCATCCAATTCGGTCCCTAGGAGATACACACACACAGGAGGAGGGGAGAGGCAGGTCAGTGGCCAGGAGTGTGACGCAGGTTCACGCAAGCACAGGGTAGGTGTGGGCACCTCCGCGAGCGTTCCACAACCCAGCCAAAGACAGCATCTCTGACCCCCGAGGGGGCGGTCACGGGACAAGGCGCGGGGGAGGGGGAGCAGACCCGGAGAAGGGGGAGGTGGGGGGGCGTGGGGAACTGGGAGGCGTGGACACTCACCATCCTTCCCAGGAAGTTTGGAAGCTTCCACCCAGAGATTCCACGACTGTCCCAGCATCGCTTCGGGACTGGGTAAGGGCCTGCGCTCCCCCACCGTCGCCATGGCGGCGGCCGAGGTGGTGGCGGCCCCAGTACCGCCGTCCTCCGGCCGTGGGCGCCGCGGCGGCGGGTGCTGCCGCTGGGGCTGCAGAGGCTGTGGCTGCTGCTGCTGCCGGGCGGCCGCTGCTCCGCCCGCCGCGCGGCGCGGCTCCCCCCTGACGTCATCCGCGGCCCGCTCCGACATTCTTTCCGCTCCTACAATGTAACAAAAAAAGGGGAAAAGAGTGGCGCGGGGGCCGCTTTTAAGGAGGCTCCGCGGAGTTCGCCGGCGTGCGCAGCTCTCAGGCCCGCGGTGCTAACAGCCCCCGGCCCCCGCCGCCGCCCCCGCCCGGGCGCAAAGTCCGCGGCGCGACTGGCTTTCGCTTTCGCCTCCCGCGGCCCTCGTAGGGCCCCGGCAGCGGCCGCCACTGCGGCGCTGGCTGTCCGGCCCGGCCCGGCTCGGGAGGCCAGCGCCCGGAGCCGACCTGCCGTGACCTCAGGCCCGCCCGCGCCCCGGCCCGCGGCTGCCCACCCTGCGGGCGCTCGCATCCCGGCCCAGCCGGCAGCCCCGCTCCTTCCTTCCGTCCGCGCGTCCGTCCGAGCGGCGGCGCCCGGCCGGCTCCCTTAAGCGGAGGCGCCTCCTGTCGCCTCCTCCCCCTCGCCGGTCCCTCCCTCTCCGCTCGCTCCGGCGAAGTTTGCACGTCAAGCCCCCGGAGCGGAGCCAGGGCGAAGTCGGAAACGCAGCCACCTATGGAAGAGCCTGCCGGTCGGCCCCGGCGCAGCGACGAAAGCGTCGCCCAGGCCCTCCCTCCGGAGCCCCCGGCACCAGCACTTCGCTCTGGGCTCGGGGGAGGCTGCACAGTAGCTGGAGCATGAATGGGAAGCCGCCACTGTGCGGACGCCCAAAAACCAAAGCTGCCAGTGGCAGGTGTGAAAATGCTGCCCAGGTGTTAGCCCAGGCGTCTGCATCAAGCCCCTGCTGCATGGCAAGCCAGGCACGTGTACTTCAGTGCCCACAACTGAAGATCACATGGTGTCTGGGAACTTGAATTTCTTCTCCAGCAAGAAGAGAGCCACAAAATCAGTGTATCACTTTAAACTTGAGTTGTTAGTCTCTCGCTATTTATGGTTGTCTTTCCTAGGATCGGATGAGACCCCATGGCTTAAGGAATATACCAAAGATATTGGTCAGATTTGAATAACTATATTAAGCACTAGCACATAAACTCACCCCCTCCCCGACCACCAAACAGGTAAAACATAGGAGTGGACCATCACAAGGAGCCTTTAATAAATGCTCCTATTATTCTGTTATCTCATTTCAGTAAAGCAGCACTTTTCTAACCTGCTCAAAGCCTCAGGCTTACAAGTGCCTTCTGGGACTAGGTGAGGAGGTAAGCCTAAGCGTACTGTACTTGCTGCTATTTGTTGGCTTATTTTTTAAGCAAATATCTAGTAAGACAGATGTGACCAACATCTCTGTTGAGGAAATGTCCAACTTACAAAACCTTTTAAAATGTTTAAGTGAAAGCAAAAGTGAATATGGAAATGTTTCCATAATATATTAAAGTCAGGACTTGGTGAAAATGGTTTGACATAGGTGCAAGTTTAAAAGCTTGAGCTGGGTGTAGTATGCACCCAGAGTCCCCAGTTACTTGGGATGCTGAAGCAAAAGTATCTGCAGCACAGTAATCCAGAAAAGACTGAGAAACAGTAAAAATTTGTCTTAAATAAATAAAGCATACGCACAATTTCTGTTAGACACATTTAGAAATGTATATATAAGGTTTTTTGTTTTTTTTTTTCTGGATCGAACACCAAGAAATCCAAAATGGGAATCTGCTCAGTAGTTATCAAAGGACAGTTGCTTTTTGAACACTCAGGCTGTACACCTACAGATTCAACTAACTGAAGTTTGGAATATATTTTCTGTAATTTAAAAACTGTATCCATGCTGAACATTTACATATTTTTTTAAATTTCCCTAAATACAATGTAACAACTATTAACATGGAATTTACATTTTCTGTAAGTAGTGTAAGTAATCCAGAGATGATGTAATGTAGACTGAGATGTGTGTAGGTTATGTGTCATTTTATAGAAGGGACTTGAGCAGCTGTCAATTTGGGATTCTGTGGGGGTCCTGGAATACCAAGGGATGGATGTAACCAAAACTGATCGAGATGACTTTTTTAATTTTAAGATTTTTAAATCTAAAAACTAATTTCTGTAAGTTTTAACTTTCTAAGAATAACAATGAGCAAGGTTAAAACACATATTACCATTACAATTCAGCATAGCTTATCTGTCTCCAATGCAGATTTTCAAACTTTTCATTAATCTAGATTCATTGAAACATTTGCATAAATGTTTCCCAAGATGTAATATATATGATTTATTTATTAGTTTGGATTTTGTAATTCTACATTTAAGATAAATTAAAATTTGAACTCTACTGGTCCTTGGAACTGCTAACTCAATGCAGAGCTTACATAGACGCACTACCATTGAGATACCAAGACCATAGCTCTTAGATACTCAGAACAAAAGCACTTATACCACACTCAGGAGCTTGTGTTGTGAGTACAAACATTCTGATTGCTGGACAGATAGGGTGAGAATGAAAAGAAAGGCAAGAATGGAGAACATGAAGCTTGATCTCACTTCCTAAAGATACTGCTTTCACATTGTTTGATCCTTCTGCTTTCACAACAATAATAGAACTTCCAACCAATAAAGATCAATATGACAATTTGATTTCTGCTTGATAATTCTTTTGTTTTCAAAGTTTTTCTCTAGTATACTAAGACAGAACAGACCTTAAAATTATAAGTACAAGATCATGACAGTTATTAAACACATCAATAATATCTATTGAGCCACTCTCTTATTGCTGGATTGATATGGCGTTCTTCCACTTACAAATATGCAACCTTGGGCACATTACCCAGTTTCCCAATATGTAAGTTCCCTAATCTGTAAAATGGAGGTAAGGCCAGGCTTCTAAGGACTATGGGAAAAGATCCTTTGAAAGCACTTGGTATCAAGTTTAAATTATTATTCTGACTTGCATCAAACTGAGCAATTCAGAGTCCTAAATGCAAGAGTATCTGTTGCATTGCATATCAATGACATTTACTACCAAATTAAATGTGGAGACAAGCAGTTCCAGCCAGGTCCTCTTGTCTTTACTGCCCATCAAAAGTCCTACTGCTTTATAAAAAAGACAGATTCTAATATTATCTGCAGTTGTTTTAGGACTCCTAATTAGTAATTTGAAGGAGTTATACTAATGGAAGCAAAAGAAAGTGTGTCTGCTATTCAAATGTTGGCAACTTTTTAAAAGTATTCCTTATATAAAGAACATTGTGAACAATAATAAAACAGAAATCTAAATACTTAGTTTTTCCTTTCAGGAAAGAAACTAATGACCTTGTTTATAAATATTCCATCTTCCATACTCCCTCTCAAACTATAAAAAGAATGGTCTATACAACTTATACACATTTAATATAGTTATGATATGCTAGTGTGTCTTGTACAGAATTAATACTTCAATACTTCAATACCTGTTGATACTTTAAATAATAGATCTTGTATAATCTTTGAATAAGAAAGTTGTAATTTACGAAGCAGTTTCTGATTGCATACTCTATGTAAGGCACTCTACTAGGCACCAGGGTTAAAAAAAAATTCACAGAATACATGAAGGAATTAACAATTAAGCGTTTATCAAAATGTCTGTTAAAAGATCCCCATACCAATCAGAATGTATGCAGTTAAAAAATAAAACTGACAACTGGAGACATGGCTCAGGAATTAAAAGCACTGTCTGGTCCTCCAAAGGACCGGGGTTCAATTCCCAGCATCCATATGAAGACTCCAACTCAGGGGCCCTATGCCCCTTCTGGTTTCAGAGTGCACCAGGCACACACATGGTGCACATTCATACCCACAGGCAAAGCACATATACACATAAAAGTAAATGTTTTGTTTTCCTTAAGGAAAAAAAATGCTGCCAAATTCTGATAATTTTATCCTTTCAAGGACGCATTAAAAAAAAGTCTCTTTCTTCACCATTCAAAATTAGTAGGGACATCCCCAGGAAGTGCCAGAGCATATCACCCACAACATGATTCATTCAAAGATGTCAGTCATAATGCTCTTCCCACCTTGTATATACAGGGTATTATACATATATATGTGTGTATATATATATATATATATATATATATATATATATATATATATATGGAGAGAGAGATGGAGAAAAAAGGGGAGAGGGAGAGAGAGAGACTGAGAAAGACTGACCTGCTAAAAATATTCTATGACTCAAGATCGTACACAAGCATTTTTGTTTGGGGGAAAACCACCAGTCCCAATACAATGTTTAATAAACCTGGAAACCAGTAAGTTAAGTATATTTATGTGTGTGAATTAAAGGGTTGATAACAGAGAGGATTCTTCATTTTCAACTTGAAAGGACTGAAGTTATTTGAGCAACAAGAAAATCAGATTTGCTGAATTAGGAATGTGTTGAGTTCTTTCTCTTTCTCTCTCTCTCTCTCTCTCTCTCTCTCTCTCTCTCTCTGTCTCTCTCTCTGTATCAGTCCTTTCTTTAACTGTTCTCTCTAGTGAAATGGTTTATCACAGATACATCGATATTCTAGTAGAGAAAGAATGGTGAATAAATTCAATTTACCAGCTCAGTAACCAGAATGTCTGACAAGTACAGGGTTAGAGGTAGTAAGGAAATTTACAGCAATGGAGACCTAACAAGAATTCTCTTTCTGAAGACTTAACCTGTACATGCTCACTTACAAAATGCATTGCTTACGAAGTGGTTCAAAGCTTTTATTTGGTTGGTTTTCTTACTCATGTATGGATAGTGTTATATTAATTATACCACAGAAACAGTCATCAGTTAGAGCTAACTACTTAAAATAAGGGAAAAATATAAACATACAAGTTTATAAATTATAACATAAAGGTAATTCATAAAATGTAATCAATAATACTCAAATATTTCTTAGATGTTTAATAGCTACCTGAAGTATAATGATAAACCTGATTTGAAATCTTTAAAGTCTTTAGGTTGGGCAATTAAAAGAAAAGATGAAATTATAAAAAAAAGAAATGGAATAGCGGCCCAACATTCAGCTATAAATGAGGCCTACTATATGGAGTTTTAGCATGCTATCTCCTATGCAGTAAAATGCAGAGGTTAGCACACTGTTAAAAATAATTCCCTATGTCACCTTTGTACTTTTAAGGCTTTCCCTGAACCGACTGTACATCTCAAATCTTAAAGGCCCAGCAGCGAAAAGCACTACCACTTCCTATCAGTGTGGCTCTGTGTCTGTTTCTTCCTTACAGAAGGAGTGAAGCAAAACTAGCCACTTTACAATTCAGCAGTGCAAGAGCAAACCAGTCAGCACCACATCTGTCCCGTGGTAAGCCCCAATTTTATTCTGTCCACATTGTATGTTTAGGAGGTTTTTCTGAAGTGCTTTCCTTAACATCATCCCTTGCTCATTTTGAAGGGCTCCCCAAACTCTTTAGAAATAAATAAAAATGTATAATATCCAAGAGCCTCTACAGGCTGCCCTACTTCAATTCTACCACTTCTGTATATTACATTCATTCCTGAAAGAATTCTATATCCTAGGTTAAGATAACACCTCAACAGCTTACAATGTGCCCCTACTGCTAGCTCTCTGGTCCTGTTTTTATTCATACAGATCACATCGTCTAAAATATACCAACCGACTCACCCCCAAGATAAAACTCCTTCAGCCAATGAGGTTTATCTTGAAGTTTCATTTCTTTTACAAAATTGTCCTGATCCTTTCCAGTAAGCACATGGGAAGTCATCCCTACCACTAAGTCACGGAATTTCACAGCCAGGATCAACAGCATATGCTCTGAAATCAAAGACGCAATGTGATCCACGCTTCAATGTCCCAGGATTGGAAACTTGGCGTTTCCACACAAGGGAATCTGGAACTCACTTTATCAAAATGTAATGTGTAAACTGGTCCCTGAGCCCGCTGGAGCTGAACTCTTAAAGACAAACAGTCTAGGTTTGTTGGTATGAGAAGGATAGAATAGCACAGATACTTCTTCCCTCTTTCCTTAGCAAGGTTCAGGTGTTAAGCCTGCCATCAGAAACATGGCACCCTTGGCTCGCTATTTTCTCCTGTACCTTGATCCAGAAAGGGTTTTATTGCTTCTGAAAACACAAACTGTTAAAGAAAACTTTCCTTCCCTTTTCTCCCTCAGAGTAGCAAATTTCTCCTTAATAGAGGTAAGAAGACTGCAGATTTTCGAGTTTGGGTTATTCATCACTAGTACATGTTTGAAAAACTATTCATGACGGTGGTTCCCTGTTTTCCTCTTCTGGTAAGTATGAGCGTGCCCCCCCCCCCCCACACACACACACACAAATTCTCATAAAAAGTGAGGCCATGGGCCAGATATGGTAGTGTACACCTTTAATCCCAACACTCAAGAGGGAGAAGTGGGTGGATCTCTATGAATTCCGAGACACCCAGGGCTACATATTGAGACTTTGGAGAGAGGAGAGGAAAGGAAAGAGAGAGAAGGAGAGGAAAGGGGAGAGAAGGGAAAGCAAGAAAAGAAAGGAGGGGTGAGAAGAAGAGGAAGACAATGAATGAATCTTGAGAGCACTAATAATCCAAATACTTTTCCAATTGTACTGATCCCTAACCTTTCTTACCAGAAATACAAAGTTTACACTCCTAAGGTCATTCCATATTAAATGTTTTCATCAAGAGCTGAGAACAAAGATTCAGACCTTCCTATTTTTCAATTCAGATTCTCTTTCTATGAAAAGAACCTTTTCATAGAGACTTTGATTCTTCCAACCCAACCCCTGCACACCCTAAAACTGTTCTACATGAAGGAACTTAAGATTAGAAAATGGGAACTGAAAATTCTTGATGAAAAAGCTGCCTTTTATGCTTTTCAAAAATGTCTTGCCTCTCTCCAGAAAACAAGCATCCTCACAAAACATGAACATTTTCCAAATGGTTTCTGGGACACTAGCAGCAATCATAAATGTGCTAGAGCCTGACTAGAGGTATTTCTTGGAGAGAATCAAGGAGATATCTTGTATTTCATCAAAAGTAAGTTCATATGATTCAAATGTATCTCAGAGAAAGTAAAAAGATGAACATACAGAATGGATTATTTGGGGTGTTTTGTTGTTTTTATTGGTTTGTTTTGTTTTGTTTTGTTTCAAGACAGGGTTTCTCTGTGTAGCCCTGGCGCCTGCCTCTGCCTCCTGAGCGCTGGGGTCAACGGTGTGCTCCAGCAGCACCCAGCTCACAGAATGGATTTTTATCCTTGGGTTTTGTTGTTTGTTTTTCTTTTTAACAATAGTTTATCCTTGAGCGATTTGTATCTAAAATAGATAACAATTATAATAATAAGAATGCTGCAGTACTCACACTCCATACACATGAATACACCACAGACTATGTGTAAAACAGTAGGAAGGAGAGAGACAGAGACCACATCCACTAGGCAGCTATATTAACAAAACATTCTCACAAAAAAAAAATTCCATATGTTGGTGGTAGATATAGAAAACCTTCAGCCACTATGGTAAACAACATAAAAGTTCATCAAGACCCATGCGGTCCCAGCACTAGGAGGCAGAGACAAGCATGTCTCTGAGATCGTGACCAGTCTGGTCTACAGACCAATTTCCAGGATAGCCAGGGCTACAGAGAAATCCTGTTTTAAAAACAAAACAATTGTAATGTATCCATATAGTTCCAAATTCATAGCTGAACCTCTAGCACTGGTGAGATGGCTCATGGGTAAAGTATTTGCTGCTGCAAAGCCTGGTGACTTCCCCAGATCCATACATGTGAAAGTGGACAACCAACTCCTGCAAGTTTTCCTGTGACCTCCACATGTGTCATAGCAAGTACTCACATGCATGAGGATGGTACACACACACACACACACACACACACACACACACACACACACACACACACATACATAGGTGTAATTTTTAAAAGAGAAAAAGAAATTATGCCAAGTGAAAAACACCAGACACTAAACAATACTGTTTTGCTCTGTATATAAACTATCAAAGGCTTATGTGCTAAATGCTTGGTCCTGGCGCATCAGAGTTCACAGCTGAATAGGGAAGGATGGAAGCTATAGTTGGTGGGAGGGGTGGTGAGGAGGAGCGTAGTGCCCTGGATACCTTGGCGGATAACTTAACTTGTCTCTGTCCCACTCCCTGGAACCCATAAGCTGAGCAGCTCTGCTCTCCAGGCGCTTATCTGTGCTGCTCCTTGTCAGCACAGGCCCCTCCACAAGAGACCACGAGGCCATGACACAAATCCTTCCTCTGTTCATCTGCCACAGCAACAGAAAGCTAACATGCTCATTATTATTATATGACTCCATTTATTCATATGTGAATTATCCAGAACAAGCAAATCCATGCAGACAGAAGGCAAACTAGCAGTTTTCATGGGACTGAAGAAGGGAAAACATTGAGTCACAGCTTAATATGAATGGGGTCTCTCTCAGAGATGCTGAAAACATTGTGATAGTTGTGTAAGACTGGGCTTATACTGAAAACAAAACATTGAACTCCGCATTTTGCATGCTAAGTCTGAACTGCACCCCACGAAATATTTTTTAAAAAGCCAACATTTAAATTGGGGAAATTTCACAAAAAAAAAAAATTCAAAATTGCCTTCTGTTGAGAAAGTTCTACAGAAGCTTCACAACAGGTAAGGGCTAGAGAGAAGCCCTGTCCTGGAGCTCATCTCTGCCACTACCTGACTTGGGGCAAGAGGGAGATATAGTATCTATAGCAGTGGTTCTCAACCTTCCTAATGTTACAATCCAGTTACGTGGTGACCCCCAGCCATGATTTGTGTTGCTACTTCATAATTGCAATTTTGATAGTGTTATGAATAAAACATTAACATCTGTGTTTTCCAATGGTCTTATGCAACTCCTATAAACAGAGAGGTCTTCACAAGTCAAGAACTGCTGGTCTACAGTGTCCCACTATAGTCAGGAGTCAATGAATTAAAAGGCTTACAACAGGAGCTGGAAAGCAGGCTTGGAGAATAAGAGGCTTCTGCTCTTCCATAGGTGCTACTTGGTGGTTCACAACCATCAGGAACCCCAATTACAAGGGATCTGACACCCTTTTCTGGCCTCCATGGGTAATGTATTCATGTGGTACACATACAGGCCGATAAAACATTCAAACACAAAAAAAAAATAGTAAAATTTTAAAAAAGATGTTAAAGACTTAGAAAATCACTGACACACGGTACGAGGAAACGGTGGCGATTTCTGTTTTATGGTCTCTCCTATTGTCTTTATTTCTGTTGTTCAAACAGGACCCCATGTAGCCCAGGGTAGCCTTAAACTCATTCTGTTGTCAAAGCTGCCCTTGCATTTCTAATGTCCTGCCTGTACCTGAAACATGCTGGAATTACAGGCATGGGCCATAATGTCCCAGCCCCTTGTCCTCTTCTTACAGAGGTCGAGAATATACTTTTCAACTGCTTTGCTGAATGCTTTTGCAGATAAAATGGAGCATGTGACATTGCAGTCCAACAGCAAGAAATGACGACAACAAGACAAAAATTTCAAAGCAACAAGCCAGATATCCTATGCACAGACTGGTGAAAGTCCTGGAAACACATGTGTGCTCAGAGGGGCAGCCTAGATGACTCCAGGCGCATGGGAAGTGGGAGGCAACAGACTTAACTCTTTATACTTAGTGGGGCCTTATGCAGAGAGAACAGTCCAAGTAACTCTAGACTTACAGAAACAAAGGGTAACAAGCTTTAATTCGTTACACTTAAAGGGACTTCATATGCTACTTACATTTTAAACAAAACTCTTATAATCAGATGCTTCTAAAAGCTATTTTATAAAAGGGGAACCTAACTGAGGCTTTGGGGGATGGTCACAAAGCTCTACCCAGGGAGTAGCCACAGCATGGTTTCCTAAAATCAGAAGGTCTTTCTTCTGCTCCCAGACATGGATTTTATTTGTACTGTTCCTAAAGACCATGTCTCCCTTAGCTTCCTTCTCCCTTGTGCCACCCTTGAGTGCCTTGGCCTGCAGTGTCCCTCACTCTCCAGCCCAGCTTTTCTGGCCCCCTCACCCATGCTGTTTATAAACCCTGTTCTAGTAAGCTAACTACTGTGACCAGGACATAAGCTATTCAGCCATGAAAGGTTTTGTAAATACCATTATCTTTCTATTTCTTTATACATTTTTATCCTCTATTGTGTTTCTGTATGTACCCATGGTGTATACAAGTCTGTGTGCCTTGAAGGTCACAGGTTGATGTTAGATGTCTTACTCTATCAGCATCTACCCTGGGATTTTTTGAGACAGCATTTGTCACTGAACCTGGAGCTCACCATTTCAGCTATGACTTCCTAGGCAGCAAACCCCTAGAATCTGCCTGTCTCTGTACCCCAGCACTAGATTATTGTTGGAACCGACAGAGCACACTGTTTCACCAGACTTTTGCATGTTTGCTGGGGTCCTGGGGACCTTGCTCTACCAGTTGATCCAGCTCCCCAATCCTACTATCACCTTTTATTCATTATTTATTTATTGCTTGCTTGCTTACTTACTTATTTTAGATTGTGATAAAATACACATAAAATAAAATTTACCATTTTAAAATGTACAACTAAAGGCATTTTATTACATTCACAGTACGGTGAAACAAACATGACAATGTTCCAACATTTTACCACCCACAAGGAAACCCCAAACCCATAAAGACATTTTCCAAGCTTGCTTTGTCCCCTAAAAAAATCCTACCTCCATGGAGGTATCTATTTGAGATATTACGTGTGAATAGAACCATACAATAAACAGCCTTTAGTGTCTGTCTTTCTTCATCTGGCACAAATTTTCAAGATACATATGTTGGGGTACATGTCAGTACTTTGTTCCTCTTAGGGCTAAATAATGCAGCATTTCCCTCTAGTCCACAGTTTCACTTTCTATGGATTTAATTACTAACAGTCAACTTCTGTCTGAAAATAAATGGAAAATTCTACAAATAAGCCATTTCTAAGTTTTAAACTGTGTACTGTTCTGAGTGAGATGATGAACTCTCCAATCATTCCTCAACAGCACGCCCAGGGTAAGAATCACCCCTTCATACTACTGATCCACATTGTATATACTACCTGCCGGCTAGTTCTGTAACTGTGGTAGTAAACTATCGGCACACAGCAGAATCTCACAACATAATCTAGTGTGACTCTAACAGTTTTATTTTCTAACATAAGCCATTAATGTTTTACAAATCACAAAGGGATACCTATGATCTGAATTTTATCCCTTATCATTTTGAGACCTAGCACACTGTTGTCTTTTGCTAAGCAAATACAAGTGTCACTGTATAATTAGGCTCAGTGTTTTAAAACACCTTGCTATCTGTAGCCTATCTTACTATATACTACCATAGCTCCAATGGTTCTATTAAAAGAGAGCTGACATCTGTCATGTACTTCTCTTGGGATACAAGTTAAAGCCCATTCTATGGTCTCTAAAGTCACAAGCTCAGTCCTGTTCCCTGCCTACCTTCATACACTTTCTCCTAAGCACTCATTCAGAGGGTGCCTCTTTGTTTCCTACACAGCCCAGGCCTACCTCTGCCTTCATTCTCTCCATCAGCTATATTATCCCCACCACAGAACTCAACAGCTTACTCTCTCAGCATTAATGGCCAAGTGTCACCTTGCTCACTGCCATTTAAAAGGTCATGTTCCACCTCTAACTGTACTCACCGTCTTCCTAGTCCTGCCCAGCATTCTTTCTAAACAGCCATCATCTAATAAAGAAATACTGCATTGACTATGTTTGCTAGCTTCTCCCTTCCACTGAAAGGTAAATATAGTGTGGCTGTTAGAGAGACAAAATAGAAGCTTCAGGAAACACTTAAAAACAAAATTAGCATATTCCTTAGCAAGACTAAAACCCAGCAGGGAAAACAGCTACCCTTTCCCTAACTCCCATCCAGCACCAGGGGTAAAGATATTAGCTGAGCACCCCTCCCCTGCAGCTCTGTCACCTGTATCAGGGACCATCTATCCTACATCAGCTCCAGTCCATGCCTCCAGCTTTCCTTAGTGGACATCCCATGGTTCTGACATCTCCAACATCCTGGCATCTCCACTGAAACTTGGTCTGCACCTTCAGAGTTTCACAGTACACTCTTGGGGTTTTCCTGTAGTTTCTTAAAGTCAACTGGGTCATATGTTGCTTCACCTCAGCATCTCTTTAAAACTATGGTATAGGACTCCATGACCACCTCAAATCTTATGTCTTTCATGCTTGCAAAACCAGTACCACATTGAAGACACTGCCATGTTCTGCTGCAGCTGAGGATGGAGCTAGCCACACTGGAACAGAGCTGCACCAGCCTTCCTGTGCTAAGCCTGGAGGGTTGCTTTGAAGAGAGACCCCTCTCTACCACATTCTTAGTCTCCTTCAAATGGATTTACATTTTTATGAGATGGAGCCTTCAATAAGCTGTCCTGCCCTCCTGGCACTTTCCTGCCATTCCAGTGAAGGTACCAGGTTTCTCTTCAATAACTACAACTCTTTCCAAATGGCCTGGGCCATTAATTATAAACCAGGCCACGCTCCCAACTTTGCCAAATGGCAGCATTTTCACTGACTGTCCTACCTGTTTCTCTCTCTCTCTCTCTCTCTCTCTCTCTCTCTCTCTCTCTCTCTCTCTCTCTCTCCTCTCTCTCTCCTCTCTCCTCTCTCTCTCTCCTCTCTCTCCCTCACTCTGGACTGAGTCCTGAGCACAGCCTCAATGTTATCCTGACTTCAAATTTCTCTGTGATAGTGATTTTGAGAAGTAGAAATCAGGAGCAATTTAGATTAAAGAATAAGTTCAAGAAAATGATCATATAATGTAGGATTTATAGTTGATATATACATGAAAATTGCTAAGACAGGTGGTACAAACTTTTGATCCCAGCACTCAAGGGCAGCCTGGTGTACACAGGCCAGCAAGAGCTACATAGTAAGGCCCTGCCTTTAAAACAAAGCAGAATGAGAGAGAGAGAGAGAGAGAGAGAGAGAGAGAGAGACAGAGAGAGACAGAGAGACAGAAACCAAGAGAAGACAAAGAGAGAAACAGAAACTTCTAAACATACAATAAAGCTCAATCATGTATAGCAACATTAACTCAGTTTAGTCATTTCACTGTATGTATTTCAAAGCAATATACTATATATAACAAATACATGTAATTTTTAATTATTGGTTAAAAATGTGAATTTAGTAGAGGACCTTGTATTTTTTTTGGATTATCAAGTTATCCCTAGCGCCTAAAAAAAGAGCATAGCATGTACAGTGCCCTCTATAAATACCGCCTGAGAGAAAGAGACTGCACGTGAAGGAGCTGCCCCTTGAGCCTGGCCCTGGGCCTGACACGTTCTCACAGTTCCACTGGCCTAATGACTGATTGCTGTTTGCTGAGCCCATCTGTGAGTGTATGACTCTTGGTTCCCTGTCCTTTCTTATTTACTTCTTGGCACTGTATGAGTCTTTGCTACAGTATCACACAATGCTTTCATCAGTATAGTATTCAAATCATGGAAGTTATCTCTACTCTTCTCTTCTCTCTCCAGCAGGTAATCTTTGCACACAGAGTAAATGAGCATTAAGGAGCTTCTCTGGCATTTTCAAAATTTTTTTTTTTTACTCCTTGGATTGACCCCACTACAGTCAGTAGCCAGACACCATGCAGGACACCTGTCCCTTTTTTTTTTTTGCACCTGCCTAATATTTCACAATGAATACTGTATACTGTGATGAAGATCCTGGTCCTTCAGCAGAGAGCTGGCAGAGCTGACTAGATGCTTGTTCTTTTACACATAGAACTGCCACATTCCTAAAGATCTCACATTTTGGTTTGGTAAAAGTGAAAGTGTTATCTCTACAGATGAATGTGCAGGTTGTACAGAATGTGTCCCGTTTTTGCTATAGTTGCTTAGGACCTGATTGAACCATGCATTTGTTGCCTAAGTATATGAGGATCTATTTCTGAGGTTGAAGTTTCTTTAGTCCTTCCTGTCTGCATTCTGTTCAGTTCTTCAGTGACTCATCTTAAGTTGAATTGTAACTTATAAGGCCCCACCTCCCCTCCCCACTTCCTTTCAAGGATAGACAGAAGGAAGGTGTTTTACCACTAATTTAAACTCTTTGAAGGGGTACAGGGAAGGTGGTGCATTAGGAAAAGGCATTTGCCACAAAGCCTGACACCCTAAGTTAATTCCCCAAACCCATCTGATGGAGGAGGAGAAGCAAGTCCTACAAACTGTCCTGACTTTCATGTGACCCATGTGTACACACAAACACAAGACAGAGTAACACACAAAGAAACATGCCATAAATAAAACACACACAATAAACTAGACTCTTTCAGGATTCCTTACCTTTTTCCAAATTCTGTGAAACTCAACTCATTGTCTGCTCAAACACCAACTGCACTTTGTACTGAGAAGCTATGCTCACTATGACCACTGTTACTGAGAGACTCCAGGACTGCCTGGAGTTCAGAGTTTCCTGTCAGCCTGGAAAGGCACCAGGTGCCCTAAGTATACCTGACTCTTCTGTCTTTGCCAGTCTTGCGCAGGACTCTCCCAACTTCAGCAACTGCTCTCTGCTATGTGGGGAGGGATTAGGTGGAGCTCAAGCTTGGGGAGCTGGCCAGGGGATAGAAAACACAAGAGCATACATACTAGACAACATCCTATGGAAAGAGTGCGTGGGCACAGTTTAGTAGAGAGCTAGGAGTCCTGTCCCTAGAGAATTCCTCAAACAGGTCAGGAGCTGGTGGTGCATACCTTTACTTGTAGCAAACAGATTCCTGAAGTTTTGATAAATGTATGGCAAGCAGTGCTGTTCAGTAGATTTTGAGCTAAGAAACAAATACCTAATACTACCGTATTCTTTATATCCACTGTCACTTAACACTAAGAAGTTCATGTCTTTAAAGTTATACTGAAAGGGTAAGATTCTTCAGATACTTCAATTATAAAAATAATCATTCCCTGGTGACACTCAAATTGTATTAGAACTGGAAGTAATACATTCATTCAGCTCTGCTACATCAAAATAGTCAATTACCTTTTCTTTGGGGTGCAGGCCAAGACTCCTAATTGGTTTACTAGTGAATCTTCATCTGCTGCAGCTGTGCAAGTACTGCCTTCTTAATCTGTTCAAATTAAAAAAAAAAAAAGAAGGCAGACAGCAAAGGACTGAAATAGTGGACACAAAGCTTATCAGAAATCTACAATCATCTTATTAGTTGTCACATGCTTTAAATTATTACATGTGTTCTGAATAAACCAAACAGCTAAAATCTCAGGCACTTTAACAAGTCTTCAACAAATGCAACTTATTTTTATGATAAACTTAAATTCACTGGATTTACAATAAACCAAGAACAAATAACTATTCAATATGTACAGAGTCAATATCTTTGGGCTTAAAAATCACTGTGTGAATTTCCACTAATTAGTTTCCACTTAATATTTAATGTTGCTATTTGAAAGACTGTGCTATGAAACCTGTCAAATTATACCTTTAAAATAAAAGGCACATACTGACTATTTGGAATGCTCACTCTGCCCTTTATTATTCAACAGGATATAAAAACAACGCAAATTTTAAACAGGAAAGAAAAGCTCAGTTAGTTCATCTCCTTAAAAAGCACAAGAAAACTAACTCCATTACCTTCCTATATATGTGCAGTGAAGGTAAAATGGGGGTGCTACTTAGTTTGTAGGGAAGCAGTGAGGTATGGAGTCAAAGAACTGACGACTAACAGACTGATGTTTAAAAGGTGGCACTCAACTTAAGAGAGCAGCCAACAGTGGCACCAGCCCAGCTGTAAGGCACATACGGTCAGACTATAAAACCGGCAAATCAGGCATTAGCGGTTCACTCCTTCAATCCCAGCACATGGGAAGAGAGATTTTTGTGAGTTCAAGGTCAGTCTGCTCCACAGAGTGAGTTCCAGGACAGCCAAAGCTACACATAGTAAGACCCTGTCTCAGAAACAAAAACCACAGGCAGGTTGATTTCCTATGGAAAATTCACTAGGAATGTACTTCTACTATAATTTGCACTGGTTAAATAACAAGGTCAGTGGCGAGAAGACCGTTTAGTCAGCTTTTATTTTCACACACTTCAAAATGTGCATATTTCTATGCCTTGAGATGCTGAGATACTAATACACTATCCCAGAAAGTCAATGACTAAAGTTCTGTGTCATACTTTCTCCACTTATTCATAATTATCTTTATAGCTTTTAAATTATTCTTAAGTTACAGTCTTCTCCCCTCCCTTTCTACAAACAACTTCAGTTTCATTCACTGACAAAATGCTATTCAGTAATGTTTAAAGCCTATTTTACTGTCTTCATGGGAGATATGTTTTCTTCTCCTGATTTCTAATTCTTTAAAAAATTTTTGGATTCCCAATTTAGTGTTCCTGCTCTGTCTTACTTCTAGTAAAAAGCTTCAAGTTCCTGTCTTGAGCCAGTTGTTTTCTTTCCATTGTAAGCATTTTACAGGTATGCAAAAATCTTTATTCACAGTTACCTGCAGAGTACCACAATAGACGCAGTCGACAGAGGTGTTTGGTTGGAAGTAAACCTTCTCCTCTCTGAGTGCTGTTCCTTCAGAGCAAACTAGAGCTGGTACACTGGCTCTCACTTCACCTGAAGTCATCAGGCAAAGCCATTTCTCAGTTTTCCAGCATGATGCTCCAGCTATTTTCCAAAGCATCCAAGGAGCCACTGGCCCTTAGGTGTGGTGAAATCTTTTCTAAGTTTGACTTTTAAAGAATTCACCATTTATTAGTCAATATCTTTGTGAGTGTTTTACAGGAAACCTATATTTACAGAAAAAAATGGTAGTGGTATTTACTAAAATATACATTTTAAAATAGTAACTTCCCTGCTTAGAGAGAGTCATGGATCTCTATTAGAAAACATATGCACTTTTTTAAGTTCTCTCATCTGACTCACAACTCTGTTCAAAGTACTGTCACTGTCACCTCAATTACTGGAGAGACAGACAGAGAGCTCATGGCCTGCTCAGATTGCCCAGCAGAGCAACAGTTCAAACTTGGAACTAGAATCCAGTCCCTGGGTGTTGGTTTGTTCTCTTTCCAGGACCGGAAACTCTTAGGCCCAAAATCTTCAAACCTTTCTTTACTCAATATCTACTTACGTAACAAGCACGTAACTTTTAGTGAGTATTTTATATGAAGGTTTGTTAGATATAGGAGAGGAGAACCTACCCAGAAAAGATAGTGCTTGAGTTTGTTTTTGTTTTGTTTTGTTTTCCCAAAGTCCTCAGAAATGCAGGCTCCAGTTTATCACTCCTCACAGGTACCGCCTCCCTCCAGGGATCGTCCTCTCTAATCATATGTGTATTATAAGGCTAGAGTCCTTGTGGCAGCCCACACCAAACACAAGGCCTCAATTCAAGACACCCAACCTATTCTCCTTGGAACCAGGAACTGGGAGAAGTTTAGCTTAGTTTAGTTTAGGCTGGAATAGCCCATGTGCTTACTAGTCTACAGGAAAGGGCCAGTCAGTAAGGAGATGAAGGAATATGAAATACAGTGGTCAGAGTGAATTTTCTGGAGAAGCCTCTGACCCCTGGGACTGGGAAACGGTCTCTGCCTGGGACAGCAAGCACAGGCTTGGGTTTTCCTTTCCATAGCATCGTCCCCAAAGTCCTTCCAGTCCACAGTTCCCAATACTCGGCCTTACCACACAGAACTACCTCCTTACAAGGAGGTTTGGTTTTTCTCAGCTGATTTTTGGTAACTGCAATAACAACAACAAAAAAATCTGGTCTAACAAAATAACAGATTTTACAGTAACAAGAAGGCAGATTTGATCTGAATGCTATAAAGCAAACAAGACACTCAAGGGTTTAGAAATATACCGTCATTCACTTTAAACAGAGAGAAGATCCCATGCTGATTCACAGGCAGTGTTATACTGACTTTCACAGGGAAAAAACAACTGGCATTGCTATTATGTCCCCTTCAAGATGCTGATCACTTCTCATTAGATGATATAGTCTGTCAAAATTATACAACTCTTGGCAACAGAAGAAATAGTAAGCTATACAAAGACAGTGTTGGTTTGAGATATTAACAGAACAAGCTTTCTTCCTGTTTCTTAAAGTGTCTTATCCTCATAGCAAAGCCCAGAATGTGAATGTGAGGCAGGTGCTCTATGCACCGGAGGAGGCCTGGAGAAGCAGGCTGCCCAAGCTGAACCAGCAGCAAGCACAGCCACGATCCCCACCTGATCCCTTCTGGAAATTAAAGCTGGGAAAAGTGAAGCCTTGAAAGGTCACCCCAATCTCTATTCCACACAGGAAAAGATTGAAAGACAAGAAGTTTTCTCAGACTAATGGGTGCAGTGCATTCAAACAGACATGCTGAGGGTGTGTTCCATCCAACACAGGGCCTGCCTCTAGAGCAAGCAAAGTATTTTGTGGCATACCAGTTGTGACCCTTAATTCCCAGGTCGTACTTTCTCTGCACCCTACTTTCTCCGCACCCTTTGATCCTACAAACATACAACCCACAGGGTTTTTTTTGTTGTTGATGATAATGATTTATTATTATTTTTTTGAATTTCCCATGCTGATCTTGAGGGGAAAATTACACAGATTTGTTGCTAGCGTTTAAACACCGGGAAGGCTCACACAAAATTCATTTTGGAAAGCCCAAAATCTGGCTACAGAAGCAAGTCCTCCTCCGAGGGTTACCTGACTGGTACTACTGCACCACAGGCTGCCTCTTGCAATGGGCACACACTTTGCAAACTACTTACTTAGCTGCCACACCCATTTTCTCTTAAGTCCGTTCCCCAAAGAAAGCTATGATTTGTACCTCTTAAGCCTACACTGTTTTGCTAACAGTCTTGTCTCAAATGAAAAAACTACAATCCAAAATTCAGGATTAGGTTTTACAGCAGCTGAGGTCCAGACAGAAGCAGGTTCATCCCAGTGACTATGGACAAACACAGCACCCAACTAAGTTTCTTCTGACTTCAGTGGCCCTTACAACCACCCTAACTGGATTTTTTTCTTGGAAAATCAAAGTGAAAAACTGTATCATGAACTTTGCACAACCTAGAGATTCCCCTCTCCAAAAGCCAAGTAGAGACTAAGCAGACTTAACAGGCCATAGGATTGCTCTCTGATAACTCACTCCCCCAGCACAAAGTGTAGAAACATACCATGCAGAAAAAACAAGGTCCATCCACGTGCAAGGATGCCAGCAACTCTGGTCTAGCTACAGACAATAGAGTTCAGTTTCTGTAGTCTGCTCTAGTGCTGTCTCCACCCTCATGTGACTTGTTTTGTTTGGACTTCGGGCCCTTTGGGACAGGGCTGAAAGGACTCTTAGAGATCCTCCTGCCTCATCCTCTCCAGTACTGGGACTATAGACATGGTCACAGTTTTTAGGGAAGTCTCATTTTCTACAGATTCTATACACAGCCACACATAATTCAGTTGCTCTCAGCTTTCCAACTGGTCTCATGCCTTAGCTTCTACACAGGCCCTCAGTTCCTGGAGCACAGGCACACATTGCTCAAGCACTCCCTCCTCTGAGCTGCAGTGCTGATGTAATTGGGCTCTTGTTTCCTTCAGTTGAGAGAGGTCAGTAAAGCTTTTTTCCCTATCAAGTCTGACTAAAGTATACTAGTTTACCATTACTCTTGAGCACTAAACCTACAATAAATATCCTGTCATGGATCTCTGTCATATCAGAAAATTACAATTTACAGAAGTATATGACACTAACAACGGCATCTGTAGTAGCTGACTGAGCACTTATTGTATCTGCATTCTCCGGCATTATCTCACTTAACTTCCTCTCAGAGACAGTGATATATGAACTCTTACCATGTTGTTCATTTGCCAGGGAATTGAAACTTGCAGGATAAAGAAGCACTCACATACTAAAGTTGAGCTTAAAATGACTGTCTCCAATGCCACACAGAACATCAATTTTTTTTAAGACTTAATTTTACTTATTGGGATGTGGTACCTGTGGAAGCCAGGAGAGGGCATCAGAATCCCTTGACGCTGTAGTTACAGGCATTTGTGAGCTGAGGTGGGTGCTGGTAATTGAATGCCAGTCCTCTGCAAGAACAGGAAGCACTCTAAAGTGCTGAGCCATTGCTCAAGACCCTTCAACAGCAATTCCTGTTTCTTAATATCTGCTGTTTCAAGTGCTTGAATTCCAGTCTTCCTAGATTCTATGTAACTCATTCCCACTCACCAACACCTGCTCACATCTGGGGCTGAAGCAAAGTGATAGGGTACTTGCATAACATGTACAAGACCAAGGGTTCAATATCCAGCATAGAAAACACACACACACACACACACACACACACATGTCCAGGCTCTGTAACATTTCATCTTTGTTTCCCCAGTGTGTGACATAGTGAGTTTTAACAAGTTCCTTTTAAATTAGATTACATTGAAGGGTAAGCTCTCATAGCTCCTTAGTCACTAAAACTGTTAAATGCCCAGCATGGGCTGTTCTTGCCTTATAAAGGAATTGAACGAAGCTAAGCTACAGCAGAAAGCAGCTTCTCTGACAATGACCCTCCTTCCTAGGCAACTGCACCTGTAGATAGCAGTTGTTTACTGAATTTCCTCCCAGATTGAAACATTCATTCAAAATAGCTTAAGGAAGTCCCTAATGCTGACCAGACTCAGTATGCTCCTCCCTGCCCAAGTAAACAATAAACAATAAACACAGGAAGGCCAAGCTGCAAAGACACTAGGACCAGACCAGCTGCCTGGAAGAAGCAGAAGCCAGCTGAGCTGCCTAGAAGAGGGTTAGACCAACTGAGAGCTCTAAAGGACACTATCCAACCTGCTGAACTACCTACAGGATAGACAGTGTATTCCAGGTTCTGAGCTTCTGTGAGCTGTCACCAGTGCTGGGGTGGATTTTGGTGATGCAGCTGTTTTTGAGTCATTTCTGTTCCCGTAAGTGACCCCAATAAAACGTATTGGTTCATGTAGTTTGGTGGTAACTGTACTTTGGTCTGTTGTGGCATCTCTATCTGGGGTGAGTAGCCCTATGTTGCATCTCCCTGGGTGGCGGGGGGGAAGCCTTTCCACCCAGAAACACTGAGGACGGAGGAAGGAGAACTACAGTTAAATTCCCATACTCATATTGTATTTTTGTTTTGTTTTGTTTTGGTAGGAAAGGGAAGAGTCACAAAGCTGACTGAAGAGAAGGGAGGCTCACAGGCCCAATAAATACCCTACCAAAGGAATGCTTTTGCTTTTGCTGATTTGGGGTTAAAGAATTCTAAAATTTATAGATATGCTCAAGTCAGATCATTCTTTGCTAATCTTACAAGACTGTTTAGGAAAGAAGTTAAATAAGGATCTGGCAGACATCTCTCTCAAAAGCGAAAGTTATTAATGCCTTTGACTGAATGCTCACTCTGAAACGAATACATGCATAATCTTGCTGTAAATCACCATAACCCTACAAAGAACACATACAAGAAAAATGAAGGTCAACATCAGATAAATGAGTCATCTAGTCACTATCAAAGTCTTACAGTAAAGGCACTGCCTAGAGGGATAAATGTGTGCTATTAACTAATAATGCTTGTAGATGTTTTAATTCTTCCAAGCTTCCTTTTCAAATATGTTAATCTTTATTTTATTTATGCGTGTCGACATGTATGTGTATGCTCAACACTGAGTGCCTGGTATATGGGGAGGCCAGAGAGAACATAGGAGCCCCTAGAAGTTACATTACTAACAATTGTGTGCTACCATTTGGGTGTGGAGAATGAAACCCAGTCCTCTACAAGAGTTGCAAGTGCCTTAACCACAAAGCTGTCTTTCTTAAGGACTTATTTTCTTGTTTGTGCATATGTGGACATGTATGTGTATATGTGTGTGTGTGTGTGTGTATGCAGACATAAATATATTTATGTATAGAGGGAAAAATTAAAGAATGTTATGTCTATTAACTAATATATAGACTTTTGAGGTATGAGTTCATATTTTATGCTTCAGCCAGGCAGCTGCAAAGAATACTTGGAATTTTATTCATGTGTGATTTCAGAGTCAAGCATGGTAGCTCATTTCTCAGGAAGAAAGAAAAGCCAATTTTAAATGTTATTCAACACTATCAAAATGACAAAATTATAAGGTTGGAAACCAGGTTGGTGGCTGGGAAAAGGTGGGGGCTGGGAGGTAGTGGGTACAGGCCAGCATAAGGGACAGCACAGGGTGACATCTGTAGCACTAAGGTGGTTGTGCATCTGGTCTGGGGAAGTGACTACTTGAAAATATTCAAGTGACCAAATCACACAAGTGCATACAGTGCCACCACTGTAAGTTTTCAGGTTTTGATACTGTGCTATGGGTAGAAAATACATAAGCGCCGGGCGGTGGTGGCGCACGCCCTTAATCCTAGCACTTGGGAGGCAGAGGCAGGCGGATTTCTGAGTTCGAGGCCAGCCTGGTCTACAGAGCGAGTTCCAGGACAGCCAGGGCTATACAGAGAAACCCTGTCTCAAAAAACCAAAAAAAAAAAAAAAAATCATAAGTCTTTTATTTTTATTTTTATTTTTATGGGTTAAAAATAAGAACGTATTTGTGGTTTTTGTGTGCTACTCAAGATGCCACTGAGCCTATGATTATACGTCATTTTCAAGATATATTATTAGAGTTACATGATTACCAAATAATGATTTTGTGTGGACATGAGAAAAGCTTCAATAATTCAAACCTGATTAAGTCAATAAAAATTTTCTACAATGTGACAATAAAAATGTAGAGACAAAGAGAATTCCTGTAGCTGGTTTGTGCCATTTAAACAAATTCAGTTGAAGAAAGATTCAGATCGTTTTATCCCTGGTTGGAAGCACAAGACTCTAGGATGACAACATGAATACAAGCCCCTGGTTCCTGTGTCTCATCATAATCTGGCTCAAGTCCCATTTCTGAAGAGTGAATGGAAAGAGAGCTAGCAGCACCTCCTAAATACCTTCCTGTTCGCTCCTCTCTATGTGATGCAATGTGACCTACATTTCCTGTGCCCATTGAGACTCTGTGGGAGGGGGAAGAGGAAAGTTCTTCATTTCTCTTATCCTCTGATTAACTAGGACAGCAAATGCCACTCAAGGGACTGTTGCTGGGCAGAAGCAAGGGAAAAGTCATGCCAGTAGGAAATTCCAGGGAAGACATTTGGGGATGCTGCTTCTTGGGTTCTGCAAACTCAGGGCTACAATTTTATAACACAAGAGCCAGGGAAGAACGGCCCCGCTTTCCATGAGCATCAGCCGAGATCCAAAGTGCTATTTTCCTTCCTTCAGTCTCACAGCAAGATGAAATTAAACTTGAATTATCAACTCTTATCCTGGACATAATCTTTTCTTTAAACTTAATTTACAAACAAAAATGTAACAAAGACTATATAGCATGTTCTCAAAACCCCCACAGCCAGTTTCTTCTAGTAACTTCTTTACTAAATTTCTAATATTATTTTGTTGTTTGTTTGTTTATTGAGGTCTGGTATCAGGGCCACTTGTGGAAGGTAAAGAACAATTTGAGAGAGTGAGTTATTTCCTTCTACCATGTCGGTCAGAGATTGAACTCAGGTCTTCAGGCTCTTACTACTGGGCCATCTCATTGCCCACTCCCCTAAGTTATTAAATAAATTGGGTACATTTGTCACAGCTAATGAAGTAATGCCAACAGGTTATATTTTATTCTATTTTTCTTCCAAAAAATATTATTTTTAAGATCTGTGTAGCAAATAGAAATTGTATACACTTACTGTGTGATCATGTTACAATTTGTGTGCCTTTGCTATGATTAAAATGTTACCAAGGAACATACCCACCACCTCCCTGTTCATCATTGTTTGTGTGGTGAGAACACTGAAGATCCTCCCTAATGACTTTCACATACATGTTACTAATTGCAGTCACTGTACCTTATAACCACAGACCCTCTGAATGTATCATGTTCACCAGAGTTCTGCAAACTCAGTGCTACAATTTTCCATTCTGAAACCCGTCAGAACAGAACTCTTGGCATGCTTGTTGCCCTATGCCCTCCCCGCTACTCTCCGAACCTGACAACAGCCATGGTGCTGTTTCTGTATGTTCCGTTTCCTTATATTCAACATGAAATGAAGTCAGATAATATTTGTCTTTCTGTACCTAAACTATTTCACTATTATATTATTCTCCAGTTTCATCCATGTTATTGAAACAGGAAGGAGTCCCTTTAAAGGTAGATTAGTGTTCTGTTGTACACACACCCCATTTCTCTTACCCACTTATCCAATGATGGATATTTAAGTTGATTTCAGAATATACCTGTTGCGAACAATGTTTCGGTGAACATGTGGGTGCAGACTCTCCATGACATACTTTTTTTGTTGTTCTTCCTTTGGCCATATACTCAGAGTAAGATTACTATAGAGTATGGCAGTCCTCTTGTTTATTTCGTTGTCTGGTTTCTGTTTCTGGAGACAAGGTTTCTCTGTATAGCCTTGGCTGTTCAGAAACTTGCTCTGTAGACCAGACTGGACTCAAACTCACAGAGATTTGCCTGCTTTAGCCTCCCAAGTGCTGGGAGTAAAGGCATGTGCTACCATACTCAGCTATTTTTGCTTTTATTTCAGGGCACATTTTAAGTCATAGTCTAAGAAATCACTGCTTAGGATAATATAAAAACTGTTTCCCCCATTTCCATATAAAACTCCTTTGACAGAAGTCACTATGTACAGCTAACACTTAAGGGACAGGTAGTTATATCTCCCTCCTCAAGAATACGTTATTTGCATAAATCATTTGAAACTCTTGGAATTCTTTTATGTGAAAAATTTGTTCAGCACATTCTTTCCCAATGTGGATTTATACATTTCTCATAGTTTAGATTTACAGATTTGTGTGTCCAATTTGGAGTATCTGTAGAGTTTAGGAAGCCATAAAGAACCCATGAGAAGGGGAGGTCTTGAAGGGTGAGGTGATATGAACGTAGGGGGAATGTTGGGAGTTAAAGGTTTAGGCAGGGATGAGGGTGAGAACAGGGAAGAGGAAGGAGTGGGGAGAGTTAATCACAGTTAACCACTATTTTGTATGCTATTTGAAAAATATAATCTTAAAAAGGAGTTAGGACATAGGCACCCCAAATAAATGGACAGTGATTCCTCCAGAAACCATGGGTTATTACATGAAAATCTTAGTTCTAGGAGTGGGATGCCTCCTTCTGGTTATTGATCAAAAAAGCCCCCAAAACAACACAAGCTGCTGCCACTGCACCAGAACCAGATATTAAGAAAGCATTACTGGAGACACGGTAAACTTTACTGCCAGGACAGAAAGAAATCACAATGAAACTGACTTGAAGACATTCTCCCCAAACCCCTCTGGATAGCCTTCACAGTGCTGAAACATGCTATCCAGGTTGCTGGGTAAGAAACCATCACTGCTATTTCATAGAGATAAATCCTGCATGCTACATTACTAATATCACAGGCAAAGTACACCATTGGTGCAACAGGGATTAAAGGGGTAACTGACCACTTTTGGATTAGAGGGCTCTTCCATAGGAGGGAACTCATGCTTGTTACTGTAAACCTGATCAAAAGCCTATGGTTAGGGACATCACTGGCCTTAGGGGGAACTTACTACTGTTGTCCTGTTAAAAGGACATATGGTCAGACTACCTTCTAAAAGTTTATATTTACACACACAGACTAGTATTGCTCTCAGCAATGGCCAGAGATGCTTCTTTCTACAGTGGTTAGCAACTAATGATACAGAGCAAGGTCCATGACAACCAGGACTACACAGAGAAACCAAAATAGGTAGGTATGTGGGTAGATAGATAGATAGATAGATAGATAAAATGGACTGTTTTGCTAATCATTTGACAATTTTATGTATGTAAATAGCGTATTTTAACAGCCGCCCTCCATCATCCTCCTCAGCGGCCCAGAACCAGAGGCACAGTGCTGGTAATGTTGAGTACTTAGCCCTAAAACTTCCACCCCAGGCTCAGGGAACAGCAGGGGGAGATCAAAGAATGTTAAGAGCCAGAGAATAAAGCAAAATGCTTCGAGACACCTAGACATGCAGTGGCCACTGTAATCAGGAACTCATTACAACCATGGTTCCTGTAACAAGCTAATGAGAGCGTCCAACATCCCAACAGACAGCACAAATTAGACTCACTGAGCTCCCAGAACAAAAGCCACACAGTGTGGAGGGCCGCTGAAGAGGAGAGTGGAGGGTGGGTGCTAAAATATGCTATTTACGTACATAGAGTTGTCAAATGATTAGCAAAACATAGTCCATCCTATCTATCTATCTATCTATCTATCTATCTATCTATCTATCTATCTATCTATCTATCTACCTACCTACCTACCTATTTTGGTTTCTCTGTGTAGCCCTGGTTGTCCTAGACCTCACTCTGTAGATCATGCAGGCCTCAAACTCAAAGATCCACCTGTTTCTGCCTCCTGAGTGCTGGGATTAAAGCCAAGCACCACCACCTGTCAAGATATTTTGTTTTAAAAGAGAAAGATTCATCAATTCTTTTCCATTTCTTCATTTATTTTATGTGAGTACACTAGCTGTCTTCAGATATATCAGAAGAGGGTATCAGATCCCATTACAGATGGCCGTGAGCCACCATGTGGTTGCTGGGAATTGAACTTAGGACCTCTGGAAAAGCAGTTGGTGCTCTTAACCACTGAGCCATCTCTTCAATTCCTTCATCTATTTTTTAATCAATATATACTCACCAATGTTTGCCTTACTTTATTAAATTTCTATTACATATATTTGTGCTTGTATTGCTTTATTCTATAAATATAAGGTATATTTATTGGTATTTGTATTACATTTTTAGGCTATATTCAAAGAGTATGTCTTTTTAGTTGCTCACCTGATTCCAACTTAAGCTGAGAATGTGGCTTGGTGGTAGAACACTTGCATGACCTGAGCAGAACCTAGACTTCAACTCTCTAGCACCACAAAATACACAAAAGAACTGGCTATCTCCAGCTTTCCCTTCTGGAAGCTCTTTCAGTTGGCTGTCTGCCCTTTTCACACATCCCATGAGTGACTGTGATGGAGTGTGGAGGCAATGGATGTACACCTGTGTGGTCAGCACTCTGGAATTCGGGCACTCAAAGAAAGATTTATCTCCTATCTGCTCCATTCATAGAATCCAGTCATGTCCACCATACTTTAGTGGAAAGTGACATTAGATACCACAGTCTGCTTTCAGGTACGCTGGCTCCTCAGGTAATTGTGCATTTTTTGCCAAACATGAAGATCTGAGTTCAATCACAGGGACTCACATGTAGAAAGGGTCAACTTCCATAAATTCCCCTCCCATTACCATATACATGTCACATGTGTGTGTGCACATGCACATACACACATATCATTATACAAGAGAAATGAATATCTGAGAACTAATTTTAGCAGACTTTCAATACCTGGTACTTAAATGATTCTGTATGAGTCACACAACACCAGAGGGGGATTAAAAATCTTTTTTTTTTTGTAGAATTTTTTTAAATTAGATATATTCTTTATTTACATTTCAAATGTTATCCTCTTTCCTGGTTCCTCCCTCCCCCGAAAATCCCTTAAGCCATCTCCCCTTCCCCAATCAACCCTCCCCCGCTTCCCTGTCCTGGTATTCCTCTACACTACGGCATCAAGTCTTTCTAAGACCAATGGCCTCTCCTCCCTTTGGTGTCTAACAAGACCATCCTCTGCTGCCTATGTGTCTGGAGCCATGGGTAACTCCATGTGTACTCTTTGGTTGATGGTTTTGTCCCTAGGAGTTCTAGGAGTACTGGGTGACTCATATTGTTGTTCCTTCTATGGCGCTGCAAACCCCTTCAGCTCCTTGGGTCCTTTCTCTAGCTCCTCCATTGGGAACCCTGTGCTCAGTTCAATGGCTGGCTGAGAGTTTTCCCCTCTGTATTTGTCTTGCACTAGCAGAGCCTCCCAGGTGACAGCTATATCCAGCTCCAGTTAGCAAGCACTTGTGGGCATCGATAATAGAGTCTGGGTTTTGTAACTGTATATGGGATGGATCCCTGGGTGGGCTAGTCTATGGATGGTCTTTCCCTCAGACTCTGCTCCACCCTTTGTCTCTGTATCTCTTTCTGTGGGTATTTTGTTCCCCTTTCTACAAAGGACCAGAGTATCCATACTTTGTTCTTCCTCCTTTTTGGGCATTATTTGATATGTGAAATGTGTCTTGGGTATTCCGAGCTTCTGGGCTCATATCCATTTATCAGTGAGTGCATACTATATGTGTTCTTTTGTGATTGGGTTACCTCACTCAGGATATTTTCCAGTTCCATCCATTTGTCTAAGAATTTCATTAATTCATTGTTTTAATAGCTGAATATTACTCCATTGTGTATATATACCACATTTTCTGTATCCATTCCTCCATTGAGGGACATCTGGGTACTTTACACAAACCACTTCCATAGTAAATAATCACAACTGCCTTCCGAGTATCTTTACTCTGCAGCATTCTATAATAAATCATGAAGTGGATGCTGGTAACCAAACTATCATCTGACTGGATCCCTTTCAGGTTTCAAATGACTTGAAAGGGTACAATTAAACTCTTCCTGTCTTTTTTTTGCTCCTGTTGTGATGAGAAGTCTCTCTCTAAATGCTACTTGTTTGTTGCTAGAGCTAGAAGAACTCCTCCTTCCTATACTATTAAATGATATTTCTTCTGTGTCAACACATCCAATGACTTGAGCTAAAGAAAAACACAAATACTATCCAGATATAATTTTGAAACACAAATGTAGTTTCCTATTGAGATTTGTATATATTTTTTTGAATGCAGGTATTTTATTTTCTTCACTGAGTGCAGGCCTCTGTATATTTAAGATTTGTGGTTTCCCTGGTGATCTGTGGGTGCAAGGACCTTTGTGTCCCAACATCTTGTTCTTCATTAAAAAGTGGAGCTCTCTTGCAAGTGGGAGAAATAGCCTCATCCAAGGATGTGTTCCCTACATGGTTATCCCAAAATACAACATGTTCAGTGAATTCATATAAACACAACCAACAGAAATGGAGACAGAGAGTCGGGCGGTGGTGGCGCACGCCTTTAATCGCAGCACTTGGGAGGTGGAGGCAGGAGGATTTCTGAGTTTGAGGCCAGCCTGGTCTACAAAGTGAGTTCCAGGACAGCCAGGGCTACACAGAGAAACCCTGTCTCGAAAAACAAAAACAATAAATAAATAAATAAATAAATAAATAAATAAATAAATGTTAAACAAAAGACAGTTGCTAGACCATTGGCTTAGCAGTTAAGAGCACTGCATGATTTTACAGAAGATATAGATCCTATTTTCAGAAACCATATAGTAGCAAGAGGTTTGTACATTTTAATGTCACTAGTTTTTCTTTATTGAAAAGAAACTAATCAAATCCAAGGTCAGATTCTGGAGATTTTTAGAACACTGGGGCCACATGGTATGAGATAAAGATTTCTGGAGATGAGTAAATTGCATAGATTGGCATTTCTCCCATGAAATACACACTGGGAAACTCCTCACCACAGACTACAGCCATTTGTCTGTGGTAAATGGTCAATTCCCAGACTTCAAAGTCCTGAAACAAAAAATAGGCTAGAGTCAGTTTACCACTTTCTTAGACTGCAAGTAATGATCAACGCACATTTACTGAGCCTCTACTACGTACTGACACATTATACCTCATGCCTCCAACTAATCTAATAGGTAGAGAACTGCTCCCAGCAGAGCTGCCGAGTGAGCAGAAGATAAAGCAGTCCATTAACAAAGCTCTGCACAAAATAATTTAGAGAAGCATACTCGTTTGAGCCAGGTCTCTAGCTGCCTGGTGACGTCTTAGGAAAGTTCATGACTTTCGTATCTGCAGAACAGATACGGCAAACCATACTTTTCAGGTAGAATATATGAAAGAAGTCCTCACATATGATAGGCTCTTGTAGTATAAGAGTATCCTCATGTTGTCCATTTCATACCCAAGTAACACTAGTCTTGCCCCACTAAGGCATCTCGAACCGTTTTTTCATTGCCAATTTTACTATCTTTGTATAGCCTAAAACCATGACCTTCAAAAACAATGTCATTTCCTATGCCTCAATCAAGCTGTCTCTGATAGACAATGCATATTGACTTAGGAGCTGTGAGCCAGAATGGACAGCAGCATTGAACACTGCCTGAAAGCTGATCCTACAAGAGGCATTAGACATGTTGCATAAGCTCAAAAGGAAATATTTCCAGGTAAAAAGCAAGTAAGATGAATAAGTAATGTATGTACAAGGATGCTGAGCATCAGGCCAGCAAATTTCTCCAGAGAAAACAATACAAACAGACTTGCCACACACAGCTGATGACTGATCTCCAGGGCAGAGTCCTTTCACTGTATGCCAAAGCAGACTGAAGCATATCTGTCTGTGATAGACACATAAGCCACAGGACTCTATCTGAGGTCCTGAAAGGTACTCCAAATTGAAACTTCTTACTTCCAAAATGTTTTCAGCAGAAAAAAAGCTATCAGGATGTCATACCAGTGTTTAGGGGAAGGAACAGCACCCTGGCCTAGCCTGAAGGATTCTGACTTCTAGCCCCTAGTGTGTAAAGTTTAGTCCTGTGGAATACTGTTTACAATGAACGTCTGCACCATGGGATGCTGAAAGACATAGCTAACTTCCCCAAGGATCAGTGGTAAGCCTAGTCTTTCATACAGATGAAGCCAATAACATACTCTGAATCCCTGAACCGGGTTTAGGATCTATAGCCTGCTCACTAACCAGCACTAACATTCTTAGCACGGGTTCAATTAACACCAGTGTGATGGCTCACGGCCATCTGTAACTGCAGTTCCAGGGAACCGAATACCCTCTTCTGGCCTCTGCTAGTATCAGACAGGCAAGTGGTACACAGACCTTCATGAAGCCAAAACACCTATACACATAAAATAATAAAGTAAGATTGTAAAGATTTTCTCCTTTTAGATTTTACCCCTGAGGCAATAAAAAAAAAAGGCCTGACTAAGAACCATCTGGTTTGGAATTACTTATGTGACTTCAAGCCATGCCCCTTCAAGTTTAATTGGTTAGACAGATAATGCAAGTAAAGCAGTGTCTGGCACACACTAAGCAGTCCATTAGTGACAGCCACTACCATCAGTATCCCCATACAGCAGGATAAAGACTGAGACTCCATAAAGCTGAGCATCTGAGAGGCAATCCTCCTTTTTGCAGTTCCCCACCAAGCAAATGGTCACACTGAGAAGGCAGATGGCAGACACAGGAACCCAGCTCTTCTGCCGTTTACATTCTAGTAGGAAGACAGCCACAAAACCTTTAAATACTATGAAAATCGGCTTCAAAAGAGACATGCAGGGTGCCTGAAGACACCTGAGTTTGAGAGCAAGTATTATGATCAATCAATCACTAGCTTTTGTTTGGAAGGTCAAGGAAGGCTTGTATGAAGAGATGGCATTTAAAATGGGATCACAAAACAGAAGCCTTGTTAGGGAGGTTTGAGGCAACAAGCACACAAAGTAAAGGAACCCTCAAGAGAAAAGATTTAGATAGCAGTCAGGCAGTGGTGGCGCACACCTTTAATCCCAGCAACTTGGGAGGCAGAGGCAGGCAAATTTCTGAGTTCGAGGCCAGCCTGGTCTACAGAGTGAGTTCCAGGACAGCCTGGGCTACGCAGAGAAACCTTGTCTCAAAAAACAACAAAAAAAAGAACTAAAGGGCACAAGCAACACATGATGAAATAGAGATGCAAGCAGAGGCCAGAAACATCAACCTCGGGCGAAGGAGGCTCTGGATGCCGTCCACTCTGTACAATGGGAAGACAGCACAAGAATGGCAGCCCACAGTGGAAGAGGCGTTGAACCCCAGTTGCCTGCCGGCAGTATCATTGCAACTGGCTTCTCATTTCCATTCTGGAGTACAGCAACTCAAGACTTCTGGTAAATACTTAGCTGTCTTAGAGCATCCTTCCGAAGACAAAACTAAAACAGTTTTCCTTCTTTCTAACCCCAGGTGATGCTTCACTCAAGTACTTATCTCTCTTACAGCTGGGCAAGGACCTCATCACTGACCTTCAGTCTCTGGAGAACAGAGAAAATAATTTGCCTTTCCATCTCTTAGAGTCCCGTATTCATCAAGATTTAGACAAAAACACTTCCTTTTAATAACCTAAAAATATATTATTATATTTCTAAATAAGTAGAGTAAAATCTTCTTACAAATATATTCTACTTCAAATAAATAAAGGGATAATATGCAAGGATTTCTAAGTCCTACTTTTACATCTGTATTAGTCTGGGTTCTCTAGAGTCACAGAACTTAGGGAATGTCTCTATGTATTAAGGGAACTTATTGTAATGATTTACGGTCTGCAGCCCAACTAAGTCAACCATGGGCAGCTGAAAATGTGAAGTCCAAGAATCTAATAGTTGCTCAGTCCCACAAGGCTAGTTGTTTCAGCTGGTCTTCTGTATAAACTGGAATCTTGAAGAAATAGGTTCCAACAGATGTGCTAACAAGTAAGTGCAAGCAGGCCAAGTGGAGTGAGTCTTCCTTTTCCCAGTGTCCTTATGTGGGCCTCCAACAGAAGGTGTGACCTAGATTATAGGTGTGTACCACCATGCTTGGATTTGGAATTTGCTCTGTCCCAGGCTGGCCTTGAACTCAGAGATCTGCTTGCCTTAGTCTCCTAGTATTAAAGGCATGTACTACCTTGCCTGGGTATAAGCTTTTCATAGCCACTATGCCTCAAGATATGCAAAACCATGTGTCATCCCAAGTCAAGAAAAGCCTATGACTTCCAGCCCCAAGATCTGGACCACAGGTGTGCCCTCCATTTCTAGATTATAGTTCATTCCAAAAGTAGTCAGTTGACAACCAGGTATAACCATCACAACACCTTAACAACAGTAAAACAACTTTATCAATATGTCACTAAAATTCTAAATTTTATATTTTAAGATAAATTTCATACACAGTGGACATTATTTTGTTTGTTTATTTTGGACACAGCACCTCACTATGTTGCAGCCCTGGCTGGCCTAAAGCTCACTACACACCAGGTTGGGCTTTGAACTCACAGAGATCCCTCTGCTTTTGTGCTGGAATTAAAGGCATGCACCATTTCTATCCAATATGAATATTTGAAAATTTTTAGTTTAACTCTAGCAAGAACAAAATGTACCCAAACAGACTCTCCTGAGAAGTATTTGAATTTGTTTGTTGGCTAATTATGCTGGTAAGAATGTTGGAAAACAAGGGCCTGGGAGAACTCAGTAGGCAAAGGCACCTGCTGCTGAGCCTAACCCTGTGAATTCAGTCCCTAGGACTAGCAAGGTGAAAGGAGAAACAACACACAAAGTTGTTCCCTGAATTCTGTATGTGCACTGTGACACTGCAAAAGCATGCATGCGCAGGCACACACACACACACACACACACACACACACACACACAAAATGTAAAGTGTAATAATTGTCTTTAAAAAGCAGTTTGGACTATTTATATTCAGGAATGGAATTGAGTCCTAATCAACAGGTCACATACTCTAAATTTCTTTGCATGTTTATCCAGCTTCCTTAAGGAAGACAATGAGGTAAACTGATGAAAATAATGACTGACCCCAGCCCAGTCTCCACCACTGTGGACCTCCTCTGCACTACAAGAAAGTCCATCCCTGGGTTACTTGCTGTCAAGCTACAGGAGGGCCTGGCCAAAAGAAAGTAGAAGGAGATCAAAGAAGGCAAGAGGGGCCAGCAGTCTAGAGTATGCCTTTCTGCTCCCTCTGCTCTGGTACTGCCATCTTCTAGCACAGGTGAACTCCCCCAGTGCTATAGCTCCCTTATGAAGGACCCTACTCTATGGCCACAGCTCCCAAGAGTTGTATCACTGTCCAGGAAGTTTAATCTAAGTGCCACTTCCTTTTGTGAGTCTCTTCAACCTAAGAAGCCTCTTTTTACCAGTCAATGCAGGCAGCAGGGCAAAGTTCCTTGCATCACCAGCCAGCTGCTCACTACCCTTCCTCCTTGTTCCCTTTCAATGTGCCACAAAATCTCCAGCACCAAAGCAAAGGATGGATGAGCAGGCTGAGAAAACCCTTCAGAGCCAGCCTAACTCAGTCAGCCTCTTCAGCAGTTCTGAGCAGAACTCTGCTTCTGCAAAAGCGAGGGTAGGTACATACTTACTACACAGAAGCCTGCTATGAGTTCCTTCTCAGAGTTATTCCTCTTAGAAAGCCAACTGGATTTGAAGCTACATATTAACTGAAATTACCTGGGAGTCTCTCCATACTTTACCTTGCTGTAATATGGCACAAGAAACCTGGCAGTCACTGTATTTGTGAATACTAAGAATTCAAGAATTCTTCCATGGGCTTGATAAGAACAGAATGGATGGATTCTTATCTCCCTCTGCAACCAGTAAGTGGTTCAGAGCTGGCTGAGTTGCCAGCACAACGATGCAGGCAGATAGCCTTCAGCATACAGGAAAAATGTTCCAGTATACTACATGTGAGCCAAAACTGCCTTCCCTTTCCATCCTAGAGGGCAAGCCCCTCTCACAGACCTAGAGGCAAGGCTTGGGAGGCAGTCTGGGCAGCAGCAGAATTAACTAAACATGATCACCCTATATTGCCCATTTGTATAAACCTTAACTCTAAGCAATCCTTTTAAATGTTTACTATATTGGTAAACAAGCAGGTGGGGAGATACATATCGAATATTAATAACAATGCCTTATCTGAGCAATACAACTATGAGTTACTTCTGCTGCTTTCTGTGTCTATGAAATTGAGTTTCTATAAACACCATCTTTGTAATCAGGGAAAAAATATTACATAAAAACTTCTGTGAGCACTGAGGTTTTTCCACAAGACCTAAACTTAAACAATTCTTACAAAAATGAAAACTTCAAATTGCTCATTTAGCTGTTGAATATTTTATCATTTTTAAGGTTTCTTTTATTTGTTTGTTTTAGGTGTATGACTGTTTTACCTACATGTATGTCTGTGTACCCTGCGCATGCCTTGTGCCCAAGGTGACTAGAAAAGGGCATCAGATCCTCGGGGACAGTTACAGATAGTTGTGAGCTGTCATGTAAGTGCCTGGGTCTTCTGGGTGCTGCAAAATGAACTTGAGCCATCTCTCAAGCCCTTATTTTACCATTTTTTCCCAAATGTATAATCATTTTATGGACTTTGATGTTTAACTCAAAAGCCATTCAAAATGTAAAAAGCAATAATGCTACAATGCATGTAACATGTGTTAACTGGCTTATATTACAACCTTAACTGAGATAATTAAGACTCTCTAAAGCCAAAGTTCACTATTTTTAAGGCTTGAAGTACTACTAAAACAAAGAACAAGAATGCAACTGCTTTACTCTGAAAGAGAAGCATAATGCCAGAGCATATGCAATTAAGTGGTCAAGAGATTAATGATAAAACAGACTAGGGGTCTCTCCTACAAATGTTAGCCAATAAAACCTTTCCAGCCTTCAGCTGATTGACACTTGATGCTTTCCTAACAGAAAAGAAAGCTACTTGTTGCTAGTGGTTAGCTAAAGGAAGAGGCACAGTAAGAGTCCTGCCAACTTCCAGATCATGACTGCTGTTCACTACGACCACTTGTTTCCAATTCCATGCCACTTATGTATAGTACTAGACCATCATCTATACACTTCCAAACACTGGGCTTTCTCATCATCTATAGTAGCTGAACATGTGCCATTCAATACTTATAGTGTTGAAATATGTTAACAGGGAATCGTGGCTTCCATAAATACCTTTACTAGCTTCAGGAAGCTATTAAATTTAAGCAAGTGATTCCTTTAAACTGTGCTAATGTAATGGCAAGTGGTCTCTTCTAACTTCGATCTGCAAATGATTTATAGTTCTAACTGCTAGGATTATAATAATCCACAGTATAGGAGCTGAAGGCACAGAGAATAAAGCCTTGAGTATCACCTGTTAGTGGAACTGCAGAGCTATTCAGGCAGAGCAGTAAACCAGCATACGAAATCTGCCCAAACAGAAAAACACTAGTGAACACAGGAGAAAGGAAGTGGACTTTCCATTATAGAACTCAGCTAGCATTCTTCTCAGAATTAAATTCAAGGATTCCACAATTTCAAAACATCTTTAAAAACCATGAGACAAAAAAGGGGAAAAAAAAGACAGCATTTTTTCACTAGTGCTTAAGTAGTGCTTCAGGCTGTAAAAAACCTGTGACTGAAACAAATTAGGAAAATATGGTTTCAAAAACTAGCAGTAAGTGCTAAAATAAGGCGTTTTTCATCCTGAGCTGCCTCTAATGCAAAGACCTAATGCAACAAGAACCCTATATACTACTTTCACAGATGAGTTTATAGTTCAGATTGTAATGAACTTTAGAGGTGATAGGGCAAAAAGTCAAATATTCAACCCTACTGTTCACAGAAAACTATTTGAAAACCCTAGTTAAACAAGTGTCGAGCGCACCTCTCAAAGCCTCTTGTGGTATAGACCCGAATGCTGGAAAACAGCGAGGGCCATTCAACAGAGGAGCGCAGGGCCTGAGAGGACATGCGACTACACCACAAGGTAGTAATTACACAGGGAGCATGTAAAAAAACTCCAGACTCAAGGGCTCCAAGAGGTACTTCAAAACCAGCTAATAATCGCGGCCAGGGACAGGAAAATAACTTTCTCATATGGCTATGAGAAGGGAGGGAGGGTGGAAAAGGACACTGGGCTACCGAGCAAAAAGAAAAAGCTGCCACCAATTACGGCGGTGACTGGTAGACACCATCATTTCAGACAGCCCCAAATTCATTTGCTGAACTCCCAGGAATTGCTGTTGGAAGCTGCTATTAGGGAGGTGTGGCATTTGGAAAGCTCAGGAGGGTTGAACCCTCATGGGTGATACAAGAGCTCTTAGAGAGTCAATGCAAGGAAGCTTGTTCACCCCTTTCACAGTATAAGCCTGAAACACAGTTTATCATCTTGAAACAGGAGACCTTCCCTAATCCAGCCTTCACTATGTTGGCCTCTTGGTCTTGGATTCCCCAGGCTGCAGATTTATGAAAAAAAAATTTTTGTTTACAAACTACTTAGTTCAACACACTTTGTTATAACAGCCCAAATGAACTAAGACACACAACCAGTGTCCCCCCAATCAGACAGGGGGACCTTGTATGAAGGCGGCCAAATATTAGTCTACCCACTTCCAATTCATCTCAAAGTCTTAAGAATCCAGAAAACCAGCCCCAACAGTTGTTAGCCAGCTCTAAAAGTACCTTTATCCTGCCGAGGAAATCAAGGTGATAACCATTCCCAGCAGTCCTATGTGCAGGGAAACTGCTGCCCTTTCTACCATATCATCAGAAAACAGGGGCTGTTCCTGGCTTAAGATTAGGAAACACAGAAAACATATGCATGAAAATAGTGTGAATAAAATCATACTGAATGTGTGTTGAATTTGAAATGTGGTTTCAATTACATTTGTAAGAACTATATATAACTGCAGGAAGCTCCTTCAGCTTATGGCCTATAGAGAAAAATGTCTAAAATATTAGCAATGTTGCAATGGAAGGAGGTACACTATACAACAGAAAATGACTGCAGGACAGTTAAAGAATTTTTATTGTTGTTGTTTTTTTGCTTTTTTTTTTATTTTCTAAGTTTTTTTATTACATTCCAAATGATTTCCCCTTTCCCGTCTCCTCCCTCCCCGAAAGTCCCATAAGCCCCCTTCCCTCCCTCTGTTCCCCATTCAATCCCCTCTCATTTCTCTGTCCTGGCGTTCCCCTACATCCAGTCTTTCCAGGACCAGGGGTCTCTCCTTCCATCTTCTCGAACATCTATTGATATGTGAATTGTGTCTTGGGTATTCCGAGATTCTGGGTTAATATCCCCTTATCAGTGACTGCATACCATGTGTGTTCATTTGTGATTGGGTATAAGAATTGTTTATTTAATTGGGTCTTGACGAGATCTCTATTCATTGGGTAAGAATGTGTCAGTGAGGCTGTTACCTTTGTTAAGTTAGAAAACATCAGCTTAGCCGGGTGGTGGTGGCACACGCCTTTAATCCCAGCACTAGGGAGGCAGAGGCAGGCGGATTTCTGAGTTCAAGGCCAGCCTGGTCTACCGGAGTGAGTTCCAGGACAGCCAGGACTACACAGAGAAACCCTGTCTCGAAAAACCAAAAAAAAAAAAAGAAAGAAAGAAAAAAAAGAAAACATCAGTTTATGTCTGAAAGTGGAAAATAAGGACAAGCAGAAGGATAAAGCCTAGAATAATGCTAAGGTGTAATACTGTTCACCTTGCAAGTACAAAGCCTAGAGTTCAACACTCACCACAGTAAAACCTTAAACCACAGTAAAGCCTTGGCAATACTTAAAAGTAAGGGAAACTGGGGAAATGCAAGACTTAGGAAAGCTAGTTTTACCACTGAAATGGTTTATGTAGATAAATTGATACACAGTAGTAACACTTCTCAAACGGGGGTGTAAGGCCAGTTGGAGAAATATGGATGGGGAAGGGGCTCCCCACCCCCACCTCTAATTCATGACTTCGGGGAAAGGGAAAATCCATTTCTTTTCAGGGTGTGTCTCCTGGAAGTTTGACCACATTCCAATAGGTGGCCTCACACCTAGAACTATATTGGCTTGGTGGGCTATTGTTTTCATCCTTTGCTTTTAAATATTTATTTATTTTTATTCTTTACATACATTACACCCTAACACAGTTTTCCCTACCTCTCCTCCTCCCAGGGCTTTCCTAGCTCCCCTATCCCCTAGGTCCACTCCTCCGTTTCCCTTCAAACAAACAAACAAACAAACAAAAATCACAGCATAACAAATTACAATAAGACCAGATGACCTATTAGGAGGAAAAGGGTCTCAAGCACAGGCAAAGAAATCAGAGGTCCCCCCACTCCCACTATTAGAGGTACCACACTAATACCAACTACACAACCACAAGGTATATTCAGACCAATATAGGGTTTGTGATTGTCAAATCAGTATCTGTGAGCCACTATGAGTCCTGCTTAGACTGTGTTCTTGTGGTCCTCTCAACAGCCTCTGGCTCCTAGAATCTTTCCTCCCTTTCTTCTTTCAGATTCCCTGGCATCAAATAGTGTTTGTCTAATTGGATGTCAGTCTGTAGAAGAATGCAAATACAGCCATATTGGATGTCAGTCTGTAGAAGAATGCAAATACAGCCTACACAAAACTCAAGTCCAAGTGGATCAAAGACCTCAAAATAAAACCAGATACACTAACCTAAAAGAAGAGAAAGTGGGAAATAGCCTTGAACATGTTGGAACAGGAGACAATTTCTTGACCAGAATATCAGTAGTGCAAGCACTAAGATCAACAATTAATAAATGGGACGTCACGAAACAGAAAAGCTTCTGTAAGGCAAAGGGCAGCATCAATAGGACAAAAAGGCAGCCCACAGATCTTCACATAGAACTAATATACAAAGATTTTAAAAGGGGTTCCAGACCTAAATAGAGAATTCTCAACAAAAGAATCTCAATAGTGAAGAAGCACTTAAAGAAATATTCAAAGCCCCTAGTTATCAGGTAAATGCAAATCAAAATCCCTGTCAGATAGTTAAGATCAATAACACAAGTGACAGCTCCTGCTGGCAAGAGTGTGGAGCAAGGGGGCACTCCTCCATTTCTGATGGGAGTGCAAATTTGTATATCCACTTTGGAACTCAGTATGAAGATTTCTCAGAAAACTGAGAATCAATCTACCTCAAGACCCACTCTTGGACATATACCCAAAGGATGCTCCATCCTACTACCACAACGACATTTGATCAACTATGCTCAAATATGCTCAAAGCTTCTTTATTCATAATAGCCTGGATCTGGGAAATGACCTAGATGTCCCTCAACCAAGGATTGGTGGGCTATTAACATATAAAACAGGACAAGAAGTTGGGAGGGCTATGGAGAATGGGGCTGATGTGGGTCATTAGAGGGAGAATAAGGGAATAAAAATCACCAAAGTACATTGTACGCATGTATGCAATTATCAAAAAAATACAAATATTATATTGAAAATATGACAACTCCTCAAAAAAAAAAAAAACCTTTTGTTGATATGTGGACTTGGGGAAAGAGTCAATCAGGGAGCATTTGGTGCTGCAAATAACAAATGTGGTAGACAATGCACAAAGCGATGAACTCCCAATGGTCAGTCTAACTAAGTGGTTAGGATAACTGGCTGCCAGTTGGTTTACCTGCCCTAGATGTCTTCCTAGGGCAACTCTAGGCTAGCATCATCGCAGTGAGTGTATTACCAGCATGCCTGGGGAGCCCAACCTGGGTCTGAGACACACTATCAGAGGGCAAAGGGGCTGAAAACTACTGGAAGGTTAGTACCTCAGGGTCCTGAGGTGTCCCTAAATCCTGCTCCCTAGGTGCCCAGAGCTGCTCAAGGTCTTTGCAGTTCTCAGGCTAACTTCTTCAGCAGCAGCAGCAGCAATCTGGAAGCTGAACCAAATCCTCAAGCCTTTTTCTGGTTATCTAATATTTTGAATCTAGGAGAATTCGTTTTCTTAAAAGATTTGAGGCATAAGTTTTCATTTTGGCTGGCAAAAACCTAGTTTGTTGTTGTTGTTGGTGGTGGTGGTGGTGGTGGTGATGGTGGTGGTGGTGGTGGTCGTAAGATCGGAATATATCACTAATTTCAAAATTTATGCAAAATTTTAAGGTGTTGGGTTTTCTGAAACTTTTTTTAATGACAGATTTTCACGTCTCACTTCTCTGTCTCATATGAGTTACTTAATGATGAGGTTAAGAAGTACTGGTATAGGGCTCAATTGGCCATAATATATAGGATTTGGCAACTAACTAGATAAAATGTGAGCAAATACCATTTAACTTCCCAAGGCCCCACACCTGTCTAATGTGATAATAATGCCTCATAGCGTTATTTTATCCCTAGCCCAGGAGTTAGCACTGAGAAAGAAATATCCAGCACTACTCTCAGGATTGTAGCAATCACAACATGAGAGCAAACAGGCAGCCGACTATCCCCAAATGGCTATAAAGTCTGCTGTGCCTGTTTGTGGCCCTGCTCAATAAAACTGCATCATCTACTTGTAACCCCTGAATCCAGGCTGTCCTTTTGACTTGTTCTGATCAGATCTGGCAGAGTGATACCCTGTGACTCTTAAGTCTAACTCTTGCCTTCTTGGAACATGATGCCTCTATGTGTGGAAATCTGATCTAACAGCTGGAAGATGAGATCACAAGTAGCTAAAAGGTGACCAAGCCTGGACAATGAGCTTCAAACTAGCAAACAGTGAGAGCAGCCATGTGTAGAGTGGAGACAAGTGACTCAGCAACTTAGAGAGATTTTTGCTCTTGCAGAGTGCCTGAATCTGGTAGTCACGCTGGCTACACTGTTCAGCTCACAATCATTTGTAACTCTAGCTCCAGGGCTTCTATCCAGTGGCCCATGCACTCCTTGTACTCACACAAACCCATGCACACACATAAACATTTTTAGATATCTTGAAAATAAATGGTGGTTGTTTGAAGCCACAGTGGTTTGAAGTAGTTTGTGAATGGGCAGTACAAAAGTGACAGACATGTTTCATGAATTATCATACTGCAGTGTCTTATATTCCAAACATTTCTGAAAGTTTCCTATAATAGCTTATTAAGTTTGTTGCAATCAAAGTGTAACTATATCACAGCCAAATGTAGCTACACTTAACCCTTCATGATGATGTTAAGATTTCTAATTCCGTATAAACAGTAAACTGTCTCAGAGGATAAAAATGGATCTCACTCTCAAATCTGACCATGGTTAAGACAGGTACAATTGAAGATAACTGGGTAAGAAGAAATAAAATGTAACAAAATTGCTATAACTCACTTAAAAACTAACAATCATCGGGTACTCTAATTGCTGGCAGCACCAGAATATTTTTTTTAAAGACTTCAAAGTAGATGAAAAATCTCAAAAGTTCAACAAGCATGGTGTAAGCAAACAGTTAAGTGAAGTCACCATTCTCACTCACTCAACAAATTATTTGAAGTGCCAATTCCATGCTAGTGAGTTTTGTGTGTGTGTGTGTGTGTGTGTGTGTGCTCGAGTGCGAGTGTGTACAAGTATGTGCATGTGGGAGCACACAGTTTGCACAAAGAGGGTGAAACTAGAGAAGACACTCCTCTTGGTTAGTGAATGTGGCCAGAAAAGTTTCTGCCCAAAGGCAAGTCTGTATGTGCAAAAGGAGATACCAGCAGGGAGCTCCATTATTACTAGCCAACACTACTGTCAAGTCTTCCTCCACCCCTTTCCTTCTATGACTTCTTCCTCTCAGCTGCTGCTAACGATGTGGCCTCTGTTAAGCCTAGTTTCATACTCATACCTTCTCAACAACTGTCAAGTGCTACTTCCTCATTTATAGACGGGAAAGTGAGCCTGGTTTCCATCAAGTAGCAGAACTAGTGGGAGAACTCATGCTTCACTGCTCACTCATGCTACCTCTACAAGAAAAACTGAATCTGCATCAACAGTAACTGTTGTAAGGAACAGTAACTGTTGTAAGGAACAGTAACTGTACTCTCCTGAGCAGTGGAGAAATTTGCACAAGTGTTTTCAGAGAGTCTCCTCTGGTCCTGTGTGCATTCTTTTTTCCTATTCAAAGAGTCTGGAAAATATCAGTAATACAGAAAAACCTTTTAAAGCTACCTGAGGAAGCATATTTAGTTTGTTTGTGACAACACAGACCATCAACAGAATTAGTTATCACAGAGAATGAGAGCTTACTTAGCAACAAATAGGAAATGTTCTCAATTATTGTGCCTATTCTTCAATAGCTTTATCTTTTTTCCCAAGCTTATAAAGGACGAATATGCCAACTGAAAAGAAATAAAAACAAAAGAAGGTCATTCAAAATCTCATTACTTCATGTTGTCAAGTTCCTACTGGTACTGACTCATCTTCCTTAGCTATGTGTTTACAGGGTTTTGTCCACTTCTCAGAACCCCATAGACATCCTGTCACGTTACACTCCATCTAAATACCATTCCATACCAATAAATGCAGACCACACTGTCTTCTCTTAAAGACTACAGTCCTTCACTCTATGAATGGGCCCTAACTCACATATTTTATCTTTCACAGAGATATACTTAGAATATGTTTTATGTCCCGATTCTAAAAAATATACGGAAAGGGGTAGTCTAGGGCAAATGTCTGTGTACAATTAAGCAACTTATTTCTTTGATTTCCTATAAGTTTAGCTTTTTCTTTTTTTCCTTTTTTTTTGGGGGGGGTGGCAAGACGAGGTCTCATTATATATTCCTGGAATCCAGGCTTTCCTGAAACATACAAAGGTCTGCCTGTCTCCCCTCTGCCTCCCAAGTGCTAGGAATAAAGGTATCAACCACTATGACAGGCTTCAAATTTAATTTTAAAAATATGAAAGCCCCTAATGCTAAGAGTAAGATATCTTTCATTTATATACTATCTTTTATCTAGACAGTATCCATATTAAAAAAGCAAGCAAAATTTTAGATTGTATTCTATCACTAAATATGTAAAATACAACTCATCTCTCTGATACTGTTTTAGGGTTATGCTGGATAGGAGGAATTTCTAAAATTCTTCATACTGGCAAAATGATTTATTTTTAGTATCATGTACCTTTAAACCTTAAGCTCTAGGGCAGTGGTGGCGCACGCCTTTAATCCCAGCACTTGGGAGGCAGAGGCAGGCGGATTTCTGAGTTCGAGGCCAGTCTGGTCTACAGAGTGAGTTGCAGGACAGAGAAACCCTGTCTCGAAAAAACAAAACAAAAAACAAACAAAAAAAAACTTAAGCTCTAAAACAACTTGTTTCAAAACAAGCAGACCAGTAAATAACGTTCAAAGACAGGAAAAGCAAAGAGCCACAACAACCAGAGTCATTTAGCATGTCACCAAATGTATGTGCTGTACAGGGCCAAGACAGAACAAAGGGAGCGAAAAGGAGTAAGTAAAAGAAGTTATTCTCATGTCCACTGACATGGCTTAGTAGACTTGCCACTAAGTTTAATGGCCTCAGTTCAATTCCCACTACCCACATGATGGACAGAAGGAAAAACTGACTCACACAAATTCTACTCTTACCTGCACATATACACACACATACTTAATGAATGAATGAATGAATAAATAAATAAATAAATAAAATTTAATTAAAAATAAGCTGTTCTCAGAGTATCATGGATTGTCAAATAAATTACACAGACATATGTATCTACATGTTCAGGACATACCAATCTGGAGCTAATCTTCAGGGAGTAGAAGACAACAGGAATGTTTGATTGACTATATACATATATATATGTATATATATATATATATATACATATATATATATCCACATACATATATCCACACACATATGCATGCATACATACATATATACATGAATGAACCCAAGTTTCCATAAGTAACAGCAGGGTCTAGTTAGCAGACTTAGGGACCACATTGGTTACTTTCCCCTTCAGGGCAAAGGAGGCCACAGCAACTTTCTGACAGCTTCGAAGGCAGGGATTCTCTTCAAGGCCATCACACATGACAGATTTCAATCACCAAGCTTTGCAGAAAACTGGCAAGGTGAGAACATCTTTAGCAATAAATAAAATTAACTAGTGACACATTGTAATAATGTGCTAAAGTAGGAGTGCCTCTGAGGATTAGTAGCAACTTATTGACTTGAGGTTTACCCTACTGGGAATACAGCATTAGGTCAAGATGCCATACCAAAAGAACCAAGCACAGGGGCAGCAAACAGCTGCAGGAATGCAGGGAGGCAGGGAGGCAGTAGACTATGGCTCGGGAGTCTCAGTAGTCTATACCAGTCTCTTCTATATTACTGGAGGAGAGAGGCCGGGATGGGATGACTCACACTGGCTTTCAGCTTATTATGGAGTTGAAGTTGGCCTTGATCCTGCTTCCATCTCCAAAGTGCAGAAATTACAAGCATGCACTAAATTTGGGAATGTGCAAGTGATAGTCCACAAGGCAATTCCAATGGCTATCTATACACAGAACAAATTATGAATGGCTTTTATATTTTTAAATACTTATATACTTATATACTTTATATGCCACAAGATAGTTATTTTTAACTATCTTGTGGCATATAAAGACATTGTGAAATTCCAATGTTAGTGTTTATAAATGAAGTTTCACAGCTATCCATCTCTCCCTATAATGGTGGGGTTGAGTAAGTATCGAAAACTAGACAGATGGCAGAGTTCAAAATATTCACCCTTTGATCCCTCACAGATGCCTTTCTTGGTCATAAAACCCAAGTAACTTGTAAACAAATTACAACTTCAAACTTGTGAGCTTTTCTCGGTTTGGCCAATACCTTAGCAGAATTCTGACATGACCTTCCAGTCTCCCAGATAGTAACTCCATACCACAAACAACAAACAAGGCTTGATAGGTTCTAGAGATGCTAAGTTCCAGCCACAGTAACAAAATGGCAAAGGACTTCCCGGATTAAAAGTAGGATGGTGGGTGAAGATTCCCAGAAGAAGGAATTTCCTCTCCTTGTCCTCTGACCTCCACACGCACACAGTGCATGCTCACGTGCACACTCACTTGGACACACAACAGTAATTTTAAAAATTATAATAAAAATTCTTTAAAAGGAAGAAGGATAGTTTAGGATGTCAACAAGAGAATGAGGATGATCAAAGATATCTTTTGAAATGGAGTCTAATATATTTTCTAAAGATGAGAATTAATGTCTCTCAAATGTCTACAACCTTCAGGACACTTAGGGTCATAAGAAATGGCAAGTCTTATGGATCTGTTAGCCTATTTAATAAACATCTTCTCTATTTAAAAATTCTAGTCTATAACTGGCACATGATAAACAAACCAGAGAATTGAGGAAATAAAAGTCAATTCAAGTCTAAAGCCAACCCTGATAATAATTATCCCGTCCAAAAGCAGCAGGCAGGAATGTTCTCCATGAATAAGAAAGGCACAGAAACAGTACAAGTAGATTTAGTTTTAAAGTCAAAGCATTTTTTGTTTGTTTTGTTATTTGTTTTGAAACAAAGTTTCTCTACATTGCCCTATACATAGCTCTGGCTGTCCTGGACTATGTAGACCAGGCCGGCCTGGAATTCACAGAAATCCACCTGCCTCTTCAACTAGAGCTCATATTAAAGGAGTGCACCTCCATGCTAGGCCCAAGTATGTTAAATATGTCATCCATACATCTCAAATTCCTTGGATTCCCAATGTCCCTGATTCCTTCAACATTTAAAGGAAAATATAACCCAGTTATGTAACACTCATTTTCCCTGTACAGAAAAGTCAACATGGACAGCCAAGTCTGAGGGTCTTTTTAATGACCACTGAGCCGAAAGTGCAGCACAGTGGTAGACCAACACATGAAACAAAAACTGAGTCACAGCGATAGGGGGATCAAAAATTGCTTGATGGGAAGCTGGGGAGATGCCTCAGCAGTTTAGAGTATTTGTTGTTCTTGGAAAGGACCTGGTTTAATTCCCAATATCCACATGGTGGCTCATAACCATCTATAACTCTAGTTCCAGGGCATCCAATAGCCTCTTCTGCCATCCACTGACACCAAGCACACACCTGGTAGTAGTGCACATATATACATATATGTAGTCAAAACAGATATAAAATGAACATATCTTAAAAAACAAAGCAAAAAAAAACTTTTTTTAAAAGAATTGGTTGATACATGGAGACCCCCTAAAAGTCTACAGACCAGAATAACTTTCTCTAAAAGTAAACTTGAGAAATGCTTACATTTTTTTCCCACAAACCTCAACATACCTGAGAAAAAGGAATCTGACTGAGAAAATGCCTTCAAAATACTGCCTGTCGATGGTACAATTTCGTGACCGCCAATTAATGTGGAAGGGTCCATGTCATTGTGGTTGGTACCACTTCTGGGCAGGTGTCCTGAAATGTTTCTCACAGCATGAGAAACCCTAGCTATGACATCAAGAAGACAGACCAAACCACTGATTCTCTCATCAGTCTTTATATTTTCAGGAGAGAAATATTAAATAAATATACTAACTTCCTTAACTAATATCTCATATTCTTAAAAAGAAGGAACTAGTGACTGCAGCAAACACCTAAAATGAAGGTCTGCATGCTCAAGTCAGCTACTAGAGAGTAGCTTAAAACATACTGCTTCCCATTCTCTATTTCTGCCTGTCAAGATAAGCCTGAGTAAAGCAGAGAGCTTGGGTCCACTGCACTAACATCAGCCACAGACTAGACAATAAAACAATTTCTATAAAATGCATTGCAAGATGTTCTCTCAACACACATCATTTAATAAACAGAATCCTCAGATGTCCAACTTACAGACAAGAATGAATTCAATTATACAGTTTGAAGAAAACTCCAGAGACTTCCAAAGGCTCCGATATATCCTACTACTTGGTCTCCCATTACCTGACCAATAATCTTCAGGAATGCTTAATTTCAAATATACTCCAAGTCTTTTCACTTACTTGTGATCTTATCATTAAAAAAAAAAAATTTAGCCCTGCCTAAGAAAACTGTGAACAATCAAAGAAACTTATGAATGGGGTTTGGCCAGGGCTCATCTGTGAAAACCTGACAGAGTAGCTCACAGAAGCTTAAGTTATAAAGGGTGGTGATAGTTTCCCATGAAAACATTAACAATTATTTGACGTCACTACATACCCATTTCCAAGTCATCAAGATGCTGATAAGAAGCCGGGCGGTGGTGGCGCACGCCTTTAATCCCAGCACTTGGGAGGCAGAGACAGGAGGATTTCTGAGTTCGAGGCTAGCCTGGTCTACAAAGTGAGTTCCAGGACAGCCAGGGCTACACAGAGAAACCCTGTCTCGAAAAGCCAAAAAAAAAAAAAAAAAAAAAAAAAAAAAAGATGCTGATAAGATCAAGAAATGCACTTACAAAGTATCCTTTCACTACTTGGCAGTTTCCTTGTAAACAAGAAGTCTCCCTACCAAAGTATTACCCAGAACACAGAAATAATCAGGTGACATTCCATTTACAATGTTTAATTGGTTTTGGTTTGGCTTGGGGTTTTGTTGTTGTTGTTGTTGTTGTTTGGTGCGGGGGAGGGTGCCTATGTAGCTGGGCTGACCAAAAACTCCATATTCAGACCCAGATTAGCCTCAACTCACAGACCTGCTATCCCAGATAGGGGTAAAGGCATGGCTATTACACACCACCCTGCTGAATTTAAGATTAATATTATCCTCCCTCCAACGCCAAAAAAAAAAATGAGCATGGTCCAAAGTCCAAGTTAAGGGGAGCCTTTAGGCTAGTACTCTTTCAAAAAGTCAATGAGCAGTTTCACATTTAGAAGAGATCAGTTACACCTCAAAATCTTTATTCAGGGTAATTTCTGCCTTTGTGACAAAAATCAATACTGTATTTGATAAACACATAGTTCTGCCTAGAAGTTAAAAACCACCTCACTTGAATGATCCCTAGTTTTCTGCTAAAGAACTGTGGGAACACAGGGTAGATACATGGATCCCACTTAAGAAGAGAAATCTAACAACCAAATTGACACCACACCGTTATTTTATGCAGAATAGGAAGGTTCAAGGGACTTGGGATTATGAAAACTGGTAAACAAAAACCTGGGATCCAAAGTCTCTACCCTGTTGGAGGTCAAATCAACTCCCACCACCACCACGGTACATGGTTCCATTTAGAACACTCCTCAAAGTTGAATCAAAGCGATTTCTTTTTTTCAGAAGAGATGACACTATAACCTGCAGTGTGTTCCAGAAATGTGTACTCTGCACCCCCAAGCAACGTTTTTTCAATGAGCAGCCCCACCTCCCCCAACACCTACTTTCAACTTCCCTTTAAGAAGCGTTTTTTGAAAAGCAAAGATAGTTTGAAAATGAAGGCACCCCATCTGGATTCCAGCAGTGAGGGAGACCTGGGTAGGGGTGAGAACCGCAGGGACCTGAGCCCCTAGTCCGGAGTGACGTCGCCTAGACAGGTAACCAAGTGTACTCCAGGAAGGGAGGATGGCTTGCTGCGCCCGCCTCTAGTACCCGGGTTCGAGATCCACCGCGGCCGCCGCCGCGACCCAGTCCCACCGGAGACCACGGTCCCCGGCGGCCGGGGACAGAGGTCACCTGGAGCGTCAGGCTCGGAGCCCCGCGAGCGCACGCAGTCCGAAGCTCACCTGGCTGCTGGCCGCGGCCTCCAGGGCGGCCTGTGGGCGCGGGCCGAGCGGAACGACGGTGTCCTCGGGCCGAGCCGCCGCCGGCCGCCCACCCGCCTTGCCCTTCACCCGCCGGCCGCTCCGCGTCCAGGGAGAGCGGCGAGCGCGGGTCCGCGGCGGCGGCGGCGGCGGCGGCGCGGCGCGGCGCGGCCCGACTCAAGAGTCGGAGAGGGCGGCCGCGGGCGCCGCCGCCTCCTCCTCCATGACTGTTTACCCGGCTGCATTGTGGGAGTTTGACCTCTGCCGCCTTCCACTGCCTCAGATCGCGCCGCCGCCGCCGCCGCCGCCACGCACGCCATGGGAGCCGTGACTGACGGTCAGGCCGCCGCGGGGACACGGGGCAGCGTCTGGGGTGGGGGCTCCAGGGGTGGCGGGCGGCGGGGAGAAGCGAGCGGAGGGCCGCTCGCTCGGCCCGGGCGATGCAGTGCACCGATGGGGCCGCCTGGAGGGCTCCCTCGGCTGGGCTGGGTCGGGCCCACCGGCAGCGCTGCGAGCCCCGGGGAGCTCTGGAGCTCGGGGGGCGGTGGAGTGAGGACACCGGGCTGGGGGCTGCCTCTGAGAGGACTAGGGGTGTCTGGAGGGCCGGTCGGGAAGTGTATCTGGGCGACTTACAAGGTAAGGCGCCAACACGGGATGAGGCCGGCGGCTTGGACCACGGCAACAAAAGGAAGGCATGTTGGGGAGGGTGAGTTGTTGGCCTGAGTGAATTGGAAATGATGGATTGTGGACATTTAATGTCTGTGGACTGAGCAGAAATAAGGGGACGTTTGGTGAAAGAATGGACTGATAACGATAGGCAACTGGAGCAAGGACTTAGAAGGTACCCGGTGACTTGCTGTTATTTGATGGACTGACCAGTAGCTATGGATCCCAGTGGAGAAACTGAGGACTTCCAGAAAGTGGAAGGCACAGCGACCTGCCCAAATTTAAGGACTGGCCGAGGAAATGCCGGTGTGGGGTATAAATAAAGGCCCCAGAACTTGGTGGGGGTGGGGCTGGGGGGATTAACCTTTTTTTTTTTTTTTGGTTTTTGGTTTTTAAATTCTGGTTTAATTTATTCAGGAGGTATTTAGCTTACTTCCAGACAGTGCTTTACTTGACATGTTTGAAACCCAGAACCAACAGGCAAAGGTGATTTCTCTTATACATCTGCAGTCTGGTGTGGCTGATAAACATTAAAAATTGGGAGGGCGGGTGGAGGTAAGTTTACTGCATTTTACACTGTGTGTGTGTGTGTGTGTGTGTGTGTGTGTGTGTGTGTGTGCGCACGCCTGTGCCTCTGAGCTGGCTCTCTCCCTCCCTCACCTGTTCCCCAGGCAGAGGACACTTGCTGAAGTCACTTCTTTACTTCAACCAGATGGCTCCTGGGACTTGAACTGAGATAGTTGTTGATGTTTCTACTGGTGATTAGAAACTTGACAAATTTACTTCCCCTTTTCCTTTGAAGGGTAAATGGGTGTTTTAAAACTGGAATTACGCCGGGCGGTGGTGGCGCACGCCTTTAATCCCAGCACTTGGGAGGCAGAGGCAGGAGGATTTCTGAGTTCGAGGCCAGCCTGGTCTACAAAGTGAGTTCCAGGACAGCCAGGGATACACAGAGAAACTCTGTCTCGAAAAACCAAAACAAAAAACAAAAAAAAACTGGAATTACAAGTCCCAAAATGATGAAAGAAATTAAAGATGGCATGTACTAATTAGTTAGAATTTAGAAAACGTTTCCACCATGAAATTTCTAAGGTCAGGAAAAGCCAGTGAATGGGTTCTTTGTTGTTGTTTGGTTTGGTTTTGACACAAGGTCTTTCTTGTAGCTCTGGCTGTCCTGGAACTCACTTCATAGATCAGCCTGGCCTGGCCTGCAACTCACAGAGATTCACCCTGCTTCTGCTTTCTGAGTGCTGGGACTAAAGGCATATGTCACAGCATCCAACCATTGAAAGTTTTAAATGTTAGTGTGATGTGATCACATTTGCTTTTATTTAATTAACTGATGTCGTTATTTGCAATGCTGAGAGCAGAACCCATGGCCCTGTTCATTAGAAAACTGTTTTACATCCTCAGGGCGAGATGTGTATTTAAAACTCACACACCCATTCTACTCTTTGGAGAATATTGAGGAAATGGGAAGAGGGTAGCAGAAATCACTCTCGATTTCACTACTGTTTATATAATATGTTGCAGCATGTGTTGTTCCACAGTGTTGTCGTTATCCCCATTTTATAGATGAATCTGGTACTCAGAGGAATTAAATAACAGTTTCAGTGAGTTAAAAACCAATAGAGTGCAGAAGAGTATGGAGTCCTGTAGAGCTGGAGAAGGGGCAGGCAGTTGTGAACTGGTTGGTAGGCCCTGGAATTGAGCCCAGTACCTGTGGGAGAACAGCCAAGTGCTCTTAACTGCTGAGGCTGATTTTGGTCCAGCTAGTGTGGTCTGATTTCAGCCCTTTTTGCAGTGGGTTAGTTGAAGGTAATAGGGTCATTGATCAATATGACAACACTCCAACTGAGGGAATTCAAAAAGGGAACAGAGCTCATGGAGAATGTCAGGATTGCTCAGATGTGGGAGGTAAGAAATGATCTTATGTTTCTGACTTGGATGATTTTGTGCCTTGCTCCAAAGGAGAAATGGATTTTGTCAGGTGAGAGAAGTGAACTTCAACCCCCTAATCTTGGAGACCACAGGAATCATCACTTTACATTTACAAGCTTCTCACCTTTGTGGAGGTTACCATGCTTCTTTGAGACTCAATTTTGTTCTGTGTAGATGAAGAAACTAATAAAATCTACCTCAGAGTGCTGTTTTCAAAATGAAACACAGTAAAAGTTATAAAGAACTTTGTACTGAATCAAATACATACTAAGGTTCAGTAAATATTTCTTATTTTTATTATTATTTATTTTATTTTATTTTTTTAATTTACATTCCAAATCATTTCCCCTTTCCCGTTTCCTCCCTCCCCGAAGGTCCCATAAGCCCCCTTCCCTCCCTCTTTTCTCCATTCAACCCCCTCTCGTTACTCTGTCCTGGCGTTCCCCTACATCCAGTCTTTCCAGGACCAGGGGTCTCTCCTTCCATCTTCTTAGAAATCTATTGATATGCGGATTGTGTCTAGGGTATTCTGAGATTCTGGGTCAATATCCCCTTATCAGTGACTGCATACCATGTGTGTTCTTTTGTGATTGGGTTACCTCACTAAGGATGATATTTTCAAGATCTGACCATTTGCCTAGGAATTTCGTGAGTTCATTGTTTTTAATTGCAGAGTAGTATACCATTGTGTAGATATACCACATCTTCTGAATCCATTCCTCCGTTGAGGGACATCTGGGTTCTTTCCAGCTTCTGGCTATTATAAATAAGGCTGCTATGAACATAGTGGAGCATGTGTCCTTATTGCATGCAGGTAAAGCCTCTGGGTATATGCCCAGGAGTGGTATAGCCGGATCCTCCGGGAGTGTCATGCCCAGTTTTCTGAGGAACCGCCAGACTGCTTTCCAGAGTGGTTGTACCAGCTTGCAATTCCACCAGCAGTGGAGGAGTGTTCCTCTTTCTCCACATCCTCGCCAACAACTGCTGTCTCCTGTGTTTTTGATCTTAGCCATCCTGACTGGTGTGAGATGGAATCTCAGGGTTGTTTTGATTTGCATTTCCCTAATGACTAAGGATGATGAACATCTTTTTAGGTGCTTCTCAACCATTAGATATTCTTCAGGTGAGAACTCTTTGTTTAGCTCTGTACCCCATTTTTTAATAGGGTTACTTGCCTCTCTGGAGTTTAACTTCTTGAGTTCTTTGTATATATTGGATATTAGCCCTCTGTCGGATGTAAGGTTGGTAAAGATCATTTCCCAGTTAGTTGGTTGCCGCTTTGTCTTTTTGACAGTGTCTTTTGCCTTGCAAAAACTTTGTAATTTAATGAGGTCCCATTTGTCTATTCTTTTTTTTTTTTGTTTTTTTTTTTTTGTTTGTTTTTGTTTTTGTTTTTCGAGACAGGGTTTCTCTGTGTAGTCCTGGCTCTCCTGGAACTCACTTTGTAGACCAGGCTGACCTCGAACTCAGAAATCCTCCTGCCTCTGCCTCCCAAGTGCTGGGATTAAAGGCGTGCGCCACCACCGCCCGGCTCCATTTGTCTATTCTTGATCTTAGAGCATAAGCTATTGGAGTTCTGTTCAGGAAATTCTCCCCTGTGCCCATATGTTCAAGGTTCTTTCCTAGTTTCCCGTCTATTAGTTCACTAATACCAAAAGCACACAAAGATCCGACAAAGAAAGAGAATCTCAGGCCAATCTCTCTTATGAATATCGATGCAAAAATACTCAATAAAATTTTTGCCAACCGAATCCAAGAACACATCAAAACGATCATTCACCACGATCAAGTAGGCTTCATCCCAGGGATGCAGGGATGGTTCAATATAAGGAAATCCATCAATGTAATCCACTACATAAACCATCTCAAAGAAAAAAACCACATGGTCATCTCATTAGATGCTGAGAAAGCATTTGACAAAATTCAGCATCCTTTCATGCTAAAGGTCTTGGAAAGATCAGGAATTCAAGGCCCATATCTAAACATGGTAAAAGCAATTTACAGCAAACCGGTAGCCAGCATCAATCTAAATGGAGAGAAACTTGAAGCAATCCCACTAAAATCAGGGACTAGACAAGGCTGCCCTCTCTCTCCATATCTTTTCAATATAGTACTTGAAGTTCTAGCTAGAGCAATTAGACAACAAAAAGAGGTCAAAGGGATACAAATTGGAAAGGAAGGAGTCAAACTATCACTATTTGCAGACGATATGATAGTATACATAAGCGACCCAAAGAACTCCACCAGAGAACTCCTACAGCTGATAAACGACTTCAGCAAAGTGGCCGGATATAAAATCAACTCAAGCAAGTCAGAAGCCTTCCTATACTCAAAGGATAAGCAGGCTGAGAAAGAAGTAAGAGAAATAATACCCTTCACGATAGCCACAAACCATATTAAGTATCTTGGCGTGACTCTAACCAAACAAGTGAAAGATCTGTATGACAAGAACTTCAAGTCTCTGAAGAAAGAAATTGAAGAAGACCTCAGAAGATGGAAAAATCTGCCATGCTCATGGATTGGCAGGATTAATATAGTAAAAATGAGCATCTTACCAAAAGTAATACACAGATTCAATGCAATCCCCATCAAAATCCCAACTCAATTCTTCATAGAGTTAGAAAGAGCAATTCAAAAATTCATCTGGAATAACAGAAAACCCAGAATAGCTAAAACTATTCTCAAGAGTAAAAGAACCTCTGGGGGAATCAGTATCCCGGACCTCAAGCTGTACTACAGAGCAATAGTGTTAAAAACTGCATGGTATTGGTACAGTAACAGACATGTAGATCAATGGAACAGAATTGAAGACCCAGAAATGAATCCACACTCCTATGGTCACTTGATCTTTGACAAAGGAGCTAAAACCATCCAGTGGAAAAAAGATAGCCTTTTCAACAAATGGTGCTGGCTCAGCTGGAGGTCAACATGCAGAAGAATGCAAATTGACCCATTCTTATCTCCTTGCACTAAGCTCAATTCTAAGTGGATCAAAGATCTCCACATAAAATCAGTAAATATTTCTAAACACAAAATTGTTTTACTAACCTCTTTCCATTCCTCTATGGAGAACTGTGTCTTCATTGAGTGTCCGTTCCTTTGCTTTGGAGGAAGAAAATTGAACTGCAGTCAGTTTTAAATAAGCCATCAACCAATATGAGGTGCTAGGTGCAGGAGAGGATGAGAGGGTGAGATGCTGGAGCACAGATAGTAGCATGTGTGTCATTGTGTGTATGTACATGTTACTTGGGATTGAACCAAGAGCCCTTTGCATGCTAAGCAAGTACTCTACCACTGAGCTAAGCTACATCTCCAGCTCTGGGATTCATCAGTGAGAAAATGGGAATGGAGTCCTGGGGAGTTAGTGACTTAGTTGGACAGTTTGTCTGGCAAAGCCACTCCTGGGTTTTGGGCAACTAAAAACTAGTTAAGATGTGTCATTGTTAATTTAAACTATTGAAACAGCTTATATATTGTAGGAGATAATTTAAAGGATGTTAGAACCCTTTTTGTAGTTCAAAGAACGTTAAGTAGTTATGTTGATATCTAGAGTAATATGCCCCAGGCAGTGGTGGCACACGCCTTTAATCCCAGCACTTGGGAGGCAGAGGCAGGCGGTTTTCTGAGTTCAAGGCCAGCCTGGTCTACAGAGTGAGTTTCAGGAGAGCCAGGTCTACACAGAGAAACCCTGTCTCGAAAAACTAAAAAAAAAAAAAAGAGTAACACGGGAATAAAAATGGGTAAGATGTTAAGATGTGACTCTACATTGCATTTAACAGAGCTGTTTGGCTATGACAGCTTTCATAGACATATACTTATTAAAACTTAAAATGTTTTTAATGTGCTCATAAACAATATGACAGAATAATGGAACTATATAATAATATAACTGTATACACTTTCCAATGAAGGCAAAGATGGCATTGGTCATCTGTAAATGGAAGATAATAGCACAGACTTTATAGGGTTATTTTAAGAGTACAGTGTGATAATTCGTATAAAAGCACTTTGAAATCGAATGACTAGTTAATTTATTAGCTAGCCAGTACACTTCTCAGTGAGACAAAACAAATAGGAATAAACAATGTGCAAGTGTTTGCTGCTTCGTTGAATTCAAGTGACCCACTGTCAAGCAGTTTCCTTTACCAGCACCAGTACATCCATCCAGTGTGCTTGCTGCATCGCCTGCGGACTTGTTAATTCAACATTAAGTAACTTCTCTTTAGCTGAGATAGTTTTTCAAAACAAAGTTTTATTCTTAAATTATACAGTGGCCCTATTCTTCTGCTTTAGCTTCCTAAATACTGGGATTGTAGGCCTGTCCAGCTTAAAATGTTTAACTTAATTTTAGTTTTACCATCAGCCGTTTGTTTAACTGAACATAAGTATCTTATATGAGCACAGTGTTAACACAGAAGAATCAAACTACCTTGTTTATTCATTTTGTCTACCTTTTATGTATACTCTTAAGACTGTTGACCTTAAAAATCATCCTAATGACTTTAAACTTCATGAAGGGTGGGGACAGGAGGAAGGTAACAAATGAACTATATGTAATTCATCTTAATAACTCCTAAGTGGTGGTAATGGAATGATAAATCTAAAAGGAATTTATATAAGTATTATCTTTGCATGACCATAGTTTCTAAGCCTCTTTTGCTTGTTTGTTTTTATAGAATGGCCCCAAAGTCTGATTGGATTAGTACAGGCAATCAGATTACTTACAGAAGGTTTCAATCGTGGTAACTTTTGAAGTCAAGTGTTTTAGGTATGTTCAGTACAGACCTAAATTATAAGGTGTTGCTAAAAAAAAAAAATTAAAAAAAAATATTTGGGCCATATAACTTAGGAACTATAAAAAGAATAGAAGTTATTCACAAACCAGAAATGTACCTTTCTATCTGTTGTTAATGTATATGCTACAAGGTATATACTGTAGCAGTAATTCTTGTCTGTTTTCTAGACAGTGACTGTCCATACAACATTTAAGAAAGAATTATTGTAAGTTTGAGATAAACAATCACAATTGTGCAAAATTTTGAATACATCATATGTATCTGTATAGATATGTAACCGTATATATAGATAAGTATCTTAATTTACTAGTAATATTTTTAGGGTATTGCAAATTGTAGGTTAAAATTTAACATCAAGAAAAGGATAATGTTTGAGGGTTTCCTATGGACAGGCATCGTTACTTTCACTGTTATTTTCAAGATGCTTAGCATTACTACAAACCAGGTTTGTATTCTTATTTTACAGAAGTTATATATTGATCTCACGTACTTACATACAAAGCAAACTTTGGGTGCACAACCAAAATCATTGTTTCCAAGTTTTGGTTTATGGCCCAGAGCTGTGAAGAACTGTGCTTAAAGAGGGAAGTTCAAGGAGGGCCTTGAGTTTGCTTAGAGCAGAAGTCTCTCCTCTGCAGACTACTTTCCCACTCCTGCCACCTGCTCCTTCCTATGCCAAGCGTGCTCAATCCTGACCTGCCTTCTCCTGACCTGTGACTCTCCTCTTAGGTTAGGCCATGCAGTTCCTAGCTGCATGTGGCTTAGCAACTTCCTCACAAGCTGCCTTGCTTATGGGCTTTTCCTAGTTGCAGTCGATTTTGTATATTGTTTTCAGTTTTTTTGTACTAGAAAGTTCTGGCAGCTCAACTACCCACCAACCAATACCATCCTTTCAGAAGTATAAGCTGTAAATTAGCATTTGTGATGTCAGAGCACATTGTCTTCCCTCATCCAGTTTTCTCAGGTTCTAGTCTGCCTGTTCCCCAACTCTGCTGGACACACAGCTTTCTCCCTGTGGATGTGGCATGAAATGGAAAGACTTCAGCATTCTTTCCTTGTTAAACAGAACAGCTAGCAGATTTTGAGTCTTCTGGTACTCAAACCAGACTATGCATTCCTGCATCTTCTAGTCTGCCCTCCACCTACATTAGCCCTGTCTTGATAACCCCCTCTATTTGTTCTAAGTGTAGCTAAGCAAATGCAAGCATGTGTAAATATACTTCTCCTTCCCATTTTTATTTGAATAACACCATACTATACATTTCTTTGTCTTGTATCTTATTTTTATTTATCTCTGTATCAAAAACTATTTCCTCATCTTTGTTTCCAACTTGATAATACTCCATCAGGTTCCTATACCAAATTTATTTAACTTGTTCACCCACTTACAGACTATTACTGTATTTTCATTTATTATATTACAGTGTTATGGTATATAAATGATATCATATTGCTTAACTCAACAATCACTGAGTGAAGCCTATGTTAGAAACTTTGAGAAATACTGATAAAGAATCAGTCAAATTCTACCTCCTCTGAGGTGTATACTCTTCTAACTAGACACCTCAGTCTGCTCAATGGGTGCTATTTCTACACCAAAAGTGCAAGGCTTCCTATTCTCAGAATTCACTCATATCTTCTGTACAAATTGCTCACACCTTTTGTATGAGTAATTGTTGCTATGATACTGAAAATAAGTGCTAGTCTTTGTTAGTGTTTAATTGAGGCAATGATCTTTAGAAGACCTCTGTAGGCATCAAACCCAATTATAAAATACTGAAGTCAGTCTGGGTGTGGTGGCTCATGCCTTCAATCCCAGCACTCCAGAGGCAAAGGCTGAATGATGTCTGTGAGTCCAAGGGCGGACTAGTCTACACTATGAGTTCCAGAGCAGCCAAGACTACATGGAGAGACCCTGTCTCCAAAAAAAGAGGCTCTTGAAGTCAGTCATGGTACCTTACACCTGTAACAGCAAGTAGGAGACTGAGGCAGAAGAATTGCTGTGAGTTCTAGGCTAATCTGAGCTACCAAAGGAGGTTGAGTTGGTTGGGGCTATTGATTTGGTTTATTTGGCTTGTGTACATTTTGCAAAACCTTTACTACATTCATGTGTCATGATACATCGAACTTATAGTATACAACTAGCATGACCACAAAACATAGTTTAAATATTTTTAGTTACCAGACTTGTGATATTGGGTGTGGTGGTGTTTAGTCCCTCTCTGTTTCCTACTGCATTTATGTTTGACATCCCAGGTGGGTGATGAGAACTGGACTCGAGTCCTCAGGAAGGGCAGTGTGCATTCTTAACCACTGAGCTATCTCTAGCCCCAAGGTGTGCCTTTTCTTCCAACATTTGACAGACCAAAGCAGACAAGTTCTGGGAGTTTGAAGCCAGCAAATTTCAGGGCACAACCTTGTCCCAAAGTGTGTGTGTGACAGAAGTGTGTGAGTGTGTGTGTGTGTATGTGTGTGTGTACTTGTATCCAAGATTTCTGCATCTTAATCTTTTTAAGGACTGTGTCTTATTTACCTTGGTCTCTTCAAGTTGTTTGGTAATTAAAGCTCGAAAACAATTAGTATTTTTTTAAACACATTTAAATGATCAGATAAATCTGTAGTTTGAAGAGCTTTTCAAAGAAAGCTATTCTAAAGGTGTCTGCTAAGGGCGTCCTATACTGGGCCTGTTTCCGCTACCCCTGTGCTTCCACCCTTGAGCCTACACAGTGGAACTGTTGTCAGACACCTGCTGTTGACTCATGTAGGCTCTCCTTTATGTCTGTATTCAAAACATACAGAATTTAGTTTAAAAGAAAATGAAAGTCCAGAAAATAAACAAAAATGATAAAATAATATCTAAGAAAATCATATTTCATCTTTATCTGTAATCTGCTTATCAGAAACAGTCATTAATATTGATCATTACCTGTGATTGTGATTCCCTCCAGAGATATACACGATTTTTTTTTTTTTTTTTTTTTTTTTTTTACACATTGGCCAATATCCTCTGCTTCTGAGAAATTACTTTAATTATCTAAAGAGACTGTTTTGGCATTATCCTTCTAACATTATTTGAGTGCATCATAATTTAACAAGCCTCAGTGTTTAGGTTTGCAGTCTTTGTACTGCAAACAACACTGCTAAAAACATCTCCTTATGTCTGTTGTGCATGGTGCTGCACACCTGTAATTCCAGCCTCCTACAGTTTCAGAATAAGCTCCTCAGTGTAAAGAGATCCAGTGTCAAAACTCAAAATACTTTTTCTGAGGGCAAGGCAAAGGTGTATCCATTTCAAGCATGATTAACTATATCCATGTCTCTACATGTGTAACAGTATGCATAAGTACAGTGAACTTCTTGGCAACAGTTTTATTACTGAGTTATGATCTGGTAGAAGGAAATATTTTTTCCCCCATTTCCATTTGCCTTGTGATTATGGCCCAGCATTACTTGGTCCTACTAAGAACACTAGCTCAGGGGCTGGAGACATGGTTAAGAGCACTGATTCCTCTTCCAGAGGTCCTGAGTTCAATTCCCAGCAACCACATGGTGGCTTACAACTATCTGTAATGGGATCTGATGCCTCTTTCTGGTGTGTCTGAAGACAATAACCATGCATGTACTCACATATGATAGATAGATAGATAGATAGATAGATAGATAGATAGATAGATAGATAGATAGATAGCACTAGCTCAGGCTGGTTGGACCCCATTTGTTCTCATCATTTTACACTGCTTTTCTGTTCTATTTTCTCTTTGCCTTGAGGCAAAAACTGAGACACTGAAGTCAAGTACAGTGCTCAGGCCTGTCGTCCCACACTGTGAACTCCAGGTCAGCTTGCACCATCTCTAACAGAGGATGAGGCAATGCTGCTGTAGAGTGTTCAACAAGGAAATTGCATTACCTCACGAATCTTCACCTTTTTCTCTGACCTGTCACTCTTTTTTGTAACTTGATACTACATGCAAGGAAATTTGCTCTGTTCCTTCCGTCAGTGCTTCTCGCTTAGCTAGAGATCTACACAGTTCTGGCTTCCTTTAGTTTGGACAGCTTTTTTTCTTTTCTTTTTTTTTTCTTCAAAAGTAGTTTTCTTAACAATTATTGACTTAGCCATTCTGATATACCTGAAAATTTCCTCTCAACAACCCATAGAATGCCAATTGTGAGGGTAGAGTTTCACCTTAAGACCTCAGTCCCTAGGATGGGGACAGATATACCATACACAATCACTTTTCTTTGAAGAGAAAGAAGAAGAAGAAGAAGAAGAAGAAGAAGAAGAAGAAGAAGAAGAAGAAGAAGAAGAAGAAGAAGAAGAAAGATTTTAATTCTGCCAAGATGCATGTAAAATTTATCATCTTTGTCTTCTTGCTTCTAAGTGACACCTCAACTGATGGCACTAATGTATTTATATTTCAGTAATTTTCTTTTTATTGAGCAAATAGTTATATACTGTTGTATTGAGAGTTGCCCAGAACCAAATGTTCATTTTAATTCTCATGTATCCTTTTTCCTCCAGACGAAGTCATACGGAAGCGTCTTCTGATTGATGGAGATGGTGCTGGGGATGATCGGAGAATAAATCTCCTTGTGAAAAGCTTCATTAAATGGTGCAACTCTGGATCCCAAGAGGAAGGGTACTTTACTCCACTGATGTTTCTATATTATTATCCTGGTGGAACTTTATTAAGGCCATGTTAAATAGATCAATTCGCCTTATTTGTCCAGTGCGTCCACTTCTTGACTGATGAGAAGTTTGATTTTTTTTTGCCTGTTTGTTTGTTTGTTTGGTTTGGTTTTTTGTTTTTTCTGTTCTCTTTGGAAGGCTCTCTTATGTTTGTATAATATGCAGAAAGGACATTAGTAAAAGAAGAAATGAAGATCAAACTCAGGCTTAATAATTTGGTTACTTTTAGCAAATCAGGATTTGCTAAGTATCGCTAAAATAAGGTTTTTCTTTGTTAATAAGTTAATATTTAAGTTCCTGCAAAATAATTACATACTAATTTTATGAAATTTTGCTGGATTTACTTTCTGCTTAAGTTTGAAATTTATGAGAACAGAATTCTGAAGAAACTCTTAATCAAAATATTTTTAGGGGTGATTTAAGATGCAGACAAGTTGTTTAAATGAGAACAGTAGTCTCATCTTGCCTTTGTAACCAGAACAACTTATAAATTCATGTATTTCTTGTCTAGCAAAGAAAATAGTAAGGGTAGATGTTCTAAACTATTTTAACTTAAACAAATAATTCTGTAAGAACTTGATTTAGTTTACAATTTCTTTTTATTCTCTTTCTCTTTTAGATACAGCCAGTACCAACGTATGCTGAGCACTCTGTCCCAGTGTGAATTTTCAATGGGCAAAACATTGCTGGTGTATGATATGAATCTCAGAGAAATGGAAAATTATGAAAAAATATACAAAGAAATAGGTAAACAGTGGTTCTTTGTAGAATTGTATTTTTGTGGTTTAAAGGAAAAGCTATCTGTTAACAATATGTGGATTGTAGTAAAATATTGTCAGTAATTACAATAGTAATAAAAAGTCTGCTGTCAGCAGTCAGAGTGTTAAGTAATAACGTGTAGCACTTTGTGTGGTAGATATTTTTTAGGATGTCACTGTCTCTTGTGTTATCAATGGAATGTCTATTTAAAAGCACAGATTATATATGTTATTATAACTACCTTTTTTAAAAATAGAATGTAGTATTGCTGGAGCACATGAAAAAATTGCTGAGTGTAAAAAGCAGATTCTTCAAGCAAAACGTATACGAAAGAATCGACAAGGTAAGGATGTGAAGGACTTAGGTTGCAGATATTTTATTCCTGATTTCAAGGTCCATGAAGTTTTTAATATTGAAAGGTAAATTCTGCAACGTGAATCAGTTTACAGAAAAATAATTAGCAATTACACTGATTCTTAAAACTCTGTTACTTAAAATAAAGAAGGCAAGGTATGCTGAAAGATTTTATTTTGCTGAGTTTTATTGTTTATCCAAGAATATTTCAGTATTTTTTACTATCTTCAGATCCTTTTCCCTAAGCAATGTTACAGTTAATCTGCAAACGTGAACTATATGACAGACTGAGGTGTTTATTTGCTAGATTAATGAAGCTACTTTCAAAAAAAATGGAAAAGAAATTTAACCTTTCATTATTCACAAAACAGACAAACATTATCCACAGAATAACCTAATAGCAAAGTTAAAGTGAAGAGACAGCAAGTTGGCCCAGCGGGCAAGAGCACTTGCCACCAAACATGACGCCCTGAGCTTAGGCCCTAAGACCCACAAGGTAGGAGGAAAAGTGAGTCCCTCATTGTGCCATAGCCTCCAACACACATAGGTATGCAAAAATAAAATAAACGTAGACATGTTAAAGACAGAACTAATCTCTGAAGTTAGGATATCCTTCACTTAGCATCCTATCTGGCTATCTGAAAATAATTTTAATGTTTTACATGTGTCTGTAGAGCTGAGTGCAGGTGCCCATGGAGGCCACAACTGCATCTGATCCCTAGAGTTGAGGCAGTTGTGGATACACGAGTGCTAGAAACTGAATTGGGGTTCTGTAAAACATTAGCATATGCTCTTAACTGCTGAGCCATCTCTCCAGCCCTGGGAATTATTTTTAATAATGGGAATATTGCTCCCCCATTAACATGAATTGGAAAAAGTCAAGATAAGGAGCAGTGTTTAAAGTGTTTGTAGTGGTATATACATGAACTCCCATCACTTGGCTAAGGCATGAGGATTACAGGTCCTAGGTCAGCCTGGTCTAGTGAAAACTTACTTCTGGATGAATGAATGAATGAATGAATGAATGAATATCATAATTGGGTCTAATAGAAACTTAACTCTAAATTAAATAGGTAGACACATTAAAGAAAGAGAAAGGAAGGCAGGAAAAACAAACGAAAGGAAAGAAAGAAAGAAAGAAAAAGAAAGAAAGAAAGAAAGAAAGAAAGGAAGGAAGGAAGGAAGGAAGGAAGGAAGGAAGGAAGGAAGGAAAGAAAGAAAGAAAGAAAGAAAGAAAGAAAGAAAGAGAAAGAAAGGAAGAAACCATAACTATGACAGTATTGTGAAAAACTAAACAGAAATAGAAAATGCTGTTAGTTATTTAATGTTGAGGTTTTATGGCTTAGATTCATAGAATCTAAGATTTATGAAACTGGCCCAGAAAGTTGTATTTTCGTTGGTGTTTTTTGTGTGTTTGTTTGTTTTGGTGAGGGTGTGAGGAAGAGTTAAGAACTTTATATGAATCAGCCATTAAATGGCGGTCCAAAGTCTTGTTTGTGCTGCGGCCCACCTCTCATTCTGTCACATGACTGGAAGTGAGAGTGAGGACCCCTGCTTGGAACATCAGGTCATTATGATGCACTTATGACTGAATGGAGGGACTGTGCCGCGCTCTCATCATTATTGCCCTATGGTGGTTTTTTGCTTTGCTTTGCTTTGGTTTTTGGTTTTTGGTTTTTGGTCTTTTTCAAGACAGGATTTTTCGGTGTAATTTTTCCTGGCTGTCCTAGAACTTGCTATTTACTTAGACCAGACTAGTCTGGAGCAAACAGATCCACTGGCTTTGGCTTCTGCTTCTGCCTCCCAAGTGCTGGGATCAAAGTGCCACCACATTGTCATTTCCTTAAGAAAGCGAATAAGAGTTATTTTCATTTACACAATCCTTTTTGATAATCCAGGTTCAAAAACTGTATTAATTTAACAACTATTTTCTTGTCTTTCAGAATATGACGCTCTGGCCAAAGTGATCCAGCATCACCCAGACAGGCATGAGACACTGAAGTGAGTGTAGAGCTTTACAGGGAGCTGGCCTTTATACACAATGCTGAAGAACTACGCTGCACACTATATTCTCAGATAAACAGCATATACCCAAAGGAAGGGACATCCTTTAGTATCACATGGTCTTACGCTGCCCAATAAGATCCCTTGGGGGTCACTACCTATTGGTTCAGAACATGTGTGTAATATGCCCCCAAAGGAAATGGATATGTGTACTTTATTGTATTCCTATAACAGAGTGTTGTATACCAATAAAGATGATGCTACATGAACATCTTTAAAACAGCTGAAAACATAAACAGTTAAAAAAAAAGACACGTAATGAATTTCAAATCATTTCTGAAACATCATTTTTGAAAATTAAAAACTCCCTCTCAAATATTCTGTACTAATACTGTATATTATCCAGAGATACAAATAGATGTGTCTAAAAGAAATTATGAAATTATATTTTTTGTTATTTTAAAACTCGTATCTATAATACAATTTAGGAACTAGGAAATCATCCTCAGTTTCAAAATCTTACTACGGAATTCTTGGATTAGGTTTTTAGTGGATGTTATGCATACATCTCTGTGTCCACTTGCCTGCCTTGTGCTGTGGCAGCCAGAAGAGGGCGCCAGATCCCTGCGACTAGAGTTAAACAGTCGGAACCACTGGGTGGGCGCTCAGAATAGAACCTGGGTCTTCTGAAATAGGAGCAAGTGCTCTTAACTGCTGAGCCGTTTCTCAAAACTCTTTTTATTATTTAGTGGCCAAAATACAATATAAGTTTTCCCTTAAGTAGCAAAATATAACATTATTTTGTTTTATTTTGTCCCCCTAGGGAGCTAGAGGCTCTGGGCAAAGAATTAGAGCATCTCTCACATATTAAAGAAAGTGTTGAAGATAAGGTATTTGAAAGTATATGTATATGTTTGTGTGTGTGTGTGTGTGTGTGTGTATGTATTTAGAGACAAACTTATATAAGTTGTTTTCTTCTTAACACAGCTGGAATTGAGACGGAAACAATTTCATGTTCTTCTTAGTACCATCCATGAACTTCAGCAGACACTGGAGAGTAAGTAAAAAAACATTCCAAAGTTACTGCTTATGGAGATTTTAAATGATTGGAGAATACTTTGGTGAGAGAGTCTATCTCTAGAATCGAGGGGTATATCTGGATGGCATTAGAAAACACTCATCTGTTGAACTTTATGTATATAAAAGAAAGAGCAGTGGTTTTCAGGTCATCTGTGCTTTGTATACATGTCTATTAATAAAACTTCAAGAGTGATGGGGACATGAGCAAATTACTGTAAGTCACTGGGGTGCTAGGTTGCCTGCATGCTTAGCAAATGGGGGTACACTGAGAAATTGAGACTTGAACTTTCTTGTGTCTGCAACCAAGTAGAATTGTTTGTGTTCTCTGATGTCTGATTGTTTTTTTTTTTTAAAAAAAAAATAGGCTAAGACCTAGATTTTAGTTGGTTTGTTTTTAATGAAATCTATCACACAAATTACGTGTGATAGTAATATGTAAAAATAACCAAATATAAAACATTTACGTGTGTGTTTGTGTGTGTGTTTGGTTGCGGGTGCTGCACACATAACTGTGTTGTGCATTTAGAGTCCAGAGGCCAAGTAAAAGTCAGTTCTCTTCTTCCACCATGTGCTTTCCAAACCAAGCTGAAGTCATTAGGCTCAACAAGATGTGCCTTTCCTGTTTTTAAAACCAAACAAGGATGTGGGCCATTTGCAGCCATAACTTGTCATTTTGCCATCTTGATTTAAATCTATTTGCTGATGCAAAATAAAACGTTTCATGCATTACTAGGCACAAAACGTAAGTGATATGGAATAAAGTTCTGTGTCTTCTTAACTACAGATGATGACAAGCTGTCAGAGGTGGATGAAGCTCAAGAAAGCACCATGGAAACAGACCCTAAGCCGTAGATGGGCTGACCGTTGCCATTTACAGAGACAGTGAATAGCTGCATGGGCTTCCTGGGTTTGCTGTGTTATTGCTTTTGGGATATTTCAACTTCAGTGTTGAAATACTTTGCTTTCAAATATTAATTCATGTTCCATTCGTATTTCTTCACTCAAAGGAAATGTATCACATATATATGTATTTTTTAAAATGCATTTTTATCCTTAAACGTAGAAAAAAGCATCTGAAAATATTTAATAAAATGTCTCAAGGTGGATCTTTGTGCTCATTCAAACCTCTAGGTAGTTGCTAACACTTGCCTTAGCAAATCAGGTGAGGATTCTTAAGATAGCATTTGGGATACACATGAGAAAATGAGTAGATTTCTAGAAGATGTTAGTAGCACTTTAGAAAATGGAGTTCATGAGTAGGCTTTAGAGGGCCGTGATCAGTACTTATGGCATGTGTTTATTGTAAGAGAGGCTTTCCCACTGTTAATGGCTGTTGTATGACATCAGTCCATCTGCGTTGCTTTTCTGCAGCTCTCCCTGTTAATACTTGAGGAATGTGGTTGGTAAATGCTTCTTCTCTATTGTTTTGTTCTTGAGGAATCTTTTTAAAAAATACTTATGGTTAGGTTCAGATGACAACTGAACAGCAAATGTCGGCTGCTGCTAGTCTACTCTGTTTGGGTCAGGGTCCTCTTTGTAGCTGGGCTATGTCCTAGGATCTCAGCAGCAGCAGTAGCAGCAGCTGCAGCATGGGAAGCATGAGCTTCGCAGCTTGTACTTCCTTGTGGTTCTCTTGGAAAGCCTTTGGAATTGCTTCGAAGACTGAAGGATCTCAGCCCCTAGAAACTCACACTGCTTAAGCTCAGCATGTCTTTGTTCCAAAAGCTTCATGGATTTGTCAGTCACTGTTTCTATGAGGTCATCCACCTATGGTAAACAGATACAAAGAAATGAAAATGCTGAAAGCAAAGATATGCTTGTTTTTTCTGAGACTGCCAGAGGAGCAGTCCAGTTCAGCCCATAGCAAACAGAACTTGAAAACAGATTTACCACACAGGGGTGAAGACAACCTCATTTCTGCTGAAGCCTGTGTGTGCCTTGTTTTAATGGAATTCGTTTAATATTTATTATGCACTCAGTGTCATCCTAGGTCCCTTGCCCATTCTCAGAAGCCCCCCACTGACTTAATGGTAATTGTTAATTAGGCCCCAGTCCTTGCTGTCTTGCAGGGTAAGATGTTCAGTTAATCATGGTCTCAGGTGCTTCTGAGACAGAAAAGGCAAGTCTCTGCCCAGTACCTGCATTTGAAGCTTGCCTACGGTCAGCTCTGATTTCTGGAGGATGGCTTCCATGCTCTGCTTCTTCTTTTTCAGTGCTGGGAAGTGTGGTCTCTTTTTTGAGGAATATTGTACCTATTGTCAAAATGCAAAACATGCCATTAAGATATAAGCGTCAGTTCTGCACTAGCAACCAGTAGGCCCCTAGACATTCTCTCAATAAGTCATTGTTTGCCAGGTAACAGTTGAAATTTGTATTCATATTCTCTGCAACCCCTCTATTTTCTTTGTGCCCAGAGCTCTCTTTAAAGAGTTCTATAGAATGCAGAGAAATGAGGTTATTTGGCTCATAAGGATAGACAGTGTCAGGGAAAAAAGCAAGTCATTGGAAAAGACAAGAATTTTCTCAGACTGCAGAGCATAGTGTGCTGGGCTGGTATGGGCCATTGCCACAGAAAGCTTATTATGCTGTATCCAGTTGTTCAGTTGCTCTTGTGTCTCTGGGTTTTCTTATTTCCATGACAGTCCAGACATAAAGAAGCCTTGCCTGAATTCCTCCTGACCATACTTGACACTTTCCCCTTGGCCCTGGCTTACTGATTACAAGTACCTGTCCTAATAGTATCACTGTGGGAACTCATTCCTGGGTGCTGAGACCTGCTGGCCTCTCTCTCCATTCCCTTGTACTTGATGATCAGCTGCACAGAGAGTGGTTCTGAGGTCATGTTTAGGCCCTATACTTTGAAAGAAGCTCAGAGCCATCACTGACTGCCTGCCTGCTAGTTGACCCACACTGAACTTTCCCTGATCCATCTAGGGATCCCATTTGGGTCTTTGGGGTTTTTTTTGTTTTGTTTTGTTTTGTTTTTTTTTTTTTTGGTTTTTCGAGACAGGGTTTCTCTGTGTAGCCTTGGCTGTCCTGGAATTCACTTTGTAGACCAGGCTGGCCTCGAACTCAGAAATCCTCCTGCCTCTGCCTCCCAAGTACTGGGATTAAAGGCGTGCGCCACCACCGCCCGGCTTGGGGTTTTGTTTTGAATCCAGATCTTGCTATATAAGCCCAAGCAAGCCTGGAACTCACCATGAACCCCAGTCTGACCCCAAACTCTATACACACACACACACACACACACACACACACACACACACACACACACACACTTGTCTCCTGAGTACCAGGAGTAGAGGTATGCACCACCACATCATGCTAAGTAAGACTCCAAAGCATCTACAGTAATTGGGGGTTACTAAGTGTTCCCATGCTTTCCCAGTATAATTATTGCAAAGTTGGGTGCTGAGTCAGGTTTTGAAAACCAGGATGAGTGAGGCTGAGTGACCCAGACAAAACAGGCCTTCTGTGGAAGGCATCTCTCTACAACCCTACAAGTTCTGCTACTGAAGCTTCCTGTTTTCCAAAGAAAGTTTCAAAAGAAACATTTTTATTTGAAATGTCCTACTTTTAAAATCTGGGCAAGTGATTCATACATAATTTTGGTAGCATCGTGAGGGCTGGCTAAAACCCTCTATAGCCAGGTGCCAAATTTTTTCATTTTATGGTAACTGCCATTTATACAATGAGAAGACTTCCCTGTAATCCCCAAACCCAGGAATAGCCTAGAACATCGGGGCGCCTGATAACCCAGAAGCAAAATTCAAAACTACTATTGTATACTAACAGTGACAGTCAAGAGGGGTACTCCACGAGGGTAGAAATGTTTATCTGTGGTATACAGTGCAAAAAAAGACACTAGCGACTTGTGGTTATTGGGACTTCAGTGCCTATTGTAACTGAGAAACTAGACCTTTTGGACTTTTTGATATCATTTTTCTATGAAGTCCTGACTGTCCTGGAACTCACTCTGTAGACCAAACTGGCCTCCAACTCAAGAAATCTGCCAGCCTTTGCCTCCTCTGAGTGATGGGATTAAAGATGTGTGCTGCCACCACCACCCTATCTGAGAAACTACATATTTAATTCCATCTAATTTAATATTGTCACAGGTGGCCATCACACTGTACACTAAATACACAGTATTTAACAATGGAGCTGGGGAGGGGGAGGAGTTTGGCTCACTGGCAGAATACATGTTTGTTATGTGTTAGGCATGAATTCAATTCTCAGAACCAAGATAAAAGAAAAAAATGGGAGAAATTATAAATGGGAGCACTCAGCCTTTATTGGAAACCTGACTCTCCCCTTCATTTTCATCAATTAATAAAGTCCCAGAGTCATCCCTAAAATGAAGGAGTATGACTGCCTGCCTTAGAGAACTGCAGCCATTTTCTGAGTTTAATTTTTTAAGCAATTAGAATACCCTGGAATTGAGTGCCAGCATCAAATAAGTGGTTATTATAAAGTAGTTCAGGGTTCTATTTTTAAAATAGTCTAAGCAACTGGGAAAGAGAGAGATGCCCACAGTCTGCTACTCAGGAAGCTGATACAGGGAGATTGTTGGATTCTGGGAAACTGAAACCAGCCAGGGCAACAAAATGAGATCCTGCCACCCATACCACACAAAATATAAAACCAAGCTGGGTGTGGTGTCATACACTTTCGCTGCAAATTTGAAACCAGCCTTGTCTACATAGTGAGTGCAGGACCAGCCAGGACTGTGCAGCAAGGCCCTGTCTAGAAATAAATAATAACATAATAAAAAATACTAGGCCTTAATCTGAACACATTGGTCTCATACAACCCTGAGATAAAGGTCAACCAGATGAATCTATGGGGACAGGTACCCTGAAGCCTGAGGACCTGAGTTAGAACCCCTAAGACCCACATGCTAAGGAAAACTGTTCTCAGGTGTTGTAGAAGCCCCCCCTCGTCACACTAATAAACATGAAATAAAAATAAAATTTCTGGGTGTGGTGGCACCTGGGAGGCAGAGGCAGGCGTATCACTGAGTTTGAGCCCAACCTGGTCTACAGAATGAGATCCAGGCTAGCCAGGAACTCAGAGAACCCTATTTTTGGAAAAACAAAAATTAAAGATATCTTTGGTTTAGATTCAGACTCATCTAATTTTTTAAAATTTCTTTTTATTTTATGTGCATTGGTGCTGTGCCTGCATGTATGGCTGTGTGAAGGTGTTAGATCCCCTGGAATTGGAGCCACAGACAGTTATGAGCTGCCATGCAGGTACAGGGAATTGAACTCAGGTCCTCTAGAAGAGCAGCCCAGTGTTCCCAGCCACCAAGCTATCATTGCAGACCTCATCCAATTTTTTGATCATCTACAAAGTTTATACTTAAAAACCAAGCAATTAAGGTATAAATCAGTAAATATAACCCAGACCTGGGAGGGAGTTTGGTAAGTAAATTGCATGTTGTTCCATGTGTGAGGCCCTCAATCCAATCCTGATAGCCTAGGTTAAAAAAACCCAGGCCTGGTGGTACACTCTAATAATCACTGCACTGGGGAAACACACACACACACACACACACACATATCTCAATACTTTAAGTTAACAAACTTGAATTTATGTCCTAGACTGCATTCAGCCTGTGGCTACAGGTTGGACATGCCTGGGTCATCTAGACAAGATGTTTCATGTTGTGTAAGTAACCATTTTAATTAATTCACTTGATTTTAATTAAAATTAAATAACACTAATTCAGCTTTCTGCTTATTCCAGCTGCATTTCACTCACAAATGGCATGCATAATAACTGCTTTATCGGATAAACCATGATCCCTTTGTAGAAGCTGCTGTGGAGTATTTGGGCACATAGCATGTAGACCAACCACATTCCTAATCTGTGACCTAAACTTTTGAACAATTCATTGAGTATTCACAAAGCTCCAAACTAGTGTTGGCCAGACTGGAAGAGCTGAATAATTTGAATTCAGAAGTAGAAAGATCTGATCTGGAAAATATCCTTACTGTACCTTAAATTCTTAGAAACACAAGCAACAGGTGCATGGGGTTACTGTGGGTGAGTGAAGTTAGAATGTGGTTTTGGCAAGACCCAGTGTGGTGGTGATTTAAATAGGCTTGGCCCCATAGACTCCTGTGTTTGAATTCTTGGCCCACAGGGAGTGACATTATTAGGTGTGTCCTTGTTGGAATAGGTGTGGCCTGGGGGAAGTATGTCACTGGGGGGATGGGCTTTGAGGTCCCAGGCAGAGGAGATGCTGGCTGCCTTTGGATCAAGATGTAGAATTCTCAGTTCCTTCTCTAGCACTTTGTCTGCCATGCTAGGAAGCATGATAATGGACAGAACCTCTAAAACTATAAGCCAGCCCCTATTAAACCCTATTAAATGCTGCCCTTTATAAGAATTGCTTTGGTCATGGTGTCTCTTCACAGCAATGGAAACCCTAACTAAGACACCCAGAGAAACCAAATTATGTAGATCTTTCAAAGCAAGTTGATGGTAGCACCTTACCTTTTGCAGCCCTGAAGGAAGTGATGTCACAGATAATCGCTTGGTGGTTCTCTTGGCCCGGAGAAGCCTATTTCCTCCAGTTACCTCTTCTGTCTCTGCTTCTACAACATCAAGCTGTATAGTTGCTTAAAGAGGAAGAAGTGGAAAGGACTATGTCAAGATCACAGTTGCAAACATAATAATCCTAAGCAAAATAGTTCTGGACAGATGGTGTTACATGCAGCTATACTGCCTTGGAAATTTTCTTCCTTGGGATTGAAAATAAAAAGCAGATTTGCTTTTCTGGTGTTAGGATTTCTTCTGCACATAGTTGTCTCTTGTAATGGCCATAGTCTTGGCATAGTTATTACCTCTTTGGACACGTAACTGTATCCTACCTGGTTTTTGGTCATGAGGGATTACAAAAAGGGATCTTCGACTATGAGGGTCAAGTCAGTGTCATGAAGCCGACTTTACATTTGTTCTCCAGAAATGCTACCAAGACTCAGTCACTCGGAGCCTTTTCTTAAACATTTTTTAAAGATTTGTTCATTTTATGTATGAGTGCACCACATGTATAGTGCTTGCTGAGGCCTGAAGCATAGCATCAGATTCCCAGGAATAGCAGTGAACATATACCTCTTTTAGAATTTTTTCCGGCTTTCTGATTTTAATCGAAAAACCCAAAAGTTACTTTTAGAATTTTTCTAACAGGATTTCTGAATTGGTCAGAAGATCCAAAAACTTTTTATAGCAGCATTTCTGACTTTGCTCAGAACCCCCATGAACTATCCAGAGAGCTTTTAGAATTTTTACTAGCAGAGAGAGCTGTTTCAAGCAGAAAGCTAGCTCTCTCAACCAGAAAGTTTTTAAAACAGCACAGAGAGAGAGAGAGGGAGAGGGAGAGAGAGAGAGAGAGAGAGAGAGAGAGAGAGAGAGACTGAGAGACTGGAAAGCCATTTCAGTAGAACCTAGGCCACCATCTTGAACCCACTATTTGATTTCGAGTTGTTTGTTTTCACTGCCTACACACACCCCTTATCTCAGAACCTGGAGCAAGCTGAGGCTGGTCCTTGGCAGATTTAAATACTTCTGTGAGTCTGACCATTTCCCTGGATAAGGCTTCATTTTCCCAGCACTTTTTCACTCTCCTGGCTTATCTCAAAAATCCTGGTACCAGGTGAACCATGTGTGCTTGTGCTCCTAGCACTAACCCCTGTCTGAGTAATGATGGTTTACAAGGTATAGCTTGTGCCTTCTCCATTAGGTCCCCCTGGGTTTCTTGGAATTCTGGGTACTCAGAGTTGGGACTCATCCATACCTCATCCATCAGAACTGTGTCCTAGTTTCTAAATTTACTGAATCTGGCCTCAATACACTGCCTAAGCAATTGGAAATATATATATATATATATAAAACAAAAACAAAACCCTCCTTTCTTCTATTTTTCCTTGATCTAAGCCCTGTTTCTATTTGCTTGGTCTCCCTCCCCATGTTCTGTAAGTATCTTGCCTCTATTTATGCAACAGGTCTAAGCCTGTTGGGACCAGGGACTGAAGTGCACACCTACTTGCTCCAGCAAATGGCTGCTCCAAGCCAAGCCATTAATCTAACCTCTCAGGAGGTACATATAGATCATTTGTCCATGAATTTGATTCCATTATGGGATATAAGCAACACATGGCTGTTTGCCATCTTAAGTATGGGAAAATATAGAAAGTAGAACCTAGCACCATCACCATCTGGATTAAGAGTAACCACAGGACTGGAAGCCATCTTTGTTATGGAAAGACATATGGCTTCACAGACATCCTACCTAGGAGGAACAACACGTGACATGAGCTGACCAAAGAAACATGTCTCCAAAGAGACTTCCATGTTCTACAATGATATACCATATAAAGGTCAGAAAAGTTCTCAGTCTCTTTATGAACCATGTTTATGAATTAAAAGTTTGATTTGGATACTCAAAGAGCTTCAATTCAAAACTGTGATTTTTTTTTAAAGGCTCTAAACCTAACAGATAAAACCTAAAGTCCTAGTCTCATGAAAGCTACTTTAATGTGTCAGAAATATATTTGAAGTCATGCTAAGAACTGATGCAGTTAATTACAATACTAAGTTTTATTTAGTCTCTTGTTAGATGTTTGCAAGGTACACTTTAGAGCAGATAACTAAAAACAAAGATTGTTTAACTCAGATATGCTTGGTAGCTACTAACCCTCAAACGTGTCAGAGGATCTGCTGACTATGGCATTTAATATGTTTAAGCTTATCATTGTGGCATGATTTTCCCTGTCCAATTACATTAAAGCATTAGTGCAGCAGGAGGCCTGTGATTGGACAGGGAAAAGGGAGGCAACACAAAAGAGTTGCAGGGAGAGAGATTGACTCAGAGGGAGGAGGAGAAGCCAAGATGGAGGCAGACAGACAGGAAGAAGATCCTGATCCCAAGTGGTTTTAAGCAGCCACAGGTAGTTATGAATATCATATAAGGATAGAATAATTGGTAATTGGGATAATTGATCTAGGTGGCCAGCTTGTATCATCAATTGGCTCTGAAATGATTGTGTGGGCATCTTGTGAATTGAGAATTTATTTGCATAAATCTGACTGGTTAATTATATGCCTCAAGAGGTTTGATTTTACCAGGTTACTGGGTATTGTGATATCTAACTGGGAGGTGGGCAGTCGCTGCATGGAGCTAGCCATGGAGGCAGCCGAGTTGGCAGGCAGAGAGTAGCTGGACGGAACTTGGTGGTTTCCTTTTCAATATTTCCCACAACAGGCGGCAAACCAACGTGTTGGGAAAGAATCCACTAGAAATTTAAGATTATTAGCCTAAGAGTTATAGTTTTATTTTATTTTATATTTTTTATTTCAGTAGTTGGGTAGTGCTAGAAGAGTCACATGGACTCAAGCACAGGAACTGAAACAAAGTAGGCCCTGAGGTCACCTGCTGTGGGGAACTGCAGGCTGCTGGAGTCAGGAGAATGAAGTTGCCTACTTAGGGCAGAGATGAATTGAACTGTGAATTTATAAAATTGGGATTACTTGCTTTTAGGAAAGAGTTATATACAGATTTTGTCTGAATCACATGGGAATTTTGCCCACAGTTCAGAACTAGGATAGGGAAAATTAGTCACTCGCTTCTAGTAGAAAGGGCAGTGATAATAATTACCTGCTATGATCAGGTATTAATATTTTCTGTGGCTCCAGGTAGAGAAATCAACAGATATATATTATACAGGTATTAATAAAATATGTCTATTGGCTCCAGGCAGAGAGCAAAACAGATAGATGGTATAATACTCAAATTGTGTCTAACGTGAGTTCCATGGGGAATCGGGTTATATTTCTACATGGCAGAATAGACAAGGCCTAAGAATAGGGACATACAGTATTTGTTTTGGTTTGTTTTAACTTTCAAAATGGGTGTTTTGAGTTTTCTGGTTTTATTATTCCTCTGGAAGAGAGGGCAGGATACAAGCTTTCTTGGTTGCCAACTGAAGGACATACTATTTTGGGAGAAAGGTTTTGTCTTTGCGGGTTTAAAAAAGGTGATTAGAGTCTATACAACTTCCAGAGATGATATGACGAAGGGAGACCCCCAGAGGACTAGATTCCAGAGAATCAAACAAAAAATATATCTTGAAGATACTAAAATTTTGTTTTGAGATTTGTATATTACACAATATATAGCCTTGGTGAGTCTCATCGTCAGACATGCTGAATGGACCTGCTTGAACTCCTGACGTCTTGGACTTTCAGCCAGATCCAGTCAAAACACAGACATCAGAGACTAATTCAATTGGTGTGGCCTTCTTAAGGCCAAACTACTCCCCCATTTTTCCTACCCTTCCCCACCTTCAAAATATCTCAATGCCCATATTCAGCTTGAAGAAGTTATGAAGAGTTGTCGCTTCAATTCCCTGGGCTTTCGGGATGAGGGGGCTATTATAGGTTGTCTTTCTAGTGGATGTAGAAATGGTCATAATTGGAACAGGGAGGAAACAGCTAGAATTGATTGAATAGCCATAATCTCATTTGGTAGAAATCTTTTTAATTGTTACTAAGTTGAAGTTATAATTTCTTATTTTGATACAGAATTTATTTTGATGCAAAATCAAGGTTTTCATTGGTATAAATTTCATCTATTGATACAAAAAGTTTAAAAGTGCAAGGCTAGGACCTAGTCCTTCTATAACTGTTATTATAAACTGATCTGAGATGTTTAAGTCTGTGAGTTAAGCGCCAATTAGCAAATTCATGGCTCTGAATTTATCATTAGGGTGTTTTCAGATATTTTAATTAGAAATAGCTGAGAGTAGTTAATGGAGAACAGTCCAGATTACTTTACATAGATAGTTGGTTTTCAAAAATGTCAGAAATCCACAGAATGTGACATTTAATGTTATTTATTCACTTGTTGTTGAGACAAATCTTCTCCTGACAACTTCCCATTCATGGATTCAAAGAAGCAACTGAACATCTTACCTCCAGGTGAGGCTGTACATTGTGACTAGGTAGCCACTAGGCACAAATTCCTATCTCTCCTGCAGACCTGTACTGTCCTTGAGAGGACAAAAGTTACAGGTTAGGACAGCTTAGTTCTGCTGAGACAGAATAAACTAGTCCTTAATAATTCCTGTTTTTCAAGGTCTGTCAGAATATCCTGGGCCTGAAGGCTAAAGATTGATGCTCCAACTTTCTGACTTCCTGGGGCTGTATAGGTGGGCAACTGTCTCTACAAATTGGCTAAGTTCTTCAAGCTGGGTTAGGCTTCCTATATTTTCAATTAATATCAGTTGTTCTTGGATTTCTGATGGGCTTAAAAACTACATAGTCTCCTAGCCAACCCAGGCTTTTTACTTTGAGAGGAACAGATTTGAGAGGATGGTTTTCAGATGACATTCAATCTAAAGCCAGGATGTTTATCAAAATTGAACAGTGAAGAACCCAGATGTCCCTCAACGGAGGAGTGGATTCAGAAGATGTATATTTACACAATGGAATAATACTCTGCAATTAAAAACAATGAACTCACGAAATTCCTAGGCAAATGGTCGGAACTTGAAAATATCAACCTTAGTGAGGTAACCCAACCACAAAAGAACACACATGGTATGCAGTCACTGATAAGGGGATATTAACCCAGAATCTCGGAATACCCTAGACACAATTCGCATATCAATAGATTTCTAAGAAGATGGAAGGAGAGACCCCTGGTCCTGAAAAGACTGGATGTAGGGGAACGCCAGGACAGAGTAACGAGAGGGGGTTGAATGGGGAAAAGAGGGAGGGAAGGGGGCTTATGGGACTTTAGGGGAGGGAGGAAACAGGAAAGGGGAAATGATTTGGAATGTAAATAAAAAAACTTAGAAAATAAAAAAAAATTGAACAGTGTTCAATTTTATTGGCAAAAATGTTGGACTGGGTGTTAGGTCTATCTTTTACCATATAATTTACAAAATGCTAATAGTTGTGCTCAATTTATATTTTGAGAGATTTTTTTTATTTAATTAAACAAAAAGGGTGATATGTGGCAGGATTTTTCCCCTGTCCAATTACATTGAAGCGTTAGTGCAACAGGAGGCCTGTGATTGGGCAGGGAAAAGGGATGGGCAGCCTGAAAGAGTTGCAGGGACAGAGATCAACTCAGAGGAGGGAGGAGGAGAAGCCAAGATGGAGGCAGACAGACAGGAAGAAGATCCTGATCCTGCGTGGTTTTAAGTAGCCACAGGTAGTTATGAATATTATATAGGGATAGAATAATTGGGATAACTTGTCTGATCTAGGCGGCCAGCTTGTATCATTATCTATTGGCTCTGAAATGATTACGTGGGTATCTTGTGAATTGAGAATTTATTGACATATAAATCTGACTTGTTAATTATAAACTTCTAGAGTTTTTGTTTTACTGAGTTACTGGAAGGTGGGACTGACGCCCACAGGGGGATTATGGCTGAGAGAGTACAGGCGGCACTGAGGCAGCAAACCGGAGCTGGAAAGACGGAGATTGATCGCTGCATGGGGCTAGCATGGGGCTAGCCGTGGAGGCAGCGGAGTTGGTGGGCAGAGAGTAGCGGAATGGAGCATGGGAACTTGGAGGTTTGTTTTTAATATTTCCCACAACATATTATGACAGAGATTCCCAAATCCTAGCAGTGACACCCCCACCCCAGAGAAATATACAGGTTAATCCATGTCATAATTGCTAGATAGTGCATTAATGGTATTTTAACAAGAAAGAAGCTTGAAAGAGAGCTTGCTGGAAACAATTAGGTTTTCTCTTTTGTGTGCAGGGGAGTAAATCTGACCCCTGTCGTACATGCACAGCAGTGTTTCCTGCTACTGTGTTGAAAAGCACATTTAAAAAGGAATAAATAAGTTTTAGATAATGATATTGGTATTCAGGGATAGCAATGGAATAACTATAAACTCACCAAATACCACAGAACTGCACAGTATGAAAAATGGGCCCTACTGGGTGGTATGGGTGCACATGCCTTTAATTTGATCACTTGGAAGGCAGAAGCAGGCAGATCTTTGTGAGCTCTAGACAATTCAGTGCCACACAGATAGACCCTCTTTCAAAAACAATCAGAAAGAACAAATCCCAATGCAAGCCGTGTTGATTTAAAAGGCATTAGTAAGCCAGATCTTTGTTTGAGTTCTGAGTTCAAGTCCAGCCTGGTTTACATATCGAGTTCCAGACTACCAAGACTTTGCCTTGTCGTAAAAAAAAAAAAAAAAACCCAAAATGGATCAACATTGGCATATCAATAGGCCAGTTATTAGTAAGGGAAATTTAGAGGAGGAAAGGAGATAGAAAATTTTTGCTTTTCTGCCCAGTGTTTCTATAACTACAAAATTGCTTTGGAAGTCCATTTTCCTTTTAAAAAGAAACTGCATTGGTGGCACACACCTTTAATCAACTGCACTTAAGAGTCAGAGGCAGGCAGATCTCTGTGAGTTCAAGACCAGCCTGGTCTAACAAGTGAGTTCTAAAACGAACAGCTAGGACTTGTTACACAGAGAAATCCTGTCTCAAAAAAGCCAAATCAATACAAACCAACTAACCAAACAAACAAAAAACAACTATAGAAGACAATGAAAACATCTATGTTAATTGTATTAACTCACAGAACCCCAAACAGTAACTTTACTACATTGCAAAAGACCTAAAGTTCAGGTTAGATGTTGGCCCTTGCACATTACATTAGAATATTCGAAAATATGTAGTTGTTTGCTCAAGATAGAGCTCATCAACATTACATTACAGGTTGGAGAGAGGCTCACAACACTCTTACCTCCAGGGATTATTGGTAGTTAATGGTTGCTGGGAGATGGAGAGTCATTTTCTTCAAAGGCATAGCCACTAAATAAGCTATCCAAATGAACCTCCACCTGTGCTCATGCAAACAAACCTAATTAAACTCAATGGGCCTCTCTCTCTCTCTCTCTCTCTCACACACACACACACACACACACACACACACACACACACAGAGATGTAAGAAGGAGAGGAGCTTGTGGGAAGTGGAGAAGGGGTTACAGCAGGAGAGGGATGATGATGAAAGAGGATAGTGTGGGTAAAAAATCACCCAAAGCCATTATACACATTCATGAAATAGCAATGGCGGGTAGTGTGTAGTGGAGCAAAGCTCACTTTATGATCAGGAAGTTGAGGAGGAGGGCTAATGGGGGGTGGAGGGATTGATCCATATCAAAGAATAAACATAAATAAATAGATTTTAAAACTTATATAGATGATAGACTGGAGAGATGTCTTGGTGGTAAAGAGTGCCGGGTATCTTTCAGAGGACATGGATTCAATTCCCAACATGCATGTGGTGGCTCAGGACTATCTGTAAGTCAAATGCCAGGGGATCTGATAGCCTCTTCTGGCTTCTTCAGAGCACCAAGCAAACATGTAGAACACAGGAATACATGTGGACAAAACAAAACACTCATGCACATACAATTAAAAATTTTATAAACAAAAAATTAGCCGCCTTTATGTCTTGCTAGTTATAAATTTCATTCCTCCACTTCTCTATATATCCTCTGCTGCTGGAATGAACTATTTGGAAGGAGGGATTCGCTTCCTCTAAGATGGTAGCACACTCTTTTAATCCCAGTACTCAGGAGGCAGAGGCAGAGGCAGGCAGAGTTTGAGACCAGAGAGTGCACAGAGAAACCCTAACTGGAAAAAACAAACAAACAAACAAGCAAGCAAAAGTGAGTTCAGAGTGAGTTGACAACTTATTAGCCAGACTGAGAGAAACCTTAAAGACAATATAATCTATTTTTCTCAAGCTGTATACAGATATCAAATTGTATACATATATGAGCCAACTGGTTCAAGCCCAGTAGAACATAGATTCTTACCCAGCAGACCTAGGTGGAGCCAGAGATTTTGCATTTTAGACAGGCTCCTTTAGAGTTGTCCTGCATAGAGGAGGTTAGCTTTTGTCACTCTAACAAAATACCGGAGATAATTAACATTTAAAGGGAAACAGTTCTTTTGGGTCAGGTCTTAGATTTTCCAGCCCATGATCCAATAGATCCAGTGCCTTTTGCCCTCTGTTAGGTGTGACAAATAGCAATGGTGGGTAGGGTGTAGTGGAGCAAAGCTCACTTTATGATCAGGAAGTTGAGGAGGAGGGCTAATGGGGGGTGGAGGGGTTGATCCCTATTGCCTAGCTAAGGCATGCTTCCAGTGACTATAGAAATCCCATCAGCCCCCGGTCTTAAAGGTTCCATTACTTCCTAATAATAATACCCAAAGGGACAAGGCAACACATGGGTCTCTGGGGACACTCAACATACCAATCACAGTCCATCCTCACTTTACCGTTTCTCTTGACAACTTAATATTAAATTGACATTGGTTACCATTCTGTGAGAGCTTCCGCATCCTCGGCTTGGGAAATAACCTGGAAGATGGAAGCTCTTTCACAAATCTAGGCAGCAGGCCCTGTGCATTGGAGGGAGCGGCCTCCTTCTGCTCCACAAAGCTCTCCCTGCCAGCATTGGCTGACTGGCTTCCACACTTGCAAGACAGCATTTTCCTAACAGAGCTTTTCATCTTCTTCATTAGGTTTCTTTTGGGGTTGCTTGGGCTTTCATGAAACCCCAAGTTGCTTTCATTCAATGAATCCTCTTTGGGGACCAATACATTTTGCTTGGCTGAGTTGGTAGACACAGCTCTATGCCATCTAAACAAACAAACAAACAAAAGAACAAGATGCATTAAGGATACTAAAAAATGGCCAGAGACATGGCTCAGTCAGTAAAGCTTGCTGGGAAGGCATGGGGACCTAAGTCCAGATCCCTAGAACATACATGAAATGATTGGTGGGGGCATGGACACAGGAAGGTCATCAGGGCTGACTGAGCAGCCAGTCTAGTGGAAAAACAGCAAGTTCCAGGATATGAGGGACCCTGTCCTAGGTGAATACAACAGAGGGTCATAAAGGATGACAACTGATGTCCTCCTCTGGCTGCTGCACTAGCACACATGTGCACACACCAGCACACCCCACAACCTCACATGAATACAACTACTCATGCGTTCTACAGCTGTCTGCTTATTATCCCTTCAGGAATATCATCTAAATGAACATATGCAGTGTATAGCATTTCAAGATTCTAGTATTTGTTTGTTTCTGTTTGTTTTGTTTTGTTTCATTTTTTTTTTTTTGTTGCTGAGGATGGAATCCAGGCCTTGGAATGCTAGAAGATGTTGTACTAGTAAGTCCTACACCCAGACCTGGGATGTCTGAGTTTTGCTAATATAGTTCTCTGGAGCCAATGTTTCCTTTCTTCTCATTGCTGAGTGATATACCACAATATGGATATATCATACTGTATTTACTCATCCACTCGTCGAAGGACATGTTTGAATTGTTTCCATTTGGGGGCTATTATGAACTATAAACAATAGGGCATAAGCATTTGTGTGAATATAAATCTTCATTTCCCAAGCATGAAATCCCAGCTATAGTATGATATGATTACTTTGCAAAATCCCAGCATGTTTCTACGCTGCATGCATAGCATGTTTATATGTTATAGATGTTTCTCATTTGGACTAAAATAAATTAATGACCATTAATATGAACTTCATATACTACCTAATGAATCTCAAGTACTAATATAAAAGTGTTATTATCTTCCAGTAAAACACTGCTCCATCAGCTTCAGAGACAATCATCCTGGGGACAAGGTACTACTGGGCATGTGGTCACTGCAGTCTGATGGTATCAGTCTCATTTCACACCACACCTGCTGACTGTACAACCTTGGGCATGCTATTTATTTTTTACAAGATTTAGTTTTTTCATCTGAAAATGGGTGTACTATTACCAGAAATCTGAGAAAACAGGAAATAGTTTCTATGCTTAGATCCTAGTAAAGCCTTCAAAATGTGACAGACATTATTAGCCAGAGGACAAAATGAGAGCACATGTTCTAGAGGTAAAAGGAAGGCAGTCTCATGGGCTAGACTCCTGCCATCTAGGAGCAAAGCCACAGATGTACACAAGCACTTTCTGGGATCATTATTCACACCGAGTCCTAAGGGTTTTGCACTGCTATGTTGCTATGTTTCTTGTTAGTGGCAATGAAGTGACCTGAAGAAGATACTCCATTTCCTTACTTGCCCAAAAATAACTTGTCAGTATCAACCTTCTGTGGACCCTCCACAACCCTTAGAAACTTCAGTGTTTTAATAACTTTTACTGCCATAAATATGTACATGGCCACTCTGACACACAATAGAAACACATTTCAGAATGCTCATGGATCCTGAATGCCCTCTATGTAACTGCTCAGGTTTTAATAAAAAGAATACTTCATTTTAAGCAGGCAGTGGTGGCACAAATCTGTAATCTCAGCACTCAGGAGACTAACACGGAAGGACCAAGCACAAAGCCAGTCTGAGCTGTTATGGAGAGAACCAGTCTCAGAAACAAGCAAATGTCCATGTTGTGTTTTCTATCCTTTACCTATCACTGATTTATATAACACACTAGAGAACATCAACTGTTCCAGGACCTGGGAAAAGGATTCCTGTGATATTTGTGACAGAAAGGAACCTTTTCAAAGTTTTTCTTTTGTTTCTTTCTGTTTTTAGCACTGCATTTATTTGCCTGTGTCATTTTCTCCGTAAACCCTGATTTCTTGGAGGGAGTGAACATCTCTGCAGTATTCCACTTGATACAGTAAAGTTTAGAAGCTTGATTTGTGACACTCTAGCACCTCAGATGAACACCTCATTTGCATTTCTCCGGGCTGTGGCTTATGGGTCTACTAAAAAAGATCCCCAGTTACATTGGAAACCAAACTGCCAAACTGAATTTCAAAATTAAAATGTGGCATGCTCCTAGTAGTGTATGACTGTCTTAACAGTTTTGCTTTGACAAGAAATACCAGGTCTAGGGCTATTTTGATGTTTCCTTGAAGAGGGTTCAGTGGTGAAATAGGATTAGGGCACATTTCAGCAACAAATGTTGCTTTAGCAGGGAACAGAAAGCATTGATACGTTTTCAAAATTGCATATTCATTGGTGTGGAATGTGAGAAGCTGAAAATACTGATATGGAAAAAAGTATCTTCTTAATACTGACATTAATCTCACATGATACAGTAAAACTCAAACTCAGATGGAAAGTAAAACCTTCTGCCTGTTAAAATTGAGGCTTTAATTACTGCAAAAGATGACTTCGACAGCACTCCACATCCTGATCTGATGTAGCACTCCTTCCTCCTGGCAATACCTACAGCTTATATTTTTAAATTATAATGTTTAAAAGGTGATACTACCTTTTCACAATGGATCTTGTTTAATTAAAAACTAAACAAAACAAAACCCAATGGTACCAATGGGAAAGGAAGTAAGTCTTTGTTACCTACCTCTCTATGCCCTTCTCTTTGAACGAGTCAGTTTTCCTTCTGGGTTGCTGGATTCTTTGGTACTGGCCAGTCTTCTCATAGGCAAGCTTTGTGAGTTCAGGTTGACAGAACTGAGGGCGCTCCATCGCTGCAGTTTCAGCTGTGCTAACTTCTTTGGATTTCTTTAGCTCTTAAGCAAAAAGAACTTCTAAACAAAATCATCCCGTGACTAAGATCATGGCCTAATTTTTGGCTGTTTGGAGCAAAACACACAGGAAACATTTGGAATCTCCCCCCTCATTCTCTTCCAGGTGTTAGCATGATCATTTGTGGAACTGGCCATGTTTTACTTCAGAGTCCTCCAATGATGCATGTAGCAGAAGCGTGGGAAATTCCCTGGTACCGTGTGAAATACTACACAGAGAAGGCACATTCAGAATAAAAAAGTCATAGCATAATTGATCACATTTAGACATTCGTGTGTGAGTTCTATTAAGGAGGACAGTGCTCTAGGGTCTGAGTTCTATTTCACCCCTCAGGAAGGTGAATGCTGTTCCATGAGGCAGGAACGAAGAGGCCAGCTGTTGTTTGATGTCTCAGTAGCCACTGAAAGGGCGATTTCATTACATCTTGACTTTCTGTTGAAGTCTTTTAAAGCACGAAACTAAAAAAGCTCAGTACCTGGATCATTTGAACATTATTTCTGCATTTACTTAGCTGGTAAGAACAAATACTGTCGAGGTGAGAATGTTACCACAAGGTGGCAGCAGACACTAGGCTATACGTTAATCTCAGGCCTCTGGCCCTCTGAGTTCAATAGAACTGGGTGCTTAAAAAGGAAGCTTCTGCAGGAAAGCTGACGAAAGGTATATAAATTACTCTGCTTCCTGTGTGTGTATCCATCAGTCATCCATATCATTGATGTGCATAGAATTTAGTTGAAGGTCTTTAGTTGAAATGCAGCTTTCAACTCAGTACATTTGAGATGGGATGAAATAAACGCAAGTCTAACATTCTCAGGTGATGCTGAATGATTTTGGTATGTGGGATTTTGTACAGTTCAATGTCTGGGAGAAGAACTTTAGATGGAGCGAGAGGCTGGGAGTATGATCTAGGATTAAGCACACACTTAAGACCCTCAAGACTCTGAGTTCAAAACTCAGCACCTGAGCAATTCCTTTAACCAGGAATTTTCACATAATGGTTGGTATTGCATCTTCATTTTGTTGGATTCAATCTAACGTATGATTGGCTGTCATCAGTTTTATGACAGGAAGAGAGAGGTATTTTTATTCATGTGAGTGTGTGTTCATGTTTACATATGCCTCTCTGTGCAAGTCTGCCTGTGTGAAACAGGTCGGAAACCTTTGTGACTGTGACTTCCAGTAGGTCACAGAACAATCTTAAAGCATATGATCTGGCTCAAAAAAAAAGTCAGGGGAAAAGAAGAGCATACGGGATAGCAGTTCTGAAGTCAGACTAGATTAGTTCAGGGACCTAGGGAAAGGGGAGAAAACTTCTGAGCCTCAATTTTCTTGTGTTTAAAATACAAATAATCTTTGATCCACTTAGAATTGAGCTTAGTGCAAGGAGATAAGGATGGGTCAATTTGCATTCTTCTGCATGTTGACCTCCAGCTGAGCCAGCACCATTTGTTGAAAAGGCTATCTTTTTTCCACTGGATGGTTTTAGCTCCTTTGTCAAAGATCAAGTGACCATAGGAGTGTGGATTCATTTCTGGGTCTTCAATTCTGTTCCATTGATCTACATGTCTGTTACTGTACCAATACCATGCAGTTTTTAACACTATTGCTCTGTAGTACAGCTTGAGGTCCGGGATACTGATTCCCCCAGAGGTTCTTTTACTCTTGAGAATAGTTTTAGCTATTCTGGGTTTTCTGTTATTCCAGATGAATTTTTGAATTGCTCTTTCTAACTCTATGAAGAATTGAGTTGGGATTTTGATGGGGATTGCATTGAATCTGTGTATTACTTTTGGTAAGATGCTCATTTTTACTATATTAATCCTGCCAATCCATGAGCATGGCAGATTTTTCCATCTTCTGAGGTCTTCTTCAATTTCTTTCTTCAGAGACTTGAAGTTCTTGTCATACAGATCTTTCACTTGTTTGGTTAGCGTCACGCCAAGATACTTAATATGGTTTGTGGCTATCGTAAAGGGTATTATTTCTCTTACTTCTTTCTCAGCCTGCTTATCCTTTGAGTATAGGAAGGCTTCTGACTTGCTTGAGTTGATTTTATATCCGGCCACTTTGCTGAAGTCGTTTATCAGCTGTAGGAGTTCTCTGGTGGAGTTCTTTGGGTCGCTTATGTATACTATCATATCGTCTGCAAATAGTGATAGTTTGACTTCTTCCTTTCCAATTTGTATCCCTTTGACCTCTCCACATAAAACCAGACACACTGAAACTAATAGAAGGGAAACTAGGGAAGAACCTTGAACATATGGGCACAGGGGAGAATTTCCTGAACAGAACTCCAATAGCTTATACTCTAAGATCAAGAATAGACAAATGGGACCTCATTAAATTACAAAGTTTTTGCAAGGCAAAAGACACCGTCAAAAAGACAAAGCAGCAACCAACTAACTGGGAAATGATCTTTACCAACCTTACATCCGACAGAGGGCTAATATCCAAGATATACAAAGAACTCAAGAAGTTAAACTCCAGAGAGGCAAGTAACCCTATTAAAAAATGGGGTACAGAGCTACACAAAGAGTTCTCACCTGAAGAATATCTAATGGCTGAGAAGCACCTAAAGAGATGTTCATCATCCTTAGTCATTAGGGAAATGCAAATCAAAACAACCCTGAGATTCCATCTCACACCAGTCAGGATGGCTAAGATCAAAAACACAGGAGACAGCAGTTGTTGGCGAGGATGTGGAGAAAGAGGAACACTCCTCCACTGCTGGTGGAATTGCAGGCTGGTACAACCACTCTGGAAAGCAGTCTGGCGGCTCCTCAGAAAACTGGGCATGACACTTCCGGAGGATCCGGCTATACCACTCCTGGGCATATACCCAGAGACTTTACCTGCATGCAATAAGGACACATGCTCCACTATATTCATAGCAGCCTTATTTATAATAGCCAGAAGCTGGAAAGAACCCAGATGTCCCTCAACGGAGGAATGGATTCAGAAGATGTGGTATATTTACACAATGGAATACTACTCTGCAATTAAAAACAATGAATTCACGAAATTCCTAGGCAAATGGTCAGAACTTGAAAATATCATCCTTAGTGAGGTAACCCAATCACAAAAGATCACACATGGTATGAAGTCACTGATAAGGGGATATTGACCCAGAATCTCAGAATACCCTAGACACAATCAGCATATCAATAGATTTCTAAAAAGATGGAAGGAGAGACCCCTGGTCCTGGAAAGACTGGATGTAGGGGAACGCCAGGACAGAGTAATGAGAGGGGGTTGAACGGAGAAAAGAGGGAGGGAAGGGGGCTTATGGGACTTTCGGGGAGGGAGGAAACGGGAAAGGGGAAGTGATTTGGAATGTAAATTAAAAAAATAAAATTAAATTAAATTTAAAAAAAAAAAAAAAATACAAATAATCAATGACACCTCCCACCAGGGTGGAGTCTGCCTTTCAGCCCTTAATAAACATTTGAAGGCCTAATGGTTGCTAGGCACTGCTTTGATCATCAGGGACACTGCAGTGACTCTCTCTGCCTCCCACCCCCACCCCCCTGAACTATCTTAAAGTGCTATGGGACAGCCTGACATAAACACAATGAAAAGAATAATTTCAGCTAATTAAAAGTAGGAAATGTTATGAAGAAAATAAAAAGGGGTGATAAGGTAAAGAGACAGAGTGAGGGGCAACCCTGGAGGGGAGCACCAGAAAAGACTCTCACCGGGGTCATGGGACCTGAAAGCTGAGCAGGGGAATAGTGTGTGAAGACCTTGATGTTTCAGGCACATGAGATGAGAGTGGGTGTGTATATGATAAGCTAGAAAAGTCATCTGGGCCAAACCAGCTTAGCACTAGAGACCAACTTAAAATGGTCCTAGCTTTGTCTTCAGAGTGAGGAGAAAGGAAGTTAGCAGGACTTATAAGGAAGTGATCCATGTATATTTTTTTCTGGGCAATGGTATCCAGTTTGTATAGAAATTACTTAGAATTCCTGCCAGGATTTACAATTCCTGAGCAGGAACTCACACTCTAGGCACTTTTACAAATAAGTTGTTTTAGGAACTGATGAAAGATGCTAAGATAAAACTAAGAGGCCACCATAGAAAAAGTTATCAAGGGACCAAGGAAGGCCTCTTAGAGCGGTGACATCTGAGATGAGACATTTCATGTAAAATGTGACAAACTATGCTAAGAATTGGAAGAGGAATTTAAAGAACAAATAACCACGTAAGCAAAAATTGGCAAACGTGGTGGCAAAGACCAGTGTGTCAGGAATGGAAACGTAGGGGCAAGGAAGAAGAGTGTTCTTATGTCTTAAAAATTACTATCAGAGGAGAGAGAGAGAGAAACAGAGAGAGACACAGACACAGACACACAGAGATAAAGACAGATTGACACAGAGAGGGGGTTGGCTACAGAGCTAGGGTGTTACAACAGTCTAAGTATAAGAACACAGATGCTTGAGGCTATAATGATGACCAGCTATTAACGAGTAAGGTTCACAACTATAAACCAAGAGTAAAGTCGTTTCACTAAGGAATATTCAGCAGAGCTAAAGACAATAGTACAAATCCACAATTTCTCATAAACCTTGTTTTCTTTTCAACAGCCCTCATAGCACATGGCATGGATCCATCCCAATGCGAGCATTTCCTGGCCATTTGTATATGTCCCTCTGAAAACCAGTGAACCATCTACAACAGGTCAAAGCGTGGTTCAAACACAGCATTCCTTGCTCTCAATAATATCCTTCTGTTGAACACACGTGAGATTGCATAATCCTATTTCAGTAACCATAGCAACAGTTGACTCCTATAGAGACAACAATCGATTGAATTCTCTAAATTAGAGATTGCAAACACAAATCCCTACAGGAACCTGGAATGGATTTGTGAGAAGCAATGGGGTGTAATAGGGAGGGGTGGGAACTCTGGCAAACTGTAAAGTATTGGGCCAATCAAATGTACTGAACCACACATTTGTGAGAAGCTTTTCGAGTATAGAAATATGATCCACAACCCATTGTTGGCTCAGAGGTCAGCTCTCTGCTGCCTTTTCTAGATATTTTTGTGTGAACCCTCTGAGCAGCCAGGTCTTTGCCTTTGGCAGTCTTAGAGCAGGTCCTTCTACTACTACTCCAGGTTTCAACTTGAATGTCCTAACACGGAGTGGCTCTTGGCCACTTTGAGGCTGGCTTTGCAGTTCCTCTCTAATCTGCTCTGCTTAGCAACTTGAAATGCCTCTGTAAATCTTGTAAGCTGGCTCATGATTTTAAACTGGCGTGTAATGAATACATCAAGCAGGAGAGGACAATGAGAGGTGGGTTCATTAGTAAATGAAATCCTTTTGAATCTTAATGAAATGAAAAGTTCCCACTAATGCTGTCCTCCCTACTTCAAACACCTCCCCTACCCTTTACCCTCACCCCAAATACCCACCTCAGTTCTCCACCACCTATCCCAAACATCCCCTTCCAATCCATCCCCCCTCCTCCCTCTGACTCCTGAATCAGAGATTTTTTTTTTCCACTTGGCTTAAGTACATCCAGTTACCTGAGCTTTAGCAAAGGTGTCACTTTACAGATTAGGTAAGTGTGTACTTGCTGCCTAGAAACAAGTCGCAACATGGTGAACATCTTAGAAGTTAGCCAACTGGAGCAGTGTTTCTGCAGCAGCTGGAGCCCTTGAATCAACCATGCTTCCTTCCCATTTCTACTTCGTATTGCTTGCTGCCTCAGGTTAGTGTTTCCTACGTTGTACTCTGAACTACTGAAGTAATGCTTAGATTGTCTTCCTCTGGGTTCCTTTTCACTTGCCCTAGAGCATTCGATGGGGATGGTCTTTTGAACTCAGGGGTTCCATGGTTGTACCTCGGATAATCTACCTTCTTATTAAGACATTTTCATAGATGTAGTTTATAAATAGGCATCAGGGCAAGTTCTCTGGGAGACAATTGGCCATTTCTACTAGTATCTAAAATCTGGAACCTCAGGAGGCAAACTTCCACCCGTGGAAGGTTTACCTATGGAACTGCACAGTGAAAAAAATATATATGGGCCCATTACTAATATTAAGAACTAGGGGAAATATTATCAGAAGACAAAATACCTCATATGCTAAGAATGTAGCAAGGATTATTTCGGAGATTACAGGTAGAAATGGTAGAGCTGGAAAGATGGGGAAGATTATATAGGTGATTTAAGTTTTACTCTATTTCATATATTTTCATATTGATTAAAGCAACAGATTCTACTTTGCATGAAAAAAGCATGTAACATGTCTTACTAATACTTTAACATGTTGAAATGATATTTTAAGTACTTAGGATCAAGTAAAATCATCTTTTTTTTTGTTTTTTTTTTTTTTTTTTTTTTTGAGACAGGGTTTCTCTGTGTAGCCCTGGCTGTCCTGGAACTCACTCTGTAGACCAGGCTGGCCTCGAACTCAGAAATCCACCTGCCTCTGCCTCCCAAGTGCTGGGATTAAAGGTGTGCGCCACCACCGCCCGGCTAAGTAAAATCATCTTTACCATCTTTAAAAAAGATTCAACAATATAGTTACAAGTTCTTCCTTTTTTTTTTTTTTTTTTAAAGACAAAGTCTCACTTTGTGGTCCTGGTAAGTCTGGAATTTACTATGTAAGGCAGGGTGACCTTGAACTCACCGAAATCTACCTGCCTACTGCCTCTGTTTCCTGTAGCACACAGGGAGGATTAAAGGTGTGCCTGTCTGTTTTGATTTTTGCGATGGGTCTCATTCTATAGCTTAGACTGCCCTCTAACCACAGTCCCTGGCCTCAGCCTCTTGGCCAGGATAATAAACTTTTGCCACTCTTCCATACCCTAGCAGAATTTTCTTAAAATGTATGGAATACTGTGACTGAGCCCAGTGCTCTTGCGGTATACAGACATATGTATGTATCTACACATATGTTTTATAAAATATTTTTCACATCAGTTTTGATATTTTAAAAATCCGAGTTTCTAAATTTGTATAACAATAGGACCCAAATCCCTGCATGAGTTGAGAGTAGCCACCCCTGTTACATAGAAGTCCACTTTCAGTTTATTACAGACTCCATGATTCCCTGATGTCTGACAAGGAACAAAGCAGCTTTTCACAGTTTTACTGTGAAATAAAGTTCGTTGTTTTTTGACACAAAATATACTTTAAAAAAGTTAAATAAATTAATTTCTCAGTGCAATGGGCAGTGAGGCATTATTAGGTACAGAAATAAGCACCTAGCCACATGCCCCAACCTGTAGAACTGAACCGTAAAATCTGACCTAATTAAACGGCACACAGCTACAAGCTTTCAAATGCATTTAGTGTCACATAAAATCTACATAACTAGCAAGGAAGAATCTCTTTATTTACTCTATTACTCATTCAGTTAAGTATTAACTGGGTACCTGCTATGGGACAAATGCTGTTCTTGGAACTGGGCATATAGCAGGGGGAGAAAAGTAATTGTCTCTTATTCTTGAAGCTTGTATTTTTGGTGGAAATAGAGCAGAAATCAAACACTACGTACAATTATAAGAGAAAGTGCCCACGGTGTGGAAATATCTTTTTTTGTGCCAAGGCAATCTCAGGTTCAGTGATATTTTATCAGAGACATAAGTAGATGAGTGATTGGTGATGTCCTGGAAGGATGCATTTTGGGCTTCAGTGGTCTGCATGAGGAACAAGGAGACAAACGTGGTTGGAACAGACTGAGCAGAGTAGTTGAGTCGTGGGCATCAAATATGAAGTCAGACAGAGAAACCAAGGTCTACCCTGTGGGATTTAACAGTCTTATTATTAGTTTTTGTGTGTACGAGTGCTTGCCCACAGTACACAAGTAGAAGGCAGGGGTTAAGCTCTGATGTCAGATCACAGCTTCTCCCTTGTTACAGGAGGCAGGGTTGCTTTGTTGTTTGCTGCCACATATGCCAGGCAGGTTGGACTGTTAGCTTCTAGGATTCTTCTGTTTCAGCCTCTGTTTAGGAATGCCAAGATTATAGTCAGGAGCTAACATGGCTGTCTTTAGGTGAATTCTAGAGAACAGAACGCAAGTCTTCATATTTGTGCAGCAACTGCTTGTGGAAAGGAAAGCTTCTAGAGGCCTCTAGAGTCTCCTGTCTGTTATAAAAGCCATCAGTGACTTTCTTAAGGTTTGCATTTTTTCAATGTTTTTTGCTTCCCTCATACACTTTAAGAATCCTTACGATGGTGTGGGACAGATAATCCAAGACAACTTCTTCCTTCTGCTTAATCACAACTTCAAGGTTCGTTGTGTCATAACAGTATATTATGTACTATGGGAGTTAGGGGGTTATGTTCTTGCTAGGGCAAAGGGGCCATTCTGTCTGTCACAAGCTCCAGTGTTACAAAATCAGTCCCCCCACACACATACTTTCAGCATACACACACCTCTGGAATGCATATTTTAATGATAGAGAAAAAATTTCAAACCAGGCTATGAAATATACAGAGGGAAATCCTCGGTCAAAATCCAGGTTGGAATTTTCCAGAAAGGAGCTTGAGCAGAAGGAATAAATGTGTCCTAAATCGTGTGCTTGAAAACAGAAGAGGTACAGGTGGGAGGAGGATGACTCATTGATGGCTGCAGAGAGCTCTGAACCATTGGAATCTGTGTCAGATCTTGGGAGTCGGGAGAGGGTCACTTTGGAGCACAGGTGCATTAATTCTCTTGCACATCAATGCCAGAGGACACCATCAAGCAAAGAGGTAGAGGTGCCAGCAGATAGAAGTTGTGTCCCTGTGTACTGAAATAATAAAGTCCAAAATGGAGTTTGCACACATCTGCCTAATGCCTCTTTCTTGAGTGATCCATCTTTCCAGTAAGCCTTAGTAACTTGGAATGGGAATGGAGAACAGATGGGAGATGGAATTCCTAAGTTCCCTAACACCTGGTTTACCTCAGCATCAAACAATGGACCAACTAAACTGAAGTGGTAAATTTGTTTACTTATAAGCTCATCTGTAAGTAAGGAACTCTGACTGCTTTTCCTATTTGTTTCCACTTTATTTCTTTCTCTTGTTTTAGGTCTAGCTCAGACGTCAATTCCTATCTTGAACAGGAGTGGGAAATGTGAATATCCCTGTAGGATTCCTACTTTTAGTGGAAATGCTTTGATTTTTTTTTTCCATTTAGCGTGATGTTGACTTGTTGTGTATTGCCTTCATCATATTGAGATATGTCCTCTGTATTCCTAGAGTTTTCTAGACTTTTATTATGGATCTTTGATTCTGACAGAGGCCTTATTTGCCTCTAATGAGGTGATCATATGATTTCAGTCTTTGAACTCGTGTATGTGATGAATTACATGTATTGATTTGCATTTGTTGAAACAACCTGCATCCCCTTTGATGCTTCCTTGAATTTGGTTTGCAAGTATTTTATTGAGAATTTTTGGTCTCTATGTTCATTGGAGTGATTGGCCTCTAATTTGTTTTTGGTTGGGTCTTTATGTGGCTTTGGTATTATGATAACACTGGTTTCACAAAAAGAATGTGAAAGTAATTTTCTGTTTTTATTTTATGGGTTACTTGAAGAGTAGTGATATTAGTATTTTTCTTTGAGATTCTGATAGAATTCTGCATTGTATCAATCTGGCCCTAGGGATATATATATATATATATATATATATATATATATGTATATATATACATATATATATGATATGTATATATGCACTAATATTTACATACATATTATATGTATATATACTGCAATTAATATATATGTACACATATATTATATGTATATTAGCTATAGATGATGTCTAACTGTTGACTCTATCTGCTTGGATGCTATGGGTCTACTTAAATTATTTACTTCATCTTGATTTCACAGGGGTAGGTCATATATATCTAGAATGTTATCTATTTCTTTTAGACTAGTAAGTTTAAAAGAGTATAGATTTTAAAAATATATCCTTGCCGGGTGGTGGTGGCGCACGCCTTTAATCCCAGCACTTGGGAGGCAGAGGCAGGAGGATTTCTGAGTTCGAGGCCAGCCTGGTCTACAAAGTGAGTTCCAGGACAGCCAGGGCTACACAGAGAAACCCTGTCTCGAAAAAACCAAAAAAAAAAAAAAAAAGAAAGAAAAAGTAGATCCTTTATATTTTCTGAATTTTTCCCAGTGGCTGTTATAATGCTGCCCTTTTCATTTCTAGTTTTATTAATTTGGGTCTTCTCCTTCTTTTGAATACATTTGACTAAAGTTTTGTTTATCTTATTAATATTTCTAAAGAACAAATTTCATTTTCACCTCTATTTCATTAATTTTAGCATGAATTTTGATTATCTCTTCCATTATAAAATTTTTGGGTTCTTTTAAACAATGCCTTCAGGTGCATCATTAAGTAATCATTTTGATAGCTATTTAATTTTTTATATATGCACATGATTTAGTAAAGTTTCTTCTTAGGATGCCTTCATTGTTTCATTGAATAATATCACAGATTTCCATGTGTTTCATTCCATTCTAGTAATTTTTAAAATTTCCTTTTTTTTTCTTCTCTGACTCAATTATCATTCAGTAGTGTGCTGTTTAGTTTGTGCACTTTCTGTCTATTCTATTGTTGATATAGCTTTGTTCAATGTGGCCGTATACAATACTGAATGTTATCTCAGTTTTTCTCTATTTGTTGAGACTTGCTTTGTGGTTGATTTTGGAAAAAGTTTCATGGGATGCTGAGAAGATGTGTATTCTTTAACGTTTGAGTAGAATGTTTTATAGATGTCTATTAGGTCCATTTAATTTATGATATCATAGGTAGCTCTAGGTTTGGGAAAGCTTCTTCTATGATTGTATTACAAATATCCTCTATGCCTTTGCTATGGTATTTTTCTTCTATCTTGTAACTATAAATTTAGACCTTTTCATGATGCGCCCATGCTCTTCCATGTGTGTTCATATGCTTATTCAGAAATCCTCATTGATTTTTACTGCGTGACTCAATTCTTCTACTTTTTCTTGTAGCCCATTTTCTGTTTCTAACATGAGTTGTTCTGTTGGGGAGTTTTTAATTTGGCTGACTGAGTTTTTAATTTCCACCATCATTTCACTTTGACCTTCCTTTGGCAATCTCTGATTTGACTTTAATTTTCATATCTTGGAACGATTCCCTTATTTAATTCAGTTCTTTTTTGGGGGTTGGTCTGATGCTGCTATGTATTCAAATGCTAAATTCTGTACCCCAAGATCTGGTTGCTCCAAGATGAGCAAATTTCCACATACATTAGCCTTTGTTGTGAAAACCTTACTCCCTAATTTAAAACCATTGGTTAAATAAAATGACTACAATTAATTACAGGGAGAATAGAGAGATGGAGTTTTGAGCTATGTAGTATGTGTGTGGGGGTCACAGGCAGGGACAGTTGGAGAAGGAAAATAGGAGAGAGAGAAGGAGCACAGAGGAAGAGAAGATGGAGAGAAGATGATGTCTCCACTAGTCATGATGGACCAGCAGCACGGTCCAGAGTGAAATGCCTCCCCAGAATACCAGACTACCAGAGCACAAATAACTGGGAAGATTCAAACAGTAAGTATTTGGGGAGCACAACTTGGGAAGTAGCCAATCTAGTGTTAGAGAATTAGATTAGGGGTAATCCCCCAATAATTGGGTAGAGCCTAATAAATAAATCATAGTTTGAGTCTCATTCATTTGAAACTAGATGGGGATAAGCCTAGTTCTTTTACTCTTTGGGGATGTCCTTTGCATTATTTGCTCATAGCTACCATTATTCTTTGTAAGATCACCCAAGTTGTTTTCAATTGGATTTATTACTATGAAATTAGTAACTTTTGTGGATGACATACTGTCATGTTTTGTGTTTACTTTTGTTTCTGTGATAGGACTGGTGTATCTGGAATAGTGTGTTAGTTGTGTGTTTCTTTTGTTCATCTTTCTTCTTTCCAGGTAGACATATGCAATGTTCAGGACTTCTGAGGGTTTGAGACCTTGCTTTCTTATGTGAAACTTGTGCTGAATTCAGACTCCAGGTTCTCTTCCTAGTCTTTTGAGAGTCCTCTATTTTCTTTGAATGCCTGACCAGCATTCAAAGGGCAGCACATTCCTTGCTAGTCTTCTCTGCTGTCTTCTGACATGGTTCACTAAATCTAGCTGCTCTATGTGAAGTGAGCTCTATTCAACACAAAGCATGGGTACAACACACATAGGGAATGTAGGGAAGTTGGGTATGTAGTCAGGAGGATTGTGGGAGAGATGTAGCTCCTTGGGTAGCCAGGCTTCTTATGAAATGATTGCAGAGTGGGCTGTGTCACTTGTATGAGGTGCATGGCTCCCAGTGGTCTTCAGGAGGTAGGGGCTGGTACTGAATGCTTGATGGAGCTAGCTGTATGAGGTACACAGATCGATGGAGTTCTCTGCTGGTGGCATGAGCCCACCTGGGTGGGAAGGTGAGTAGTGCCACCTGTGAGGTGTGGCTCCATGAGGTCCTCAGGGAGTGGGCCTGAAATGGTAATGCTAAGAGTGAAGGGCAAAGGGTTTTTTTGGGGGGTGCCAACTTAATCTTGTCATTTTCCAAGAAGTTCTGAGATTCTAGCCCGACTCTGCCTTAGCTAAAGACAAAAGTCAGTTAAAATTAAGGAAAGAAAAAAGGAAAAGGAAGAGCAAGGAAGGCCAGTTCAGTGAGGTATGTAGTGGCTCTTTGTTCTGAATGCATCGTGACTTTGAGTATTAATTTCTCAATACTGCAGGAAAGATGATATTCATAGAAAACAATGTCACTTGGAAAGCCATTTCTATCAGCCTTTCACACAGTGTCTAACAAAATATATAGTGAGTTGCAAGTTGAAAGCTGTGACTATGACTGGGAAATATATATTGGGAATTATGGACAATGATCTACATAGCTTCTCTTTTAAATAATGATGGTCAGAGGCCCATGAGTTTCAGACAAAGCCATTCTTTCAGAATGACAGCAGTTGCTTTCCAGCTTTAGAAAGCATGGGTAGCTTGCCTATTGTTTGTATGGCTAGTAAGAAGAAAGACAGGGACCTGAGTCAAAGTATGTGTGAGATTCAAAAGTATCCCCTTGACCAGTTTCCCTCCATCACCTTCAGAGTCACAGCTGTCACTTTGTAGATAGGTACATCTCCCAAATTTGAAATTCTGAGAACTTTTGATTTCCCAACTTTTTTACTTTGATTCATAAAATAGTTTCAATCATTTAAGAGTACTGGATATGAATCTGGCAAATTTGGGGTTAAAATTCTAGCTCTGCCATTGCATGGCTGTGTCACATAAAGCCACTTCTGTACCTTTAACTTTCTTCAGCATGAAACAGAACTGAGAGTAGTTGTTGCAAGCTCGCCTGTAGCAAAAGGTCCCAGACCCTCAACAATCCTACCCAGCTAATCATTTTACTATTCAGAATTCCAAGAAAAATGGTACTGAGTGAGTACTGTGCTTTTCCTCGGGGCTTCACATTTGAAAGGGGTTGGGAAGCCTTGTAGAAATCTAAAGTCTAGTTTTGTGTTTTCACTAAGGTGTTCAAGCTGCTCTAAATTTTGTTGTGGAGAATGCTGGCCCCCTCCTGGAAAATGCTTCTGATAATACACGGGTTGCCACAGTCACTATGTCTCTCTCACCTTACACTTCTCTGGTTGGAGATCCTGTTATCCTCAATGCCAGCCCCACAGTGCATCCTTTTGTGCTGTCCCACAGATCCTCACACCTGTGGGATGTAAGTATGGATACAGATACTATTAGCATAACTCAAGAGATCTAATGAGACTATCTTCTGTCTTTCATTTTATTACTTGTTTAGGAGTGTGTGTGTGTGTGTGTGTGTGTGTGTGTGTGTGTACGTACTGTTTGTTTTATGTAGTTTACGTTGACCTTAAACTCCTGATCTCATTCTTGGCCTTCAAAGTGCAGGGATTATAACCATCTACTAACACACCTGGCCTTCTTGCATGCTTTTAATTAATTTAGCATTTCACTCTTTGGGACTTTATGATATGTCAAACATTTTCAAATTCCTTAAGAATAACGAAGAGCACCTGTTTTACTTATTGAGGGTCTCATCAGATGCAAGGTAATGTCTTATTTTAATGTACTTACTTGCATGTGGGAATACCTGTTAATTAAATAAATACACACAGAAAAAAATTGTAAATATCATCCGAGCAATGAAATACAAATTTTCAGATAGGTGGGTGTCCTTAGTCAGGGTTTCTATTCCTGCACAAACATTATGACCAAGAAGCAAGTTGGGGAGGAAAGGGTTTATTCAGCTTACATGTCCACATTGCTGTTTATCACCAAAGGAAGTCAGGACTGGAACTCAAGCAGGTCAGGAAGCAGGAGCTGATTCAGGAGCTATAGAGGGATGTTTCTTACTGGCTTGCTTCCTCTGGCTTGCTCAGCCTGCTTTCTTATAGAACCCAAGAATACCAGCCCAGGAATGGTACCACCCACAATGAGTCCTCCTCCCTTGATCACTGATAGAGAAAATGCCCCACAATTAGATCTCATGGAGGCATTTCCTCAACTGAAGCTCCTTTCTCTGTGATAACTCCAGCCTGTGTCAAGTTGACACACAAAACCAGCCAGTACAGTGTCAGGAGCCATAATGGGATAAGAAAATAACTGGCAGGTGATCACCCTGAAATGGCCTGCTTCAGATTACTATATAATCTGCGACAGGTTCACCCTTATGAAGCAAGGATTTATTTTAGGAAATAATCCTGCTATTAATATGCATTTACTGTTATTATTAAGCATATATAAAAATCACTAAGTAATAGCATACCCCTTTGGAGCAGATCTATGCAGATCCATGAAGATATACTGTCTAGTAGTGATGCCATATATAAGAAATAAGATCACTCTAGCTACTGTGGGAAAATATTCTAGAGGGACAAGGGAGGTATTTAATAGGACCTGGGATATTGGTACCAAGCCATAGAATTGCCAGCTCTTCAAATTTGCATCCACTGTGAATTTGGTATACAACACTGTCTTGTATTTGTTCTCTGTTCAGCTTCTACTATAAGCCCAGCTAGCACAATTCTGCTGAGACTCTGTAGCTGCTGACTTTATGATCATGCAGTAAACTGACAAACCTGCTTTTCCTCTGTGCCTCCTCTGCTTATGAGCACTGTGAACCTAGGTAATTGCTTACTTTTCTGTGTTTGTGTTCTGTTTCCTGCAAAATGAGATGAACGGTAACAATATTACCTCACTTGGGCTGACAAAATGATTCTGTGAGACAATGCATGTCAAGTTCCATGTTGCTGTGTAGGCGTAGGCCATAATGAATAGTTGACACCTAGTATTTGTCTATAATAAACATGTTTATAATTCAATACTCAGCTAGGTTATAAATATTAAAGACACAATAAGTGAGGCCACATTATTAAAATTATATCCTCACTAGATGTGGAAGTACATACCTTTAAGCCCAGTACTAAAAGCTGAGGGTGTAGAATCATGAGTTTGAACAAGTTTGGAGTACATGTCTCAAAACAAAACCAAATTGTCAGGTGTGGTGGCTCACAGCTGCAATCCCAGAACTTGAGAGGTTATGACAGAAGGAATGCTATGACTTTAAACCCATCTTACAAACTGAACAATAGGTCTACCTGGGCTATAGTATGAGACTATGTCTCATACTAACTAACCAACTAATGAACTAAAACAAAAAAGACCAAACCCAAATCAAATAAATAATCAAACAAGTAAAAAATATCATAGATTAGTTCTAAATAGCATTAAAGGCAGTTTGATTATGAGATAACATCATAGCATGAAAACATATCTGTAAGTGAAGGCCTATTTTTACTATTGTACAATAAAAAGGGAATGCTTTGTTTTATTTAGGGCTTTACATATATATCTTTATCCTTTCTTCTTTGCTCTGTATATGAAGTCAACCATCTGACCCTCCATCATTGTGCTCTTTTTAACATTTTAGTTAATTATCACTGGAGTACCCAAGCTGGACTTTGAGGTGGTAGCAGTCTATATCTTGACAATATATGCCAAAGACAACCATGGGGCAACAGCATCCCAGACCATTTTTGTCCAGATTGAAGATGTGAACGAGCCTCCTGTTTTCATTGGGTCACTAGCCCAGAAAAATCAAGGTACCAAGGGTCTGTTTTGGGGGAAGGGAAGCCCTAAGGACACAGATGTAGGTCCTATGCCCTATGTCTTATGTTTTCGTGGTGTTCTGGCTATAAGGTTAAAGGAGAATGATACTTAACAACACTTGGGCTGGTGTAATGGCTCAGCAGCTAAATGGATTTGTAATGAAGCCCGATCGATGACCAGAGTGTGACCCCTGGGACCCATAATAAAAGTAGAAAACTAACTCCTCAAAGTTGTCCCTGGAACGCCATATATGTTATGACATATGCATGGCCCTGTACACACACACACACACACACACACACACACACACACACACACACACATACACACATGCACACATACACACATGGTCCTGTATTGGGTCCTGACTGTGTCTAGGTATCATTCTAAAATCTTTAAGTGGACTGCTTGTTTAGCATTCACAGCACTGGAGGGGAAGTTCTTTTATTCCCTTAGTCCCACTGCACAGAAAATAGACTGAAGTAATTTTCTCAGTATTGAAAATGATCCATGTATCTGTTTCATCACAGTGTACTAGAATCAATCTCTTAAATGTATCTAGTTGTTAAACTAGAAGCTTCCTGAGACCTGTGGTGAGGTATCTTTTGTTCTTCTTTCTCCCACCTTGTAAGTGGCTTTTTGCCTCACTCTTGACTCTCATTCTATGAAGTCAAATAGTTAATTCTTATTTGTGGAAAAAAATCCATAATGTTCAGCTGAAACAAAATAGTTCAGATGTAGGTATGGCTACTAACTCAACTGAGTTACTTGTTTTGTGAGACCCTCAGCCCCTTCATTGCCATGTCTCAGATGGGAACTCTTCCCCAAGGATTCATGTGCTTCAGCAGTTGTCCCCAGTTGGTGGCACTGGTTTTGGAGATCACAAAGGACCTTTGGGAGGTGGAGGAGGCAGAACACTTGAGGGTGGGCCTTAAGGCTTACTTCCCAACCACCCTCTGTTTCATCTTAATGGAGAAGTGAGGAGGTGAAGTGTTCTTTCCGCACACATCCATTGCTGTGGAGCCTCCTGCTCCCATCCTTCTTTTTCGTAACAGTCAAATGATCATCCCGAACAAATCCATCCTCCTTATGTAGTTTGTTGTCAGGAATTTAGTCCATAGCAAAAAGAAAAGTGACTAACAAAATCACCGATTCAACTGAGATCTCAGTCTTACCTTGATGTGTGTCTTAGTTAGGGTTACTATTGCTGTGATAAAACACTAGGGCCAAAAAGCAAGTTGGGGAGGAAAGAATTTATTTGGCTTATCCTTCTGCACTGTATTCTATCATTGAAGGAAGCCTGGACAAGATCTCAAGCAGGGCAAGAAGCTGAAAGCAGGAGCTGATGCAGAGGCCATGGAGGGGTGCAACTTACTTGCTTATTCCCAATGACTTGAACACCCTGCTTCCTTACAGAACCTAGGACATCAGTCCAGGGATGGAACTACTCACAATCGTCTGGGTCTTCCCCCATCAATCACTAATTATGAAAATTCCTTACATCAGGACTTATGGAGGAATTTTCTCAATTGAGGTTCCCTCTTCAACATAAAACTATACAGCAGAGGGCATACAGTGTTTAGAAGTGCCAAATAATATATGCACACAATCAGTGCACCATAGATATTAATGTCTCTTCTTTCTCTTCCCCAAACATATGACGAAAGCTTGCACAGATCCAAGCTCAAATCATGCCCTTTTGATTTCTCAAACAGTAAGTCAGCAGTCAGACTGCTTGTGGGTAAATCCACAAAGACTGTGTGTTAAAATGTAGGACTGTGTGGATATAGACTAAGTAGGCCTTGAAGACCACTTTGGTATCCAGAAGTACCACCTAATTCACAAAATGGGGCAGCAATAAGTATGCTGTTCCCTTCTGGATTCAAGGGTCTTACATTTCCCAGCTTTATTAATCCCCACCAAAGACTTGTAAGTTTGAAGCTTGCAATTACTATGACTGTCTTAAAACATGTAGCTGGGCATGTGGCTCAGTTATAAAGCATGTTCTTAGCATGTGTGAGCCCACAGCTGTAGCTCTTAGCATACTCTCAACATATATGGGACTAGGGAAAACTTAAGGAGAAAACATTGAAACAATGTTCATGTGGTGGCTCTCTAACCTTGGACTTGTTAGTAATTTTTAAATCTCAGTAGAACCAGAATGATAAAAACCATCAATGATGTTAAGTGCTTAGCTATCAATAAATATTAAACTTGTTTACTATTGCTGTTATTTAAAATGATAAATCTTCCTGTATGTAGGACTGGTGATAGATGATAACAATGTTGTCTATCATCATTATTGCTAATACTAGCTTCACTAAAATCACTGTATAAAGCATCTGTACTGAGTAAGTCCAGCTCTTTAAGACATTTATTATAATGTATTAAATTATATATAATAGTGGGTTTCATTATAAGATGCCATACTTGTACATGACTTATTTTGATCATTTCCACCCCCTCTTATGCGTTAGTCACACATAACTGAATGAAGTGCTTTGGGTTAAAATTGGTGAGACCCATGGACTTACATCTATGGTACTTTTTTGGGCAGTTACTGAGATTTACATCACAGAGGACACTGCCCGAGGCACCATCATTTACAGAGCAGAGGCCAAGGACCCAGAGGGTACTGTGTTGGAGGTAATTTGTCTTTTGAAATAAAGAATATCAGTGCTTGTTAGTTTATATGTGATTATATTTAAATATAAAGGCATAAAACAAACAAGTTATTTATACTCTCCAATTAAGTCTAAAATGTACTTTTGCCATAATTATCAGGATATTTTAGGTGAAAATGATTGAATTTAAAATTGAATTGAATTTCTAGGTAATTGCTTCCATTCTAGTGCATCCAGTTCTGTGTGGACAGACAGCCTACCCCTAAGGTACTTTTAAAGAAAAGAGGTCGAGATATTTCATTTCATTTCATCTTTTAGGAATCTTGGCTGCCTTTATGATAGAGAAACAAATCCAGCATTCCGAGATTAATGTGCAGTTCAAAACATTAGGTCTTTTCCTCAGGCCTCATAATATCCTAGAGGGGAAGAAACTTGGAATCAAAAGGCTTCAGGTTACGGTCTGACATCACTGATGGAAGTTGCTTTCCTATCTACTCTGCTATTTCAACTGTGGAATTGTGGAAATGCCACATGACTGCTTTATCTTCTCTTATATGGCTCTCCCATTATAATCAAACACCACAAAGAATGTGAAAGTAGTTTTAAAATGTGAAACATTTTGTAAATGGCAGGATTTATAATACTGTTTTAATTTTTGAAGCCATATAAAAAGATTATGACCCTAAGCCTAGATGTTTTTGACTAATGGGTCTATAGACAAGAGTAACATGTTTTAAAAATGTAATGTTGTATCACTTTTCCAAACTGACTAAAAAAAAAAGAGAGAGGCTTGCTCATGTTGCTACTGTATTTTTGATATTTTCCAGTGTCTGGATTCTTCTCCAAGGCAGTTGAGACTTACAAAATTGTATTTATGCAGTAGATGGCCACTCACACTCAGGATAGTGTCCCATGACTTTTAAATTACAATAGAATACTATAGTTGTTGTTTAGATCCCCCACATACATTTGTCTCTTCCTCCTCCCAAGCACAATGCCACCTCCAGGATGGGACTGGAAAGGTCACAGTTTCCTTTGCAACATGCAATTAAGCAACCTAATCATGCATATTGCTCCAAATGAACACATTCCAGATTATAGTATTAAATCCAGTACCTAGCAACTGCATCAAACAGAAATCAGATAACACACAGCAATTGCTTCCTTGGGGTTCTTCATGATAGCTCACCCACAAAGTTGACATTTTAGTATGGAAAATATGTGACAGTCCAATAGGTTTTAGCTGTGACTCTAACATGCAATCTAAATGTCTTACTAGCCAATTAACACAAGTAACTCATTTCAAATGATGGACTCCAGTAGCTTGCTCATACAGATTAAACACTTCTGGTCCCGGCCCTATACTTTTCTCAGAAGAGAATTGGTTTCAGGGACCCATTTGGAAGGCCTATGTAGTATTCGTTGTGAATTTTGCCAAACGTGGACTGACATTTCAGTAGTGACATAGGCTATGGAAACTTCTATTTAGACACACTCCTACACACATCCTCTGACACACCAGATGTTTTATTTTAATAATATGGCTGTATAGCCCCCTTCATTTGTTTGAACCTTTATATTGACTCAGAGATAAACTAGCTCCAATGTGGAGAAGAGTTGCCACTCTTCTGAGGCTTTACTAATAATGATGATGACATTAATAACTATCATGATAGGCATGTATTTATATGATCTAATCCCCATGGTATCATTAAAGGAAACACTATCATTTTCTATACTATAATCTAATGAATCAATAGCAAAAGCACCATGTCTTTAAGTTATAGTCAAGGGCATTTGCTTAAAACAGGAAGTTGTAGAATTAATTCAAATCCATGCCCACCTGTCTCTAAATCTTGTTTCTTTTTTTTAAAATGATTTATTTATTTATTTATTACATATAAGTACACTGTAGCTGTCTTCATACAGATCAGAAGAGAGCATCAGATCTCACTACAGATGGTGGTGAGCCACAGTAGGGTTGCTGGGATTTGAACTCAGAATCTCTAGAAGAGCAGTCAGTGCTCTTAACCACTGATCCATCTCTCAAGCCCCCTAAATCTTGTTTCTTAGACCACTAACAGTTCCCAAAGTATATTTCTTTTTTTATTGCTTATTTTATTTATTTACATTTCAAATGTTATCCACCTTCCCAGTTTCCCCTCTGCAAGCCCTCTATCCCTTCCCCCTCCCCCTGCTTCTATGAAGGTGCTTCCCCACCCCCCACCCAATCCCACCTAGCATTCTCCTACACTGGGACATTGAGCCTTCACATGACCATGGGCCTCCCCTCCCACTGATTCTAGATATGTGGCAGTTCTCTGCCACATATGCAGTTGGAGCCATGGGTCCCTCCATGTGTACTCTTTGGTTGGTGTTTTAGTCCCTGGGAGCTCCGGGTGGTCTGGTTGTTGGTATTGTTGTTCTTCCTATGGGGTTTCAAACTTCTTCAGCTCCTTCATTCCTTCAGCTAACTCCTCCATTCTCAGTCTGATGGTTGGCTTCAAACATCTGCAACTCGATTGGTCAGGCTCTGGTAGAGCCTCTCAGGAGACAGCTATGTCAGGCTCCTGTCAGCAAGCACTTCTTGGCATCAGAAATAATATCTGGGTTTGGTGTCTGCGTATGGGAAGGATCCCCAGGTGGGGCAGTCTCTGGATGGCCTTTCCCTCAGTTTCTGCTCCACACTTTGTCCCTGTATTTCTTTTAGACAGGAGCAATTCTGGGTTAATATTTTTGAGATGGGTGTGTGGTCCTATCCCTAAAGGGGGGCCATGCCTAACCTCTGGATATGGTATCTACAGGTTCTCTCTCCCCTTTGGTATTTCAGCTAATGTCATACCTGTTGGGTCCTTGGAGACATTTGCATTCCTGGCATCTCAGACTTTCTGGTTGCTACCTCCAATTGCCCATCTGCCGTTGCTACACACCTCTATTCAATTTCCTGACCCTCTGTATATCTTGCCTATCTCCTCCCACACCTGATCCTGCCCCCATTTCCCTCTCCCTCCTCTCTTCTTCCCAAGTGAAGCCTCTACCTCCCATGATTATTTTGTTCCTTCTTCTAAGTATGACTGAAGCATCCACACCCAAAGGCTATTTCATAATGTATGAGTTCTATCACATGGACCATAAGAGCAATGAAAGATCACATGACCTCAGGATCTTAGGGATGTTAACTACATTTTTTCTTTATTTTAATTAGATATTTGCTTTATTTACATTTCAAATAGTATCTCCTTTACTTGTTACCCCTGCAAAACCCCCCTATCACCTCTCCCTGCTAACCAACCACCCCCCTCCACCTTCCTGAATGACTTTCCACTACTCCGGGGCATCGGGCCTTCAAACGACCAATGGCCTCTCCTCTCATTGATGTCTGAAATGTCCATCTTCTGCTACATATATAGTTGGAGCCATAGGTCCCTCCATGTGTACTCTTTGGTTTGTGGTTTAGTCCCTGGAAGCTCTGGGGGTACTGGTTGGTACATATTATTGTTCCTCCTGAGGGGCTGCAAACCTCTTTAGCTCCTTGGGTCCTTTCTCTAGCTGCTACATTGGGGACCCTATGCTCATTCTATTGGTTGGCTGTGAGCCATGGGTATTTTGATCCACTTTCCAATAAGGATCAAAGTATCCACACTTTGGTCTTCCATCTTTTTGAGCTTCATGTGGTCTGTGAGTTGTATCTTTGGTATTCCGAGCTTTTGGGCTAATATTCACTTGTCAGCGAGTGCATACCCTGTGTGTTCTTTTGTGACTAGGTTACCTCACTCAGGATGATATTTTCTAGCTCCATCCATTTATCTAAGAATTTAATGAATTCATTGTTTTTAATAGTTGAGTAGTACTCCATTGTATAAATGTACCACATTTTCTGTATCCATTCCTCTGTTGAGGGACATCTGGGTTCTTTCCAGCTTCTGGCTATTATAAATAAGGCTACTATGGACATAGAGGAGCATGTGTCCTTATTACATGTTGGAGCATCTTCTGGGTATATGCCAAGGAGTGGTATAGCTGGACCCTCAGGTAGTGCTATATCCAATTTTCTGAGGAACCACCAAACTGATTTGCAGAGTGGTTTTTATCAGCTTGCAATCCAACGAGCAGTGGAGTAGTATTCCTCTTTCTCCACATTCTTTCCAGCATCTGCTGTCCCCTGAGTTTTTGATATTGGCCATTCTGACTGGTTTGAGGTGGAATCTCAGGGTTGTTTTGATTTGCATTTCCCTGATGATTAAGGATGTTGAACATTTCTTTAGGTGTTTCTCAGCCATCTGGCATTCCTCAGTTGAGAATTCTTTGTTAAGCTCTGTACCCCATTATTTAATAGGGTTATTTGGTTCTCTGGAGTCTAACGTCTTGAGTTCTTTGTATATATTGGATATTAGCCCTCTGTCAGATGTAGGATTGGTAAAGATCTTTTCCCAGTCTGTTGGTTGCCATTTTGTCCTATTGACAGTGTCCTTTGCCTTACAGAAGCTTTGCAATTTTATGAGGTCCCATTTGTTGATTCTTGATCTTAGAGCATAAGCTATTGGTGTTGTATTCAGTAAATTTTCCACTGTGCCCATGTGCTCCAGGTTCTTCCCCACTTTCTTTTCTATTATATACAGTGTATCTGGTTTATATGGAGGTCGTTGATCTACTTGGACTTGAGCTTTGTACAGGGAAATAAGAATGGATCAATTTTCATCCTTCTACATGTTGAACACCAGTTGACCCAGCACCATTTGTTGAAAAGGCTGACTTTTTCCCACTGGATGGTTTTAGCTCCTTTGTCAAACATCAAGTGACCATAGTTGTGTGGGTTCATTTCTGGGTCTTCAATTCTATTCCATTGATTTACCTGCCTGTCACAGTAGCAATATCATGCTGTTTTTATCACTATTGCTCTGTAGTACTGCTTGGGGTCTAGGATACTGATTCCCCTAGAAGTTCTTTTACTGTTGAGAATAGTTTTAGCTATCCTGGGTTTTATTTTCATTCCAGATGAATTGAGAATTGCTCTTTCTAGCTCTATGAAGAATCGAGTTGGAATTTTGATGGGGATTGCATTGAATCTGTACATTGTTTTTGGCAAGATGGCCATTTTTACTATATTAATCCTGCCAACTCACGAGCATGGGAGATCTTTCCATCTTCTGAGGTCTTCTTTGATTTCTTTCTTCAGAGATTTGAAGTTCTTTTTTTTTAAATTTTTTTAAATTAGATATATTCTTTATTTACATTTCAAATGATTTCCCTTTTACTGTTACTCCCCTCCCCAAAAGTCCCATATGCCCTCTTCCCTCCCCCTGCTCCCCAACCAACCCACTCCCGCCTCCCCTTCCTGGTATTCCCTTACATTACCACACTGAGTCCTTCCAGGACCAGGCACCTCTCCTTCCTTCTTCTTGGTATCCTTTGATATGTGAATTTTTCCTTGGGTATTCCAAGCTTCTGAGCTAATATCCGCTTATCAGTGAGTGCATATCATGTGTGATTTTGTGAATGGGTCATCTCACTCAGGATGACATTCTCCAGTTCCACCCACTTGCCTAAGAATTTCATGAATTCATTGTTTTTAATAGCTGAGTAGTATTCCATAGTGTAAATATACCACATTTTCTGTATCCATTCCTGCATTGAGGGAGGGACGTTTGGGTTCTTTCCAGCTTCTGGCTATTATAAATAAGGCTGCTCTGAACATAGTGGAGCATGTGTCCATATTGCATGTTGGAGAGTCCTCTGGGTATATGCCCAGTAGTGATATAGCTGGGTCCTCTGGTAGTATTATGCCAAGTTTTCTGAGGAATCGCCAGAATGATTTCCAGAGTGGCTGTACTAGCTTGCAATCCCACCAGCAGTGGAGGAGTGTTCCTCTTTCTCCACATTCTCGCCAGCACCTGCTGTCTCCTGAGTTTTTGATCTTAGTCATTCTGACTGGTTTGAGGTGAAATATCAGGGTTGTTTGATTTGCATTTCCCTAATGACTAAGGATGTTGAACATTTCTTTAGGTGTTTCTCAGCCATTCGATATTCCTCAGTTGAGAATCTTTGTTTAGTTCTGTACCCCATTTTTTAATAGGGTTATTTCGCTCTCTGGAATCTACCTTCTTGAGTTCTTTGTATATCTTGGATATTAGCCCTCTGTCGGATGTGGGGTTGGTAAAGATCTTTTCCCAATTTGTTGGTTGCCATTTTGTCCTTTTGACAGTGTCCTTTGCCTTACAGAAACTTTGTAATTTTATGAGATCTCATTTGTCAATTCTTGATCTTAGAATATAAGCTATTGGTGTTCTGTTCAGGAAATTTTCCCCTGTGCCCATGTGCTCAAGGCACTTCCCCAGTTTCTTTTCTATTAGTTTCAGTGTTTCTGGTTTTATGTGGAGGTCCTTGATCCACTTGGACTTGAGCTTAGTGCAAGGGGATAAGAATGGATCGATTTGCATTCTTTTCCATGCTGACCTCCAGTTAAACCAGCACCATCTATTGAAAAGGCTATCTTGCCGGGCGGTGGTGGCGCACGCCTTTAATCCTAGCACTTGGGAGGCAGAGGTAGGTGGATTTCTGAGTTCGAGGCCAGCCTGGTCTACAGAGCGAGTTCCAGGACAGCCAGGGCTATACAGAGAAACCCTATCTTGAAAAACCAAAAAAAAAAAAAAAAAAAAAAAAGAAAAGGCTATCTTTTTTCCACTGGGTGGTTGTAGGTCCCTTGTCAAAGATCAAGTGACCATAGTTGTGTGGGTTCATTTCTGGGTCTTCAGTCCTGTTCCATTGATCTACGTGCCTGTCACTGTACCAATACCATGCAGTTTTTAACACTATCGCTCTGTAGTACTGCTTGAGGTCGGGGATACTGATTACCCTAGAAGTTCTTTTACTGTTGAGAATAGTTTTAGCTATCCTGGGCTTTTTGTTATTGCAGATGAATTTGATAATTGCTCTTTCTAACTCTATGAAGAATGGAGTTGAGATTTTGATGGGGATTGCATTGAATCTGTATATTGCTTTTGGCCAGATAGCCATTTTTACTATACTGATCCTGCCAATCCATGAACATGGAAGATCTTTCCATCTTCTTAGGTCTTCTTCAATTTCTTTCTTAGAGACTTGAAGTTATTATCATACAGATCTTTCACTTGTTTGGTTAGAGTCACACCAAGATACTTTATATTTTTTGTGACTATAGTGAAGGGTGTCATTTCCCTAATTTCTTTCTCAATCTGTTTATCCTTTGAGTGCAGGAAAGCTACTGAGTTGTTTGAGTCAATTTTATATCCAATGACTTTGCTGAAGTTGTTTATCAGCTGTAGGAGTTCTCTGGTGGAAGTTTTGGGATCGCTTAAGTATATTATCATATCATCTGCAAATACTGATACTTTGACTTTTTCCTTTCCTATTTGTATTCCTTTGACCTCCTTTTGTTGTCTAATTTGCTCTGGCTAGGACTTTGAGTACGGTATTGAACAAGTAGGGAAAGAGTAGACAGCCTTGTCTAGTTCCTGATATCAATGTGATTGCTTCAAGTTTGTCTCCATTTAGTTTGATGTTGGCTACTGGTTTGCTGTGTATTGCATTTGCTATGTTTAGCTATGGGCCTTGAATTCCTGACCTTTTCAAGACTTTTATCATGAAGAGGTGTTGGATTTTGTTAAATGCTTTCTCAGCATCTAATGGAATGATCATGTGTATTTTCCCTTTGAGTTTGTCTATATAGTGGATTACATTGATGGATTTCTGTATATTGAAACATCCCTGCATCGCTGGGATGAAGCCTACTTGATCATTGTGGCTGATTGTTTTGATGTGTTCTTGGATTTGGTTGGCAAGAATTTTATTGAGTATTTTTGCATCGATATCCATAAGGGAAATTGGTCTGAAGTTCTCTTTCTTTGTTGGATCTTTGTGTGATTTTGGTATCAGTGAAATTGTGGCTACATAGAACAAGTTGTGTAGTGTTCCTTCTGTTTCTATTTTGTACAATAGTTTGAAGAGTATTTGTGTTAGGTGTTCTTTGAAGGTCTGATAGAATTCTGCACTAAAACCATCTGGTCCTGTGCTTTTTTTTTGGAGGTGCTTTTTATTAGAGGTGTAGTTATGTTTGTGTGGCTTTCTTCTTTTTGGTTTGTTAAAAGAAGATTAATTTCTTGCTTTTTCTTGTGTTTAGTTTCCATCCTGTGTTGGTGTTTTCCATCTATTATCCTTTGAAGGGCTGGATTTGTGGAAAGATACTGTGTAAATTAGATTTTATCATGGAATATCTTGGTTTCTCCATCTATGGTGATTGAGAGTTTTGCTGTGTATCCTAGTCCGGGCTGGCATTTGTGTCTTCTTAGGGTCTGTATGAGATCTGCTCAGGATCTTCTGGCTTTCACAGTCTCTGGGGAGAAGTCTGGTGTAATTCTCATAGGTTGACCTTTATATGTTACTTGACCTTTTTCCCTTACTGCTTTTAATATTCTTTCTTTGTTTAGTGCATTTGCTGTTTTAATTATTATGTGACAGGAGGAACGTCTTTTCTGGTCCAATCTATTTGGAGTTCTGTAGGCTTCTTTTATGTTCATGGGCATCTCTTTCTTTAAGTTAGGGAAGTTTTCTTCTATAATTTTGTTGAAGATATTTACTGGCCCTTTAAGCTGGGAGTCTTTACTCTCTTCTATACCTATAATCCTTAGGTTTGGTCTTTTCCTTTTGTCCTGGATTTCCTGGATGTTTTAGATTAAGAGCTTTTGCATTTTGAATTTTCTTTGACTGTTGAGTCAATGCTTTCTATGGTATCTTCTGCATCTGAGATTCTCTCTTCTATGTCATGTATTCTGTTGTTGATGCTTCCATCTATGACTCCTGACTTCTTTCCTAGGTTTTCTATGTCCAGAGTCATTTCCCGTTGTCATTTCTTTATTGTTTCTATCTCCATTTTTCGATCCTGGAGGGTTTTGTTCAATTCCTTTACCTGTTTGGTTGTGCTTTCCTGTACTTTTTTAAGGGCTTCTACCTATTTACCTGTTTTCTCCTGTATTTCTTTTAGGGAGTTATTTATGTGCTTCTTGAAGCCCTTGATCAGCATCATGAGCTGTGATTTTAAATCCAAATCTTGCTTTTCCAGTGTGTTGGGGTATCCAGAACTTGTTGTGGGAGAACTGGGTTTGGATGGTGCCATGTTGCCTTGATTTCTGTTGGTAACAATCTTACGTTTGCCTTTTGCCATCTGGTTATCTCTGATGTTAGTTGGTCCTGTTGTCTCTGGCTGGTGCTTGTCCCTCCTTTGGGTCTGCAAGCCTGTCTCAGCACCCCTGGGTGACCAGCTCTCCCCTATCACAGAGTGCTGTGGCTCAGTTCAGCTCCTGGGTGCAGATGGAGCCTGGATGGAGCCTTTCCCAGCTACTCTGCCACTCCTGTGTTCCCTGTGCTCCTGGCCATACCTGCCTGCTCAGTCGCTGGAGAGAAAAATCTACATTTTTTTAATTCACAATGTGAAGTATATAAAATGTTCACAAGAGTTATTTACTAGATGTCTGTTCAATAAGTCTTGTTTCAATCATTTATCCATCGTTTTTATGAAAATATCATGTGTTATCATGTTGTATAATGTTTAGCATTTCACAGAGTAGACAGTTTATATTTTGTCTTACTCTAAAAACAGACATTATGTGATCAGTCACTTGCATTGTGATAATGATGAAAGATGAAATTTTGGGTAAGGATATTGTTTGTGGACCAAATGTTAATGCAGTGCAGTTGCATTTCATCCATATTCAGGCACATCTGAACTCCAGGCCTTGGCTTCTTCCTGCATCTCCATCCTTGCCCAGGGTTTATAGTTTAAGGATATTTGACATTGTGGTGCAGTAGATATTCTCCAACACAGAAAACATTGGACTACTCAACTTTGTAATAAGGAAATCTTAACAACACCACCACCAATAAAATCAACATTTTTCTTGGGCTCATCTGAGAAAACTGCTATCCTAAGGCCTTGAGGGACTAGGAAATAAAGAATATCATAGCTTAGCTCAGTCTATCTGGTTTAAAAGGCCAGAGCCTTCTAAGTCAACTCATGAGTTATTAGAGGCTGAGTGAATCATAGAGTGAAAAACTGTGAGCAGTTTTGCCAGGAACATATTTTCATGGATTTAAAAACAAGGACTCCACCAGATTGTCACAGTGGATACCAAGAAAAAGCATCTTACGTGTCCAACAGAGAAAATGGGATTACCTTGCAAACAAAAACCACAAGCTTCTGTCTCCAGCTGGGGACCATCCTCAGCCACAGAGTGCCATATCCAGGTGGTGCAGGGAGGTAGCTAACCTCCCAGGAGTGCAGAGAGGCCTGAGAGCTCAGGTAGGACCACCCCTGCTTCTCAGAGGAACCAGCCTGAAACCCTGAGGACATAAGAGCCCAGGAGCAGCCTGGGACAGGAGTCTTCCAATTTCCGTCTACACCCAGAGCTGATTCTGGGTCACAAAGCTACATACACAAATACCACTACAAGAGGGCTGGTCTCCCAGGAGTGCCTGCATACCTGTGTGCACAGGTAAGACTACCACCTCTCTTCAAATTCCTGGCCTAAGAGGGACCTACCCAGAACCATCAGGACACAGGAACCAAGGATCAGCTGAGGACAGGATCCTTCTGGTTTCTGTCTGCACACCTGAGCTAACCCTGTGTCACAGATCTCCATGCCTAAATTCTTCCCAGAGAGAATAGGTCTCTGAGGAGTATAGATACACAGGCTTGCAGGACAGATAAGCCACAGTAAGAGACAGCAAGACCAGCTAACACCAGAGATAAGCAGATGGCAAAAGGCAAACTCAAGAACATTACCAACAGAAACCAAGGCAACATGGCATCATCTGAATCCAGTTCTCCCACAATAGCAAGTCCTGGATACCCCAACACACCAGAAAAACAAGATCTGGATTTGAAATCATATCTCATGATGCTGATAGAGGTCTTTTAGAAGGACATAAATAACTCCCTTAAAGAGATACAGGAGAACATGGGTCAACAGGTAGAATGGGTGGATTTGTGAGCAGCGGGAGGGGGAATGGGTTAGGGGATTTTTGAGGGGAAAGCCAGGAAAGGGGACAACATTTGAAATGTAAATAAATAATATATCTAATAAAAAAAAACAAATAAAAACCAAATACTCAAGCCTTTGTCCACACAAAGCTTATCTTTCCATATGAAAGACAGGAGATTTTGATGGAGTTTTCCCATTTGGTATATGCATACATATTTACATATGTTTATGTATATAAATGCACGTATATATACATACTTCCAGACATAATCAAGCTTCAAAAATAAAAACACAAAGAAATGATGGTGTTGAAGCGGTCCCTTATCATATCTATAGAAGAATGAAGATAAAAATTACAGGCAACTTCTCGTTTAAAAGCAGGCAAATAGTGCTGCTGCTGCTGGAGGCTGTGTAGATGCTCATCATCCATGCTGCTGCTTGTAGCCATGTTAAAATCTATGATTCTTGAGGCCACCTGAGGTCATGCTAATGTCTGTTGTCTGTGCTGCTTCTGGGAACCATGTTGATGTCCATGGTCTATACCACCACCCAAAACCATGTGGAAGTTTATGATACATACTGCCTTCAGCTGCTATGGGCAAGGAAGTTTCCTTTGCAGTGGAACTGAGAATGAAAGACAATGAAGGCTTCTATGACAACCCCTGCCCCCCTGCCTCCAACAAACCAACCCAAACTGAAAGCTATTGAAGAAAGCCTTTAAAAGCTGTTAAAGATGCTGAAGTGTGGCTCTTCACAGTTGATGGCTTGGAAAAGGGCACCAGGGTTCTTTAAGGGCTGGGTGCTGGGAGTTTGACCATGCCTTAGTGAATATATGGGAAACAGAAATTGGACTTTGTGGGTGTCTTTCTGGGGGAGAGGGGAGCAAAAGTTTTGGAGGGTAGACCAGGGAGGAATGGGAAATGAGTGTGCATGGTATAAGATTCTCAAATAATTAATAAAAATATTATGTTGAGGAAAAAATTAAAAACAAAATCATGCAAGTAAAGAAAGTCTGAAATGAAGTATTTTTAAAGTTTTAATGAAAGAACAGAACAAACATGAGATTTATATCCAGTGAAATTATGTCAAGAATACCTTAAAATATATAAAATACACTTACTATAAATCATGTATCTATGTTAATTTTTAAAAACTAGAAATAATTTCTTTTTTTTTTTTTCTTTTCTTTTTTTTTTTTTTTAATTTAATTTTATTTTATTTTTTTAATTTACATTCCAAATCACTTCCCCTTTCCCGTTTCCTCCCTCCCCGAAAGTCCCATAAGCCCCCTTCCCTCCCTCTTTTCTCCGTTCAACCCCCTCTCATTACTCTGTCCTGGCGTTCCCCTACATCCAGTCTTTCCAGGACCAGGGGTCTCTCCTTCCATCTTTTTAGAAATCTATTGATATGCTGATTGTGTCTAGGGTATTCTGAGATTCTGGGTCAATATCCCCTTATCAGTGACTTCATACCATGTGTGATCTTTTGTGATTGGGTTACCTCACTAAGGATGATATTTTCAAGTTCTGACCATTTGCCTAGGAATTTCGTGAATTCATTGTTTTTAATTGCAGAGTAGTATTCCATTGTGTAAATATACCACATCTTCTGAATCCATTCCTCCGTTGAGGGACATCTGGGTTCTTTCCAGCTTCTGGCTATTATAAATAAGGCTGCTATGAATATAGTGGAGCATGTGTCCTTATTGCATGCAGGTAAAGTCTCTGGGTATATGCCCAGGAGTGGTATAGCCGGATCCTCCGGAAGTGTCATGCCCAGTTTTCTGAGGAGCCGCCAGACTGCTTTCCAGAGTGGTTGTACCAGCCTGCAATTCCACCAGCAGTGGAGGAGTGTTCCTCTTTCTCCACATCCTCGCCAACAACTGCTGTCTCCTGTGTTTTTGATCTTAGCCATCCTGACTGGTGTGAGATGGAATCTCAGGGTTGTTTTGATTTGCATTTCCCTAATGACTAAGGATGATGAACATCTCTTTAGGTGCTTCTCAGCCATTAGATATTCTTCAGGTGAGAACTCTTTGTGTAGCTCTGTACCCCATTTTTTAATAGGGTTACTTGCCTCTCTGGAGTTTAACTTCTTGAGTTCTTTGTATATCTTGGATATTAGCCCTCTGTCGGATGTAAGGTTGGTAAAGATCATTTCCCAGTTAGTTGGTTGCCGCTTTGTCTTTTTGACGGTGTCTTTTGCCTTGCAAAAACTTTGTAATTTAATGAGGTCCCATTTGTCTATTCTTGATCTTAGAGCATAAGCTATTGGAGTTCTGTTCAGGAAATTCTCCCCTGTGCCCATATGTTCAAGGTTCTTCCCTAGTTTCCCTTCTATTAGTTTCAGTGTGTCTGGTTTTATGTGGAGATCTTTGATCCACTTAGAATTGAGCTTAGTGCAAGGAGATAAGGATGGGTCAATTTGCATTCTTCTGCATGTTGACCTCCAGCTGAGCCAGCACCATTTGTTGAAAAGGCTATCTTTTTTCCACTGGATGGTTTTAGCTCCTTTGTCAAAGATCAAGTGACCATAGGAGTGTGGATTCATTTCTGGGTCTTCAATTCTGTTCCATTGATCTACATGTCTGTTACTGTACCAATACCATGCAGTTTTTAACACTATTGCTCTGTAGTACAGCTTGAGGTCCGGGATACTGATTCCCCCAGAGGTTCTTTTACTCTTGAGAATAGTTTTAGCTATTCTGGGTTTTCTGTTATTCCAGATGAATTTTTGAATTGCTCTTTCTAACTCTATGAAGAATTGAGTTGGGATTTTGATGGGGATTGCATTGAATCTGTGTATTACTTTTGGTAAGATGCTCATTTTTACTATATTAATCCTGCCAATCCATGAGCATGGCAGATTTTTCCATCTTCCGAGGTCTTCTTCAATTTCTTTCTTCAGAGACTTGAAGTTCTTGTCATACAGATCTTTCACTTGTTTGGTTAGCGTCACGCCAAGATACTTAATATGGTTTGTGGCTATCGTAAAGGGTATTATTTCTCTTACTTCTTTCTCAGCCTGCTTATCCTTTGAGTATAGGAAGGCTTCTGACTTGCTTGAGTTGATTTTATATCCGGCCACTTTGCTGAAGTCGTTTATCAGCTGTAGGAGTTCTCTGGTGGAGTTCTTTGGGTCGCTTATGTATACTATCATATCGTCTGCAAATAGTGATAGTTTGACTTCTTCCTTTCCAATTTGTATCCCTTTGACCTCTTTTTCTTGTCTAATTGCTCTAGCTAGAACTTCAAGTACTATATTGAAAAGATATGGAGAGAGAGGGCAGCCTTGTCTAGTCCCTGATTTTAGTGGGATTGCTTCAAGTTTCTCTCCGTTTAGATTGATGCTGGCTACTGGTTTGCTGTAAATTGCTTTTACTATGTTTAGATATGGGCCTTGAATTCCTGATCTTTCCAAGACCTTTAGCATGAAAGGATGCTGAATTTTGTCAAATGCTTTCTCAGCATCTAATGAGATGACCATGTGGTTTTTTTCTTTGAGATTGTTTATGTAGTGGATTACATTGATGGATTTCCTTATATTGAACCATCCCTGCATCCCTGGGATGAAGCCTACTTGATCGTGGTGAATGATCGTTTTGATGTGTTCTTGGATTCGGTTGGCAAGAATTTTATTGAGTATTTTTGCATCGATATTCATAAGAGAGATTGGCCTGAGATTCTCTTTCTTTGTCGGATCTTTGTGTGCTTTTGGTATTAGTGTAATTGTGGCTTCATAGAACGAGTTGGGTAGTGTTCCTTCTGTTTCTATTTTGTGGAACAGTTTGAAGAGTATTGGTGTTAGGTCTTCTTTGAAGGTCTGATAGAATTCTGCACTAAAACCATCTGGACCTGTGCTTTTTTTGGTTGGAAGACTTCCAATGACAACTTCTATTTCTTCAGGGGTTATAGGACGGTTTAGATGGTCTATTTGATCCTGATTTAATTTTGGTACTTGGTATCTGTCAAGGAAATTGTCCATTTCCTCAAGATTTTCTAGTTGTGTTGAATACAGGTTTTTGTAGTAGGATCTGATGATTTTTTGAATTTCCTCAGTTTCTGTTGTTATCTCTCCCTTTTCGTTTCTGATTTTATTAATTTGGATACTATCTCTGTGCCCTCTGGTTAGTCTGGCTAAGGGCTTATCTATCTTGTTGATTTTCTCAAAGAACCAACTCCTCGTTTTGTTGATTCTTTGTATGGTTTTATTTGTTTCTACTTGATTGATTTCAGCCCTGAGTTTGATGATTTCCTGCCTTCTACTCCTCTTTGGTGTATTTGCTTCTTTTTGTTCCAGGGCTTTCAGGTGTGCCATTAAGCTGTTAGTGTATGCTGTCTCCCGTTTCTTTTTGGCGGCACTCAGGGCTATGAATTTTCCTCTTAGCACTGCTTTCATTGTGTCCCATAAGTTAGGGTATGTTGTGCCTTCATTTTCATTAACTTTCAAAAAGTCTTTGATTTCTTTCTTTATTTCCACCTTGACCAAGTTATCATTGAGTAGAGCATTGTTCAGCCTCCATGTGTACGTGGGTTTTCTTTTGTTTTTGTTGCCATTGAAGACCACCCTTATTCCATAGTGATCTGATAAGAGGCATGGGATTATTTCTATCTTCTTGTATCTGTTGAGGTCTGATTTGTGACCAATTATATGGTCAATTTTGGAGAAGGTACCATGAGGAGCTGAGAAGAAGGTGTATTCTTTAGCTCTAGGATGAAATGTTCTATATATATCAGTTAGTTCCATTTGGTCCAAGGCTTCAATTAGATTCACTGTGTCCCTGTTTAGTTTCTGCTTTCCTGAACGATCCATTTCAGAGAGCGGGGTGTTGAAGTCACCCACTATTATTGTGTGCGGTGCGATGTGTGCTTTGAGTTTTAGTAAAGTTTCTTTTACGAATGAGGGTGCCCTTGCATTTGGAGCATAGATATTCAGGATTGAGAGTTCTTGATGGTGGATTTTTCCCTTGATCAGTATGTAGTGTCCTTCTGTGTCTTTTTTGATGACTTTGGGTTGAAAATCAATTTTATCCGATATTAGGATGGCTACTCCACCTCGTTTCTTGGGGCCATTTGCTTGTAAAATTGTTTTCCAGCCTTTTACTCTGAGGTAGTGTTTGTCTTTGACACTGAGGTGCGTTTCCTGCATGCAGCAAAATGCTGGGTCCTGTTTACGTATCCAGTCTGCTAGTCTATGTCTTTTAATTGGGGAATTGAGACCATTGATATTAAGAGAGATTAAGGCATAGTGATTATTGCCATCTGCCATTCTTGACGCTATCTTTATGTTTGAGTGGTTATCTACTTTTGGGTTTGATTCAAGAAGGTTATTATCTCATTTTTTCCAGGGTGTTGTTTCTCTCCCTGTATTGGAGGTTTCCACCTATTATCCGTTGCAGGGCTGGATTTGTGGAAAGATATTGTGAAAATTTGGTTTTATCATGGAATATCTTGGTCTCTCCATCTATGGTGATTGAGAGTTTTGCTGGGTATAGTAGTCTAGGCTGGCATTTGTGCTGTCTTAGTGTCTGCATGAGATCTGCCCAGGATCTTCTGGCTTTCATAGTCTCTGGTGAGAAGTCTGATGTGATTCGGATAGGTCTTCCTTTGTATGTTACTTGGCCCTTTTCTCTTACTGCATTTAGTATTCTTTCTTTGTTTAGAACATTCGGTGTTTTGATTATTATGTGACGGGAGGTATTTCTGTTCTGGTCCAGTCTGTTTGGAGTTCTGTAGGCTTCTTGTATGTTCATCGGCATCTCTCTCTTTAAGTTAGGGAAGTTTTCCTCCATAATTTTGTTGAAGATGTTTACTGGCCCTTTAAGTTGCAAATCTTCACTCTCATCTATACCTATAATCCTTAGGTTTGGTCTTCTCATTGTGTCCTGGATTTCCTGGATGTTTTGGGTTACGCGTTTTTTGCATTTTGCATTTTCTTTGACTGTTGAGTCGATGCTTTCTATGGAATCTTCAGCACCTGAGATTCTTTCTTCCATCTCTTGTATTCTATTGTTGATGTTTGCATCTATGACTCCTGATTTCTTCCCAAGGTTTTCTATCTCCAAAGTTGTCTCCCTTTGTGATTTCTTAGTTGTTTCTACTTCCTTTTTTAGTTCCTGGATGGATTTGCTGAGATCCTTCACTTGTTTGTTTGTATTTTCCTGTGTTTCTTTAAGGTATTTTTGCATTACCTCTTTCAGGATTTCTTCCTGATGACCCACGTTCTCCTGCATTTCTCTGAGCGATTTTTGTGTTTCCTCCTCATGGGATTCCATCTGTTGATCCATCGTCTCCTGCATTTCTTTAAGCAGTTCTCGTGTTTCCTTTGTAAGGGCATCTAACCGTTGATTCATTTCTTTAAGCAATTTTTGTGTTGCCTCCTTATGGGCATCCGTCTGTTGACCCATATTCTTCTGCATTTCTTTATGCAAATTTTGTGATTCCTTTGTGAGTGCATCTACCCGTTGATTCATCTCGTTAAGCGATTTTTGTGTTGTCTCCTTGTGCGCCTCCATCTTTTGATCCATGTTCTCCCGCATTTCTCTAAGCGATTTTTGTGTTTCCTTTGTAAGGGCTTCTAACCGTTGATTCATGGTCTCCTGTAACTCTTTATGAGATTTATTTGTGTCCTTCTTGTGATCCTCTAATAGCATCATGAGAAGTGATTTTAAATCCAGATCTTGTCTTTCGGGTGTGGTGGGGTATCCAGGACTTGCTGCTGTTGGAGAGTTGGGTTCGGATGGTCCCACATTACTTTGATTACTGTTAGTAACATTCCTACGTTTGCCTTTTGCCATCTGGATACCTCTGGTGTTAGTTGGTCCTGCTGCCACTGGCTGTTGGTTGGACCTCCTGTGAGCCTGCAAAGCTATTTCTGCCCCCCCCCTGGATTACCAGGATTCCCCTGGCACCGATTTCTGGGGCCTGCCTGCTCCTGAGTGACTTTGGAGCCCTAATGTGCTTTGCCCCAAGTGATCTTATATTGGGGAGGCCTTGCACATCTAAAGGCTCAGCCTAGTGGATTCCTGGAGCAGAGGTCGCCAAAGGGAGGCTGGCAGGCTCCTGCCCTGTGCAGGGGTGTGTGATCTCTCCTGGGGGGGGGAGGGGGCGTCCCTCTGCCAGGCAGAAGTCCCACAGCAGATCTGGCGCGCTGGTCACTGCAGATCAGCCCAGCACCTGGGAGCAGGTTACACACAAGCTGCCTGAACCCGAAGCGATATTATGCCTGTCTGTCTCTGAGCCTGGTGGTCCCAACTACCTGGTCACTGGAGCAAAGATGGCGGAGGGCACTCTCCGTGGCGCTGCTCACCCTGTGGTCACGATGGCCCGCCGATCTGGCACCCAGACGACCACAGCGCCAACCCGCCCTCGGGCACAGAAGGAAGCCCCAACAGGCCGTGTCCCAAGTGATGTTATATCGGGGGGAGAGCCTGGGTACCGGTCTCTCCAGCGCAGTCCGCGGGAACAGAGGTCGCGGAAGGGAAGCTGGCAGGCTCCCTCCCTGCGCGGGGTCCCTCCACCAGGCAGAAGGTCCCACCGCGGCACTGGCGCGCTGGTTACTGCAGATCAGCCCAGCACCTGGGAGCAGGTTACACACAAGCTGCCTGAAACCGAAGCGATATTATGCCTGTCTGTCTCTGAGCCTGGCGGTCCCAACTACCTGGTCACTGGAGCAAAGATGGCGGAGGGCAGTCTCCGTGGCGCCGCACACCCTGTGGTCACGATGGCCCGCCGATCTGGCACCCAGACGACCACAGCGCCGACCCGCCCTCGGGCACAGACGGAAGCCCCAACCGGCCGTGTCCCAAGTGATGTTATATCGGGGGGAGAGCCTGGGTACCGGTCTCTCCAGCGCAGTCCGCGGGAACAGAGGTCGCGGAAGGGAAGCTGGCAGGCTCCCTCCCTGCGCGGGGTCCCTCCACCAGGCCTAGAAATAATTTCTTAAATCCAACCAAAGCGGATGTTCACTGCTCATACACCTAGCTTTTCTAAAGTGCTAAAACCTTTCCATATATGGAAGTTCATTAGGAAGAGAGAAATGACAGAAATCAGAAACACATATCTGCATAAAGAAGGCTGCAGAGAAGAAAGAAGTGAGAAATATAAGTGTTTCCCACTTTTCATTGACAAAAAGATGAGTTTAATAGTGATAAGGCATCAGGACTTGGAGCATATGGAAAGTAAAATGAAAGATGATATCCTATGCTGTACATGGAAGAATTATGAGTGCTCAGTTATGTTCCCTGTACCACCTATAAAATGATACAGTATTATTTATAATTACATGTAGAGTATTTGAAATGTATCCTGGAAACTCAAAGAAAACAACTGAAAAGTGTTGGAACTGATATACTATGGGAGAAAATAAAGTAATGGGAAATACTCAGAGAGAGCAATAAAAGAAGAAGAGCAAATATAACTAATGAAAAACAAAGTATGACAATTTTAGTTATTAATTTAAGTTGCATAATAATGATAAGAGATTGTCTGGGTAAATTAAGAAGAATAAGGGCTCAACTACATGGTGTCTTCTTGAGACCTATTTTAAATATTAAAAAATCACATTGGTTAAAAGCCAAAGACTAGAGAAAAGACACACCTTCCTATTACCGACTCAGGTGAAGATGGAGATGCTTATCCAAAATTGCCATGCAAATAAGCCATGTTCATTAGAACAAGCCAAGGAAGTTTTGATTTCATCATGGCATGATTAAAAATTGCCATAGAGATCCCTCCTCTATTTATGTATCAGTCACAAGACTGGGGACAACAGATGGTGATGGTTGTTGGCTGTCACTTTAGACTGACACCACTCCTCTCTGTGGAGATGGAGATTATCCAGCTGCCTTATTGGTTTTCTTCAGCTGCACCCTGATACTCTATATCGTACACCTTCCTCACCACACAAACCTACCACCTCAGCCTATGAGACCTTATCTTTCCCAGAAATATGGTACTTGTATTGCTGGTATTTGGGATCAGCATGTACCTTTTTTGGTTATTAAATCAAAAGTTAGCTTGAAAGTCTGAGCATACTGTCTCAATTCCATTCCACTTAAAAAAATTTAGAACTATAAAAATGCTATAGAATAAGAAGGGTAAGAGAGAATACCCTACTCAACATTTATTGGGTGTTTGCACTTCTTAATGGTGAAATAAATTTATGACCCAAAGGGTAGCTGTCTGAGTAATGTGCCCTGCCTCATATGTTTATAGAAACAGTCAATGAGTTTTGCATGAAAATAGGTCCCGGCTCTCAGATGGTAAGGGCAGAGAGTGAGTGGAGGGCAAAAAGAGTGACCTTGGCATGTGATGGGACTTTTTTCAAGGTACCCAGGTAGAGTGACAAATCTCAAGACATACATACACACACACACAAACACACACACACACACACACACACACACACACACACCACACAGGGATATATGGTTACATTCTATATGCTTTTACTTTCAAATATTAGGAAGTAGTTTGCTAAGCTTGAGTTCTAATAACTTATTGGAGAGACTCAAAAGTCCCAAATAAGCAACCCTTTCTGGACGTTTCATTATAGGCATTGAAAGTCACACCATTATCTGGTTGCTAAATGTCTCCTTCTGTAGCTTTATTAATTTTGCCTCTTTGCTAAATGTGATGACTCAATGTAGCCTGCAGATTATGTGTGAAAATAAACAATATTTTCTGTTCAGTCAAGTATATTGACTGAAATCTCTCAATGATCAGATTTTTATGGGGAAGTGATATTTGGAAATTCTAAGGGGCATAATTAGTGATGGAATCATCAAAAGACTCAACAATTACACTGTAGCCAAGCATTTAATTATGGGCCTGAAGATTTTAATTACACACTTCTATTTTATAATACAGCTGTAAAACAAACATTAAAGGGGAGAAAAAGATGAGTCTGTTGCATTAGAAACTAGAATATGTAAATTTTTGCTTTTCAATTGTGCTTTGAATGGATTGTTCTAAAGTAAAATCATTTTGGAAAAAGAGAGGTCCATATCCTTTGAATAGCATCTACATTTTCAGTTTTTCTGTTTCACTAATAGGGGAAAGCATACATCAAATAGGTCAAATGTAGGCAGATGCTGGAAGTATGAGGCCATGTCATTTCCATTCACGTATTTCAGTCAAAATTAGTAAACAGTTTCTTTCTTACATGAATGTTTGAAGACTATGTTAGGATTCTTACAGTTGCAATTCATAGAAAACTTGTAACATGAGTTCTGTTGCTGCAGCTCCTGGAATGTCCAGGTGTACAGACTCAGTTTCAGGTACAAGGAATTCAAGTTTACATATTAACAGATCGATGCTTACTCCAGAACATATGAACTCTGCCCTGACTTATTTAGAAATAGTTGATGGATGGCCATCTGTCCTGGCACATACCTTTAATCTCAGCACTTTGGAGACAGAGGCAGGCAAATCTCTTGAGTTCTAGGCCAGCCTGATTTGCAGAGTGCATTTTAGGACAGCTAGAGCTATACAGAGAAACTATCTTAAAAATAACAAAGGAATGAAGGAAGGAAGGAAGGAAGGAAATGAAGAAAGGAGGAAAGAAAGATAGTTGATGATGGAAATCAAGGTTGAAGAGTGGTAACTGGAATTGACCTGTAGAAGCTTCCTCCCCAAGATCTCAGTACATCACCATGACTATAATTGTCTCATGAGCTCATCCTTTGCTAATTGATTTGGGAAGACAGAACATAATGTAGGAATTGGCTAAGGCCAAAGCCACATGCTTTGCCTTGAAATTTGTGGGAATTCAACTGGAAAGCCACCAGGACTGAAAACGAGGGAAGTTGATTAAGCAAAGAGCTCATATGGGAAGTAGTAAAATGAAGGCACCTGTGTAAAGCAAAAGATCCTCACTATAGTGAAGTTTTCTTCACAGCTTTCAATATTGACAGACAGTCTAAGCTCAAGTTTATCCTAAATGCTCTGTCAGTTCAGCACTCTGTTCCACAAGCCAAAGTCAGAGTAGTTCCAGATTCATCATCTACATTTACTGGCCTGTGAGTCTGCATGCCTCTGGGCATATCAGCCCCAGGCTCCTAGGTTATAGTTATGACTACCAATGCACCAAACTGTACCAAACCCTGAGACAAACTAGCATAGCACTTTATTATGTCTGGGTTCTATGCTGCTAGCAACTTTCTACTGCTGGAGTGGATTTGTGGTTCAAAATAGATGCAACCAACTGCAGGTGTTGCTAGCTGGAATGGAAGTCTGACATACTAAGACCATAAGTCTCCCATTGACTTTGCATCTGTTTTCGATGCTCTGTTAGTAGGTGTAAGATAGGTAATTAGGACCTTCTCAGTGTTAGACTTCACCAGTCCAGCAGTAAGTTCCAGCATCAAATTCTGTGTTTAATTCTCAGTCTAAGAAGCACTGAAGCATACACATTTTGGTCTTCTTTCTTCTTAGGCTTTATATGGTCTATGAATTGAATCTTGGGTATTCCAAACTTTTGGGCTAATATCCATGTATCAGTGAGTACATACTGTGTGTGGTATTTTGTGACTGAATTACCTCACTCAGGATGATATTTTCAAGTTCCATCCATTTGCCCAAGAATTTCATGAATTCATTTTTTTAATAGCTGAGTAGTATTCCACTGTGTAAATGTACCACATTTTCTGTATTCATTCCTCTGTTGAGGGACATCTGGGTTCTTTCCAGTTTCTAGCTATTGTAAATATGGCTTCTATAAACATAGTGGAGCATGTGTCCTTATTACATGTTGGAGCATCTTCTGGGTATATGCCCAGGAGTGGTATAGCTGGGTCCTCAGGTAGTACTATGTCCAATTTTCTGAGGAACCGCAAAACTGATGTCCAGTGTTGTCGTACCAGCTTGCAATCCCACCAACAATGGAGGAGTGTTCCTCTTTCTCCACATCCTTGCCAGCATTGCTATCACCTGAGATTTTGATCTTAGCTACTCTGACTGTTGTGAGGTGATATCTTAGGGTTGTTTTGATTTGCATTTCACTGATAACTAAGGATGTTGACCATTTCTTTAGGTGTTTCTCAGCCATTTGATATTTCTCAGTGAAGAATTCTCTGTTTAGCTCTGTTCCCCATTTTTTAATTAGGGTTATTTGGTTCTCTGGAGTTCTTTGTGTATTGGATATTAGCCCTCTATCAGATGTAGAATTGGTAAAGATCTTTTCCCAGTCTGTTGGTTGCCATTTTGTCCTATTGACAGTGTCCTTTGCCTAACAGAAACTTTGCAATTTTATGAGGTCCCATTTGTCAATTCTTGATCTTAGAGCATAAGCTATTGGTGTTTTGTTTAGGAACACCCTCATAGAAACAGGGGGATGGGAGATGAGATAGGGGTTTTCCAGAAAAGGGGGGGGGACCAGGAACAGAGATAACATTTGAAATGTAGATAAAGGTAATATCCAATAAAAATACATATTAAAAAAAGAAGTCCAGTGCCAATCAACATAGTGTATTAGCTACTTTTCTGTTGTTGGGATAAGACACCATGGCCAAAAGTAACTTAAAGAAGAGGGAATTTATTGTGGCTCTTGGTTCCGGTGGTTTATAATCCTCCACTATAAAAGGCATGGCATGGCAGAGTGACAGGAACAGGAAGGTGGCTGATCTGATTTTATCCACACATGGGAAGTGGGTCAAGGGGCTAAGACTAAGACCCTTAAGCCCCTAGTGATGCCCCACCTCCTAAAGGTTCTATAACTCATTTAAGTCATGTTAACAACTGGGGATCAAGTGTTCAAATATATGAATCTATGGGAGACATTTATCATTTAAATCATACCATACCTAGTAAAGGATGCCTTGCTTATGCCTTGATGCTTTGTGGTTCTGTAGTGTATCAATATTCTTGCAATATTGATTGGCTGTATTTGTATTTATTTCAAAGACACAGTCACATGCCTTGTTCTTTATTCCTGGTAGACTTTCAGGAAATGTTTACAAAGTCACTGAAAAAATTAATTTTTAGGTTTTACTCAGTACCTAATGACAATTTAGGACTTTGTTTTCTTGTGATATGAAGATACTGAGAGGTAGAGTGGAGGAAGAATGGAGACAGTCACATAGTAAAGTATTCTCAGAAAGTTCTGATATGTGATGAAATATTTAGTTAAGACTATTATAGCCAAATGAATTTGAGAATGGAGACAATTATCTGAATTATTCAAGCTAAAACACAATTTTGCTTGAAATAAGTATGTGATTAGGGGAAAGTGATTTTAGGAAAAGCCTGAGTTATCTAGAAAACTCTTTAATTCACCACATGTAAGTCAGATGATTGGAGAAAGCCATAATCACGTTCTTAATACATTTTTGGCTCAGTGTTTCCTTCACAATTGCACATCTTGTCACATCCTCCACAAGATGGCAGTTTGTGATGTACTATAGCCTGCAGTTGCACCATTGCTTAATGTCATTTTGACCAAAAAGACCCTAAAACAAAAAACCCACCAAACAATTGCACAACAAGTTATTATATTTCTTTTGTCAATTGCAAATGTATAGATTCTGATGATGTTTTCTATGAATTAAAGCTTTTATTTTATAGTATCTTATAACAGTTGCCTGAGTGTGAGTATATGCAGGCTATGTGAAGTGAAGGGAAATGAAGATGTGACCATGATTTACCTGCAAAAGGTGTGATAACAGTTTAGCCTATTCATACAAGGCAAATGAAGATCCAACAGTGATTGGCCTGTTTAAAGTCAACACTGTAAATGAGGCTCAAGAAGATGAGAAAAGCAAAACCACCCGAGTTTGAAAGAAAAATTTATGAGACTAAAAATTAAAATACAATGATTACCTTCAGGAGGATTTATTTTTTTTAAGGTATTCCTGAAGACAATTTCTGGGACAACTTGGGAACAGTATGATAATTCAACAGTATGGTAATTGCAACAATAGGATCAAGTGGATGATGATCAAATGCAGATGCCAGATCTCTTTTTTTAGACTAATGGAATCTCTAGCAGTAGGCATAGTCGCTGGATAGATCTCCCTGACATTCTAATGGCGCCTTGCACATTGCGGATCTCCCCAGCAGTTCTAAAGGCACCTTGCACAGCATCACTCACTGATTGTTTTATGATGTCTTTTCACTGCTAGCAGGAGGCATCAGTAGTTGAACATGACAACCCCTTCCGATTGGGCTACCTTTTTCTCTACGCAATGCTTCAGGTGTCCCTGTCTTAGTTTTTGTTTTTGTTTGTTTGTTTTTGATTTTTGTTTTCCTGTTGCTATGACAAAATACTCTAACAAAAGAAACTTAAGGGAGAAAGGGTTTATTTTAGTTTATAATTCCAGTTCTCTATCCATCATGGCAAGGAAGTCAAGAGAACAGTAAATGTGTGCATGCTGTTGACTCTCATCTTCCTTTTCCTACTTACATAGCTCAGGATCCCCTGCAGAGGGAATAGTATCACCCACACTTGGTAGATCTTCCTACCATGATTAACACAATCAAGGCATTTTCCAGATGAGTCCTAGATTCTGACAAGTTGACAATTCACACTAATTATTACAGTTACAAACAATTTCAAGTTAAAACAAAGCCTTTCCCCCTTCGTAGATACTAGAGAACATGGGACAGATTTAAATGTTAATTACATAAAATGTAATTTGTTTCAAAATATAATGGCTAACCCTACTTCCTAGTAGGATTTCTGCTTCTGTAATAAAAGAAGTGCCAGAGATACTAGTGAACTGAGACTCTGCTATTCCCAGTCTCTGGATATTTTCTGCCACTTTTCTGTGTTTCAACCATACTCACTGATCATGATAGAATTAGTTTCCATCAGTCAGAAGAAAGATATTTTGAGGTATTTTATAGTTATAACAGCAGAAAACAACCAGAAATTCACATCTCCTTGTGTTAACTCTTCACCATGGAAAAGTTTCACCTTTCATCCTTGGATGAGGACAGTCACAAGCCCTGTGGAAAGTGTCCAGACTGAATTGCCTCTGAAGGACTCTGACATGGCACTTTGGCTTGACTTCCTCTCCCTTCTCTTGTGAGTCAGTTTCCAGACAAGTGCTGAAATCACTTACATACACCTTTCCATCTCAGGATCTGAGACACATACTAGGTCAAGATACCAAACCAGAGATGATTTATAACAGTCTCCAATTTAGCTAGTTATTGGCATAAATAATAGGAAGTGCAAAGAAGCATCAAGAAGGAGGGTCTTATGTAATCCAGTACAGACTGAAAACCATTGCTATTGTTGATAAAGTGAGTGTACTCCAGAGGAAAGAAAATGATGCTTGTAAAATCCCATGACATTCAAGAGTAAACATAGAGCTCCTATTTCAGATAATGCTCAGGGCAGATGGGCAAGGATGCACACATCTTCAGCTACCATCCTCAGTAGACTGAGGCAAGAATATCACAAATTCAAAGCTAGCCTACTGAAATCTTGTCTGCACTCATCCTTCTCCAGAAAATACTCTCCTGGGTTAGTCTTACAAGTAAGAGGCGGCACATCAGAGCATCAGCACATTCTGAATTTACATAGTTTATATCAGAATTTGGAATTTCTACTGTTTGGCTTTGTGCCCCTAGATAAATCTTCTAATTTCTCTGTAATTTAGTTTCTTTAATTACAAAACAATTATTAATAATAGTTATCTCATGGTTATAATGAAGATTAAACTAGATGATACATGTGAAAGGTAAGCTTTGTGTGTCTAATTTATGGCCTGGAAGTTGCATAGATCCCAGAATTCTTGTGAATGAGGTCCAATTCATTCATAGAGTTCACTGTCATGTCATAGTTGGACATCACTGATTGCTTGTCAGAGATTACTCCATACATGTTACCTCCTATTAACACTGAATTAGGAAAATAGCAATCCTGGTTTTCCTCTTTCTCTGCTCCTTATTTCTATAGTTTGGGAATCTCATACATATATTTAATGTATTTTGATCCAATCCACTCCCATTCCCTTTCTTCTAATTCCTCTTGGTTGTCTCCAGCACAATTCCTTCTCAACACCATGTACTCTTCCTTTCAATGAAAATAGATATTTTTTCATACAATATATTGTGGTTATGGGTTCCTCTTCCCTTTTCTAGCTCATGTTAACAAACAAAACCAAAACATGTATCTAAGGAATAATAATAAAGTAAAATGAGATAAATAAAAAAAAAACTAATTGGACTATAACAAAACAACCAAACAAAAACGAGCTCCCCCCCCCAACAAAAACCCAAACCAGGAAATACATATAGATGCAGACCCACACATATGCCCACACGGGTAGTCCCTAAAAATCCAAAACTGAATGCCATAATATATACTCAAAGAATCTTTAAGTTAGAAACAACAATAGAAGCATGGACTTAATGCTAGGAGATAGTGTTAGATAGAAACCTTCAACCTAAAGAGAATAACCACACCCAAGAAAAAAGTAATAAACAATACTAGATAAGCAATTAAAAGAAGAGGGGAAAATCCACACCACAACAAAATATTAGAAATCAGTAGACATTGCTCATTAATAACTCTCACCATCAATGGTTACATTTTTTAATATAAAGATGCAAACTAACAGAATAGGTATGAAAATAGGACTCATGCTTTTGTTGCATCAAAGAAACACATCTTAACAGAAAAGATAGATATAATTTCAGGGTAAAAGGATGGAAAAATATTCCAAGCCAATGGACCTAAGAAACAAACTGGTATAGACATTTTAATATCTGAAAAAATATACCTCAATCCAAAACTAATCAAAAGATTTAGAGAAGGTTACTGAAAAGTAACCAAAGGAAAAATCCATAAAAATTTTGCAATTTTTCACATATATGTACCAAACAGAAGAGCAATAGACTTTATAAAAGAAATGGTACTCTATTGTACATCATATCATACTCTTACACAATGATAGTAGGAGACTTCAATACCCCACTCTATAGACAAGTCATTCACATTAAACTCAACAGAAATAGCTGGAGCTAACAGATATGATAAACCAACTGGACCTAAAAGATATTGAGAGAACATTTCACCCCAATAAAAAAGAATATTTTTTTCAATGAATTTTCAGCATCTCACAGAGTTTTCTCCAAAATTGACCACATACTTGGATACAAAACAAGTCTCAATAGGTTAAAAAAATTGAAATTACACATTGTATCCTATTTCATCATCATGAATTAAATCTGTAGATGAACAATAACTGAAATCTTACAAACTCATGGAAACTGAACAACTCTCTACTGAGTAAAAATATAGGTCAAGACAGAAATAAAGAAGTTAGATTTTCAGAAATTGAATGGAAACCAAAATATGATATTCATAAACTTATAGAATACATTGAAAGGTGGTCCTAATAGGTAAGTACATAGCTCTAAGAGCCTACATTAAAAACCTGCAGTTATGTGGTGACAGCATACACTTTTAATCTCAGGACTCCAGAGGTCAAGGCAAGCCAGTCTCTGAGTTCAAGGTCAGCCTAATCTACAGAGTGAGTTCCTGGACAAGCAGCACAACACAGAGTAACTCTGTCTTAAAAACCAAGGAAAACAACAGCAACAACAACAAACCAAACAACAAAATCTTGGAGGGATCCTCATATTGTAATTAATGACATGAAAACTCAGAACAAAAAAAAAAAAAAAAGGAATAATGCCCCAAAGGCTTAGATGTCAAGAAATAATCAAAATCAGGGCTAAAATCAATGAGACAAAAACAAACAAACAAACAAACAGACAAACAAATGCAAGGAATCAATGAAACAAAGTTTATTCTTTGAGAAAATCAATACAATTGACAAAACTTTAGCCAAATTAACAGATAGGTGGGAAGCAATGGTCCTAATGAACAAAATGAAAGATGAAAAAGGAACATTGCAACAGACACTGAGGAACTCCACAAGAACATACTTTCAAATATGTACTCTACTAGCTCTAAAAGAAATGGATAACTTTCTTCATCAAATATGTCACATAACAAAGCCAAATCAAGATCAGGAAAGCAGTTCAAACAGACCTATAACCCCTGTAAAATAGAAGTCACTAAAAGTCTCCCAATTAAAAAAAAAAGGAATAAGGCCCAGGGTCAAATGGTTTTTAGCACAGAATTTTACCAGTACTTCAAAGAAGTGTTAACTCCAATCCCCCTTAAATTATTACACAAAATAGAAACACTGCTCAATGATTTTTCTCCTCAGTTGCCTTGATATCTAAGCCACATAAGACTCAAAAAAGAAAAAGAATTACAGACCAATTTACTCAATAAAATGCTTGCAAACTATAGAGGTTTGAATATATTTGACCCAAGGAGTGGCACTATTTGTAGATGTAGCCTTAGAGGTATGTGGCATGGGCTTTAATACCCTTTCTTTCTTTCTTTCTTTCTTTCTTTCTTTCTTTCTTTCTTTCTTTCTTTCTTTCTTTCTTTCTTTCTTTCTTTCTTTCTTATTTTCTAAGTTTTTATTTACATTCCAAATGATTTCCCCTTTCCTATTTCCTCCTTCCCCAAAAGTCCCATAAGCCCCCTTCCCTCCCTCTGTTCCCCATTCAACCCCCTCTCGCTTCTCTGTCCTGGCGTTCCCCTACACCCAGTCTTTCCAAGACCAGGGGTCTCTCCTTCCATCTTCTTGGAAATCTATTGATATGCGAATTGTGTCTAGGGTATTCTGAGATTTTGGGTTAATATCCCCTTATCAGTGACTGCATACCATGTGTGTTCATTTGTGATTGGGTTACCTCATTAAGGATGATATTTTCCAGTTCTGACCATTTGCCTAAGAATTTTGTGAATTCATTGTTTTTAATTGCAGAGTAGTATTCCATAATTGTTTTTATAAGAGTTGCCTTGGTCATGGTGTCTCTTCACAGCAGTAAAGCCCAAACTAAGACATAAACCAAATCTAAGAACACGTAAAAAAAATAATCATCTACCATGATCAAGGAGGCTTTATCTCAGAGATGTAGAGATGGTTTAACATAAATTGGTAAATGTAATCCACCATATAAACAAACTGAAAGGAAAAGAAAACATGATCATCTCATTAGATGCAGAAAAGACCTTTGACAAAATCCAACACCTCTTCATTATTAAAGTTCTGGAGACATTAGAGATAAAAGGGACATACATAAACATAATAAAAGCAGTTTATAGCAAGTCCAGACCCAACTTAAATGGACAGAAACCCAAAGCAATTCCATGAAAATCAGAGACAAGACAAGAATATCCACTTTCTCTGGACCTATTGTTATAGTACTTAATTCTTGAAGTCTTAGCTAAAGCAATAAGACAACTGCAGGAGATCAAGGTAATGCATATAGGAAAGAAAGAAGTCTTCATTTGCTTTATTTACAGGTTATATGATAGTATATACAAATGACCCTAAAAAATACATCAGAAAACTCTGTAGCTGATAAACACTTTCTACTGGATACAAATTTAACTCATTAAATCATTAGTCTCTCCATGTTCAATTTGGGAAACAACTGAGAAAGAATTCAGGGAAACTACACCTTTACAATAATCTTAAAAGATGTAAAATACCTTAGGGGAACTCTGCACTAGCAAGTGAAATGTATGATTAAAAAGAGTCATGATGTACAGAATATCCATGGTATACCCCACATACCCAAAGAAGTTAAACAAGAAGGAAGACCCAAACAACGATGCTTGAATCTCACTTAGAATGGGGAATAAAGAGTCATAGGAGGAAGAGAAGTGGTGGGAGGCATTTTTAAAGAAAGAAATTGAAGAAGATATCAGAAGATGGAAAAATATCCCATGCTCATGAATCAGTAGGAGTAATGTAGTAAAAATAGACCTTCTATTGAAGCAATCTACAGATATAGTGCAAGTCCCCCTGAAAACTGCAACACAATTCTTCACAGAGCTTGAAAAAAAATTTTCAGCTTCATATGAAAACACAACAAAAACCAAGATACTTAAAAATTCTTGAATGATAAAAAACAAAAAAGCAGAAAAAAACCAAAACAAAAGAAAAGAAAACAAACAAATAACTAAAAAAAATCCAAACTTGCTGGAGGTACCACCACTCCTCTTTCTAAGTTGTACTACAGAACTATAGTAATAAACAGTATGGTATAGACACAAGAACAGACATGTTGATCAATGGAATTAAATTGAAGACACAGGCATAAATCTACCCATCTATGGACACCTGAGCTTTTGACAAAGAAGCCAGAAAATACATACTAGAGAAAAAAAAACATCTTTTTTTAAGATATATTCTTTATTTACATTTCAAATGATTTCCCTTTCCTGGTTCCCCCTCCCCCGAAAGTTCCATAAACCATCTCCCCTCCCCCTGTTCCCCAATCAACCCCCTCTTGCTCCCCTGTCCTGGTATTCCCATACACTACTGCATAGAGCTTTTCCAGGACCAGGGGCCTCTTCTTCCTTTGATGTCCAACAAGGCCATTCTCTGCTGCCTATGTGTCTGGAGTCTTGTGTAACTCCATGTGTACTATCTGGTTGGTGTTTTTGTCCCTGGAGCTCTGAGAGTACTGGGTGACTCATATTGTTGTTCCTCCTATGGCACTGCAAACCCCTTCAGCTCCTTGGGTCCTTTCTCTAGCTCCTCCATTGGGGAACCTGTGCTCAGTTCAATGGCTGTCTGAGAGTGTCTTCCTCTGTATTTGTCTTGGACTAGCAGAGCCTCCCAGGTGACAGCATATCTGGCTCCAGTCAGCAAGTACTCGTGGGCATCAATAATAGTGTTTGGGTTTTGTAACTATATGGGATGGATCCCCAGGTGGGGCAGTCTCTGGAAGTTTTATCCCTCAATTTCTGCTCCATACTTTGTATCTCCTTCTGTGGGTATTTTGTTCCCCCTTCTAAGAAGGACCAGAGTATCCATACTTTGTTTTACCTTCTTCTTGGGCATCATTTGATATGTGAATTGTGTCTTGGGTATTCCAAGCTTCTGGGCTAATATCCACTTATCAGTGAGTTCATGCCATGTGTGTTTTTTTGTGATTGGGTTACCTCAGGATGATATTTTCCAATTCCACCCATTTGCCTAAGAATTTCATGAATTCATTGTTTTTAATAGCTGAGTAGTATTCCATTGTGCAAATATATCACATTTTCTGTATCCATTCCTCCGTTGAGGGACATCTGGGTTCTTTCCAGCTTCTGGCTATTATAAATAGAGCTGTTATGAACATAGTGGAGCATGTGTCCTTATTACATGCCAGGGAATTCTCTGGTTGTATGCCCAGGAGTGGTATAACAGGGTTCTCCAGTAGTATCATGCCCAGTTTTCTGAGGAACCCCCAGACTGCTTTCCAGAGTGGTTGTACCAGCTTGCAATCCCACCAGCAGTGGAGGAGTGCTCATCTTTCTCCACATCCTTGCCAACAACTGCTGTCTCCTGAGTTTTTGATCTTAGCCATTCTGACTGGTGTGAGGTAAAATCTCAGGGTTGTTTTTATTTGCATTTCCCTAATGACTAAGGATGTTGAACATTTCTTTAGGTGCTTCTCAGCCATTCAATATTCCTCAGGTGAAAATTCTTTGTTTAACTCTGTATCTTATTTTTTAAGAGGGTTGTTTGGCTCTCTGGAGTCTAACTTCTTAAGTTTGGCAAAAGCATCTTTAACAAATCAGCATGACCAAAAAATGCTGACCAAACTTGATGGATGCATGTAGAAGAACACAAATAGATCTATACTTATCACCCCCCCCCACAAAACCCTATTCCAAATGAGTCAAAGACCAGATATATGGGATCTCATAGAAGAGAGAGGGTGGGGAATAGTCTTGAGCTCATTGACACAAAAGAAGACATAACAAAGCACAGGTACTAAAAACAACAATTAACAAAGGGGATCCTTATGAAACTGAGAAGCTTCTATATGTCATAGAACACTATCATTCAGACAAAGTAGCAGCCTATAGAACAGGAAACTACATATCTGATAGAAGCATAATAAACAAAATAAAGAGCTAAAAAATGGACTTCAAGAAAACAACCCAATTAAAAAATGGGGGTACAGATCTAAACAGAGAGTTCCCAAAAGAGGAAACTCAAATGGCTAAGAAGCACCTAAAGAAATGCTCAACATCTTTAGTCACCAGGGAAGTGAAAATCAAAACTACTTTGAGATTTCACCTTACTTTCACAAACAAAGTAGCCAAGGTCAATAAATCAAATGAAAGCTCATACTGGTGGGCTTATAGAATATAGGGAACATATATTCCTTGCTGGTGGGAGAGTAAACTTGTACAATTCTATGGAAATCAGTACTGGTTCATCAGAAAGATGAATTGACCTACTTCAAGATGCAGATATGCTATTCTTGGGTATATGCCCAAAGGACACTTAATGAGGCACTTGTTTAACCATTTTCATTGTTGCTCATAATAGCCAGAAAGTGGAAACAACCTAGTTGTCCATCAGTAGCTGAATGGATAAAGAATATGTGGTACATTTATACTATGGAATATTACTTGGCTGTTAAATGAAATCATAAAAAATTTAGGCAAATGGATAGAACCAGAAAAAAAATCCCAAGTGACATATATCAGACTTAGAAAGACAAATATGGTATGTATATTGCTCATATGTGGTTGTTAAATCACTGATAATCAAGCTCCAATCTGTAGAACCACAGAGGTTAGGTAGAGTAAGGAACTTGGGGGAAGGAAGAATCTCCTCAGGAAGGGGAATTAGAGTAAATAGCTATGGTTAAATGGGGTGTTGACTGGAATGACAGGCTCAGCCAGGGAAGAGGGGAAGAAAAGAGGAGAGTAAGGAATCGGGGATTGCCAAGACTAAAGGCCATTTAAGGCATCATATGGAATCCTAAGATAGTAGAAGCCTCCTATAATATGTACATAAACAGCAGTGATGTAAATAAAATTACCAAATATCAGGGACCAAAAAGCTCCAAATTTTGTCACCAAATGAAGCTCTAGAAATAGGTTGCATATAATCAAGTTATTGAGCAAAAGGGTCCCAGAGTAGCCCCCAAACTATCCAGGCTATTGTCAAAGCTCTTGCTGCCTCTCCATAAACTGGCCTTGAGGCCTTATTGTTGACACAACAGCTCCATAACTCTCTGGCTGTGAAGAAGTCTAGCTGGAGACGACATAGAATCTTTACTCCTTATACACTTGTGATTGTGTCACAGGCACTCAGCATCCTACCAAAGGAGAAAGGCAAACACTAATCCAGCTACAAACCTTTAAATCTATGAGAGTGACTTACCTTCAAGATACTCTGAAGGAATGGAGGCACAAAGCTTGTTTGAGTAACATACCAATATGTGATTTGAGTTAAGGTCCATTCCATGAGACCAATGTTGCTTGGATAGCCTAGAACCAAAGAACAGGCTGGGGACCTAGGGGAAACCAAATACTACTGTGTTACTAAAGGAATATACCAAGAAAATGACTCTTAAGGACATTCTGCTATGTTCATAGATTGCTTTGCTCAGCCATTGTCAGAGAAGCTTCCTTCTTCAGCAGATGCAAACAATTACAGAGACCCACGGCCAGACAATATGCAGAGAATGAGAAACTTTGAAACAATCAGCTCTATAAGGTATATATCCATCACATTCCTCCCCTCAGAGCTCAGGAAATGCTGCAGAAAAGGAGACCGAAAGAGTCTAAGAGCCAGAGGAGATGAAGGACACTGAGGAATCAAGGCCTTCTAGACAAACCAAGGCTAGTGCATAAATGAATCCACATAGACTATAGCAACATTCGAATCCTGCATGGGTTTGTACCAGATGGTGTCCTAGAGATGAAAGAAGTGGACACATGCCCCCATCCCTAACTCAGAAGTTATCTCCAATTGATAGCCTCTTGCAAAAGAAGAATCAGTTTTTTCCCCCAGAGAGTCTCACTGGAGTAAGAAAATACTCTTAAGGGTAGGTCACATGCCTAGCAGTAGAAGGCCAACAGCCAAAAAACTCCTTTTCTTTTTATAAGCCACTGATTCCACTTAGTGCTGAGAGCATGTTCACAGATATAGGGCCATCTATTGGAGTGTGGGCAGCTGATCAGTGACTCCATTCTTGAAAAAAAACAGTCTAACTTTCTCCCTCTTCAAGCAGTCATTAATTGCTACAATCTTCTCAGATAGGGGAGGGACACTGTAGGTTCTTCCTCTATGCATGCCAGAACTTTGTCTGGCTTGGTGTTTTACAAGAGTCTCAGCATCTATGAGTTCATATGTCCAACGATGCCATCATGTCTGTAATATACTGTTTCTTTGCAATCTTCCACAACCTCTAGTTCTTTAACCTTTCTGCCCACTTTTCCATGATGATTCTTGAACTTTGGGAGGAGGAGTGATGTCAGTGTCCTATTTAGGGCCAAGCAATTGAGCATCCATTCTCCAAAGGTTTGCCAATTGTGTATCTCTGTATTAATCATGTAATGAAATAAAAGTTTCTCTGATGAGGGTTGACAGCTGTACTAATCTACTGGCATAAAGATAAGTAAATAGGAGAAAGCTTAATATACTATGTCCGATTAGCAGAATAAAAGAAGTAAATTGCCTCCTAGGGTCTATGACACACCCAGCTTCCAGATTTTGGCCTAGCTAACAGTACCAGGCATAAATTCCATTTAGTGATGCTAGCCTTAAATCCAATTAGAAAGTGGTTGGTTTCTTCCATAACATTTATTTCATGCTGTGATTGCCCCAGTGAGCATATCTTACCAGTCCAGTTATTATTGTAGCTCATGGCATTCACAGGTGGGTGAGATTATTAGTTACCTTACTCCCCCAGGAGCCTGAATAGTACCTTTTACCACTATCAAAGGTATCCCGTTTGGATGAGGCTTTCAGGTAGGTACCATCTTTATTATTTTTATTTCTCCATGTCCTGTGACTAAAGTGTGTGGAGTCTTTAGTAGTAAAGTCTTTCCATCATATTCTTTGTGGTACTGAAGAGCAGTGGCAACAGCTTATAATGTTTGCAGGTTCTGCAGAATCTCTCACTAACATCTTGAAAACACATGGCACTGGGATTTTTATTTGATAGTCTATGGTGTCTGGAAAAAGAATTATTCCTTCTCCCTTTGTTTTTTTTTTTCAGAGTTTCTTTTTTTTTCCTTTTCTATATTCTTTATTTACATTCCAAATGTTTTCCCCTTTCCTGGTTTCCCTCTCCCTGAAAGTCCCATAAGCCCTCTTCCCTCCCCCTGTTCCCTACTCAACCACCTCCCGCTTCTCTGTCCTGGTATTCCCCTACACTGCTGCATTGAATCTTTCCCGGACCAGGGGCCTCTCCTTCCTTCTTCTTGGAAATCAATTGATATGTGAATTGTGTCTTGGGTATTCCGAGCTTCTGGGCTAATATCCACTTATCAGTGACTGCATACCATTTCAACGGAGGAATGGATACAGAAAATGTGGTATATTTACACAATGGAATACTACTCAGCAATTAAAAACAATGAATTCATGAAATTTTTAGGCAAATGGTTGGAACTGGAAAATATCATCCTTCCCCCTTTGTAAGTAACAAAACCACATATGAGTGTGTGTGTGTGTCTATTGGTGACCTGCTTGGGAAGCATTGAAACCTGTAGCTGTTCTGAACTTTGGGGCTGATATTTCTAATTCACGGGCTACCTCAAGAACAAATAGCTTCTCCAACCAACAGTGGTCAGTCTATGTGGCTTACAGAAGTCTTTAGTGTTCATTGTCCTTCTCCATAACCACTCCTTTACTGTCCCTTTTCACTCCCACCACAATTAACTCTTTCTCTGCTTCCTCATTTGCCTCTTTCCCTTATTACTACCTATGTCTGATCTACTCATAGTAATTGTTAGCATATTTTGGACTGATAGTCAGGGCATAAAAAGATCCATCCTGTGACCCTGACCTGGACGCATTGAAGCATTTGACTCTTTCTGAACATTGTGTCTGACATTTCTAATTCCAAAGCCATCTTGAGAACAAATAGTCATGAGCCTCTCAAGGTGAGGATAAAGTGGATTCTGAGTAAGTCTGTTTAGGTAGACTGAAAGCTCACTCCCCAGTGGTGCATATCCTCTGGTCCTATAATCTGTCCTCATGCCTTGGACTCTGAGAATGGGGAGGTGAGTATTACTTTTATGGCCAAATGATTATCCACAAACTTATGGCAATCACAGACAATTATTGATAAGGAAAAGCCCAAGGACAATGAATATAATCTGCCTAGCTGCAGAGAATCAATTTTTCATCCCTTAGGATGATTTCTTGTTCCAGTCACTCTTTATTTAGGTGGCTGCCTAGTGATTGCCCTTGCTGCTTAGCAACCACTATTTCCAGCCTTCCCTGAACAACAGGAGTTCATATCGGCACCATCAAGATATTTTTTTTTTATGAAGAATACTTTATTTTTTGTGGAAAATCAACCATGTAAAACACAACTTTCTAATGCATATTGTTCGAAAAAAACTGTTCACACCAGTGCAACACTTAAATTTGAAATTGCAGATTTTGAGTAGCTCAAAACAGAAACGTGGGCATCTTTTAAAAAATCATGCGTATTTGTATATAGGCAGACAGTGTTGGTGAGCCTCTTAGGTCATTTAATTTCCAGCCATCCTCTTGTCATTCCCTTATGAATCAGGTCTCATTATTCCTGTGTTTGTCCTAACAGTATGTATGTGATGAATTTGTCTGCCATTCCAGAATGTTAATATTTCACATCATTCTACAGAAGCAGCGACAACCAGCTCAATCTTATTTAGATGAATAGGCATGGGAGGTATGAACTGAAATTAGTCAGAATATGGTGATTCATCAGAAAATCAATCAGTGTAAAGGTCACTAATTTCTCCAAATGATTTTTAGTCTGCTTTGCAGTCTGTCTGGGTTTAATTTTCTCTATTAAATTATCTTGGGTATGCACAATGATTAAATCAGTAGCACTTGGTATAATTAATTCCTGATATTAAGACTATTGTAGATTTTCCTTTTATGCTCCTGGCTTTGTCTATAGATTGATTCTCACCTGTATTAGGAACCTTGACTTACCTGCTCTGTTGGACAGGAACTTGTCTTCAGGATGCTGGTCAAAGTGAGCCACTCAATTTTTCCAATCCTTGGATTTCCTGTTTGTGAAATGGGATAACACCAACACTCAATGTAACTTTAATTTTTTTCAAATCCTAATTTTAATGATGGTTCTTAAATGCTTTAACCTCCTTTAGCCCATCACCCTCCAGAGGTAGTAGAAAAGAAAGGGTATTGGGGAAGTGGACCTGTTTAGAAATGGTTTTTATTTTTTTGAGCAACTCCTGTCTGTGTTGAGAGGAAATAAGCACGTTCAGTTTACAGGTCAGCAGTGGCAGCTCAGTCCACTCTCAAACCCTTCACAGATTCACCAACAGTCCAGTTCGGTAGAGTTGGGACAGCAAACATGAATCAGCAGCAGTGGCATGACCTAGAGACAGCCAGGCCCCACCCTTTGCAGGAGTCTGCAGGAGGGATCAGGGCCAACAAGAATGCCAGGAGAAGGTCTCAGCTGTGCCTTTCTCAGTTCAGCAGAGACAAGTATTGCCCAACTAGCTCTAAAAGGAAACCCAGCCCAGCCTCCATCACTGTTCATCAAGTCCTTTATTATACTCCCTCCAAACATCACATGTCCTCCTCGGGTATTGCCTCAGCATGTGAGTCTCTCTCAGCTGATGTCACTCTGCCAATCAGCCCAAGTCCTAGGAAGTGGCAAGAAGCTGCAGCGCACCACCAGAAGATTCTTTGGGGCGTTTCTCTCTATGGAGCCCCAACACATGGAGCTCAGCTACACAATGTAAGGTGGACCAATACATGAGTGTCATTAGTGAAGGATACTTCATGTATCCTTTCACATGCTTGCTTTAGCAGAACATCCTTTTACCTGTGTCTGATTCAGTGAAACATTCCTTCATGTGTTTGCCTTAGCAGAACACCATCCAACACAACTGACTTTCCAAAGAACCCTTAAGTTTCCACTTCAGCCGGGCAGTGGTGGCGCATGCCTTTAATCCCAGCACTTGGGAGGCAGAGGCAGGAGGATTTCTGAGTTCGAGGCCAGCCTGGTCTACAAAGTGAGTTCCAGGACAGCCAGGGCTACATAGAGAAACCCTGTCTCGAAAAACCAAAAAAAAAAAAAAAAAAAGTTTCCACTTCAACCTGTGGCCCAGGACACTAAGACTCCAATGACTACTTGAAGTATTTTAACAAAATGGCTGAAAGATGGATGAGGTCAAAAGTCCACAAAGCATGGGAAGACTTGGGAAAGTGCTGCCTGTATCTGCACAGGCCAAATCAAATGAGCAGATACTGAGAATTTCAAGTTTCTTTCTTCTTTTAGCTCCTTGATTCACCCCCAGCTTCCAAATCCTACACTCACCATCTGCACAGATCATTTCAGTGTTCATTAAACAATGAAATTCCTTTTTCTTTATGCTTATCTTTGACTGGGGCATTCTAAGAAATACTCAGGTAATATGGAGAATGCAGAGATCAGAAAAGTTTGGTTTGTTCTTTTGAGTTTTTAAGAGCATGTGTCTGATCGGAAGTCAGTTGAATAGACTAGGATCATCATCATCGTCATCATCATCATCATCATCACATCCATCAGCTGCTAAAATTTTCTGAAATTTCAGGGTTGGTTGAAGAACATCACCAGGGAATCAGTTGTACCTCTGCAATATTATGTTTTTCTCTTTTCTATCCAACAAACAGTACTCCATTTCCCCAGAGAGCTCTGACTTCACCATTGACAGTTCTGGGGCAATTTCCACAGCAACAGATTTGGATTTTGAGAGAGACATGAGAAGGTAATGAATGCTGTGCTTGGTTTTCTCTGGAGATACTCGTCCTTTGGTTGGAAGGTCCTCTTTTGAAAAAAATTGCTTTTAATGTGCTCATCACACAAAGATGCCCTTGGTACTGTCTTAGAAATAGAATTAGTACCCATTTGTAACTGCCATTGCTGCTTTGGGCGTCTTGGAGATGCTTGCTGTGCCACTTGCTTTCATCACAGTGAAGATTATTTTGGTAGTTGTGTTTGTACCCTGCCAGGTAAGTTGACAGGTTGCCTCTCCAGATACCAGTAATGCAGAATTGCTTTTTAATGTAATAACCAGAATTTTTAAAATTTAGCACACTGCTGCTTTCTTATTCATCTGCATCAGCTAAGCAAGTCATCATGGGTTGAAGTTAGCATTTTTATTTTTATAATGGTTTAATGCTTACCCTTTTCAATTATATAATTTGTATCAAAGTGCTTCCTAGGAAAAGGAAGTGGACTCTGAAGTCATCCCAATAAAATTTCTCCTGCCTTTCATAAGGGAGTCTTTGCTACAATGAAAGTTGAGAATGGAAAATATTCAAAGCAGTTTCCTGGAAAAACAAAGTCCCAGCAAAAACTGGCTGCCCACACATCATATAGATCAGGTCCCACTGCAGGAGATTTAGAGTCCACAAACAAATCATCAAGACAATCATCAGGTTGGTGCTGGGGATGTAGCCCATGAGGTAGACAGTTTCCCTAATGCACATGGGTTCTTGTATTTTGCTCCCCAGTACTGCATGAAACAGAAATCCTACTCTACACCCATATTCTCAGTACCAAGGAGGGAAGACAGGAAGATCACAATCTCAAGATCATCTTTGAGGACATAGTGAGATCAAGACTAGCCTAAGCTACATGAAACTATCTTAAACCAAAACCATCATACCCTAGATATTTATAAGTCTTAAGATCTGTTAGCTAATGAAAATTAATTGAAGTTTGGGAAAGGAACATTTTTCTGGGTTCTAATGAAAGCTTTCTTTTTGTTTGTTTGTTTGTTCTTATTAACTCTGAAATCAGAGGAAAGAAGATAGAAACTGGGAGCACTGATTCCAGAATGGGAGTACTAATGGCTGCGTGGCCAAGATGGCAGTTTATTCCCTGTCCCTAGAGCATGTGCTTCCTTCTATCTCTTTCTTGCTGCAGAGTTAGTTGCTTGCGTTGCTGAGTTGACCTTTACTGAAATAAGGAAAATTTTGAATAAGAACTGATTTTCATCAATTCTTTTTCTTGTTAGCAACCTTTGTTTTGTAGATGATGTGTGGCAGGGAACACATGTCACGGTGTACTTGTGGAGGCCTGAGAACCACACTGTGAAGTGAATATCCCCTTCCACTGTTGCTTGAGTTCTAGGGATCCAGCTCGGGTAGAGGCAAGCAACTTAACCATAGAACCATCTCACTAACCCTGATTTAATTCTTCAGATTGTTGATTTTTAAACTTAAAAAAAAATCAAAATCCTTTTCTTGAAAGGAGGAATAGGCCATGAAATCACTTGCTTGAATCCTGATGAAGATGCTAGGAAGGATCACCGTGGCCCCGCCCTCTTGTCATCACCCAGCCATTCCAAAGTGAAATCCGAGTTATCATGCTATGAATACTGCCCCTGCCATTTCCCCATTGTTGTCCTTAAGACTTCTCAGAATTATAGTATTTTGAGATAGGGTCTGATTTTGTGGTCCTAACTGGTCTGAAACTCACTATGTACACCAGCTAGACTTTAACTCCAGATAGCGCTGGAATTAAGGGGATATGCCACCATGCTCGGCTAGAATTATTTCTTGAAATGTCTTCAGTTTTTGGGGTAGATTGGCTTTTTGTTTTTCATCAATAATTTCCCTATAAACCATCAATTTCTTGTAAGAGAAATTTTGAAATAAGAATTTGAGAAGTGGTGACACATTGGTCTGGAAAAAAGGAAGATGCTTGTTTTGGTGTCAATTACTGGTATATTTCAAGTTTAATAGGTTTTTTTTTTCCTGAAGAAAGTATACCTTACTATTTGCCTAGAGCTGGAGTTTGTTGGGATGAAATCTGAACAGCACTAGGGAAGTTAGTAGTCATGATCACAGGGGATCACCATCTAGGGATGAGAGTGGTCATCACTGAAGAAGGATGACTTCTCCTCCCCTCATCTCTGTGAAATAAAACCTCATGAACTGTGCTACCATCCTGATGTTACAGTGACTAATTTGTTTTGAAGACATCTTCCTGTTTTATTTGTTTTTTTGTTTGTTTGTTTGTTTTAGGTCTCTTACAGCCTTGTAATCTCTATTCTCCTACCTCAGCAGGATGGCAGGATAGCAAGTGTGTCCTACCACACTGGACTACTCCTAAGATGTTGTCCTTGGCACCCATTAGTTTATAATAAAAGAAATCATTGTTTAAAGGATACAAATCCATAGCCATTAGTGGTTTTTGTACAGAATGCTAAAGAATTTCCATAGCCTCCCATCCCCCCTTTTATAGGAATTAACAAACTTTAAAGAAGAAATTTAAACACTTCAGGAATTTGTGTGTCATCCTTATGCAGGGGCCATGATAATCTCCGTAATGTTTCAACTTCAGTGTATGTAGTGCCAAAGCTTGCACTTGCCACACAGTTTAAAAGTTCCCAGAGCCTCTTCTGTCAGTTGATTTGATTCATTTGTTTCTTTACAAAGTGTTAGCCATTTCCAATTGCTAAGATAACTGGGAGTACTGATCTTAACTAAAGGAATCAATTGCTGCTTCTGGTCAGTAAAGTCTGATAGATCCTGCTTTGATGGAAGTCTGCTGTTTGCCAGGAAGTTTTAGCTGTCTTTTTTGTGCCTGTGCCTTTAGTTTTTCACTGATTATTAAAGTCGTTGATCCTGGAGGCCTGTTTGCTACTGGAAATCTAAAGATTTTCCTCATTAATGTCAATGATAAGGACCCTACTCTTGCCTGCAGGTAAGGAACGTATTACTTGATATGACCTTGAAAAGTTAGTCTTTCCTTCCTTCTTTTTTCTTTTTAGCTGAGAATGAAGCAATCTAACAAGCATTGTATAAATAACCAACACAGGAAAAGAGTCCACAAAAGGCTTACTTAAAACTGAAACTAAAGATAATTTTAAAGCATAAAAATATATTGAAACTGAAAGAGAATAAGGTGTTATTCATGTAATGCATCCTTAATATCTGAGTTGTAGTTTAGCTATTATTTTTCTTGAGGGAGATTCTAGTCAGTGTTGTAATTAGTTTACAGAAGCACAGTGAGGTCAGCAGCTCTATAAAGCTAGCATGTACGCAGAAGCATAAGAGCACAGTGGTCATGCATAAGAGCACAGTGGTCATGCATAAGAGCGCAGTGGTCATGCATAAGAGCACAGTGGTCATGCATAAGAGCGCAGTGGTCATGCATAAGAGCACAGTGGTCATGCATAAGAGCGCAGTGGTCATGCATAAGAGCACAGTGGTCATGCATAAGAGCACAGTGGTCATGCATAAGAGCGCAGTGGTCATGCATAAGAGCGCAGTGGTCATGCATAAGAGCGCAGTGGTCATGCATAAGAGCACAGTGGTCATGCATAAGAGCGCAGTGGTCATGCATAAGAGCGCAGTGGTCATGCATAAGAGCGCAGTGGTCATGCATAAGAGCGCAGTGGTCATGCATAAGAGCGCAGTGGTCATGCATAAGAGCGCAGTGGTCATGCATAAGAGCGCAGTGGTCATGCATAAGAGCGCAGTGGTCATGCATAAGAGCGCAGTGGTCATGCATAAGAGCGCAGTGGTCATGCATAAGAGCGCAGTGGTCATGCATAAGAGCGCAGTGGTCATGCATAAGAGCGCAGTGGTCATGCATAAGAGCGCAGTGGTCATGCATAAGAGCGCAGTGGTCATGCATAAGAGCGCAGTGGTCATGCATAAGAGCGCAGTGGTCATGCATAAGAGCGCAGTGGTCATGCATAAGAGCACAGTGGTCATGCATAAGAGCACAGTGGTCATGCATAAGAGCACAGTGGTCATGCATAAGAGCGCAGTGGTCATGCATAAGAGCACAGTGGTCATGCATAAGAGCGCAGTGGTCATGCATAAGAGCGCAGTGGTCATGCATAAGAGCACAGTGGTCATGCATAAGAGCGCAGTGGTCATGCATAAGAGCGCAGTGGTCATGCATAAGAGCGCAGTGGTCATGCATAAGAGCGCAGTGGTCATGCATAAGAGCGCAGTGGTCATGCATAAGAGCGCAGTGGTCATGCATAAGAGCACAGTGGTCATGCATAAGAGCACAGTGGTCATGCATAAGAGCACAGTGGTCATGCATAAGAGCACAGTGGTCATGCACACACGCTCTGCAGCAGACAGGCTTGTGGTGTGACCCTCTCTGTACTAACCTGCTGTTTACTTCTGGTTCTTTATTTTATTCAAATATTAGTTTTCACATCTATCAAATAGAGATGAACATGGTCCTGAATGTCTAGGGGAATGCCTTCAGGGAAGAAAGAGTAACCCATAATAAGCCTTAGAATTTTGTGTAAACTGTAGCTAAGCTATCAGTGTGTGGTTGAGATACTTCAGTCATAAATATGGTTTTCATTGTGCCACCACACCAGCCAGTCTATATGTGTTCAGCACCACGAGGATAGAAAACACAGCTTGTACCACGCCAATAATATTTTCTTTTATAACAAGCTTGTTCAATATTGAAAACGGTGTCTTGAGTGTTACCTACACAAACTCAACTCTGCACCACAAAGTCAACATCACATTGGATGAAGAAATTCCCGTTGGGAAGATGATTGCAATGTGTCAGGCAACTGATGAAGATAACCTGGGAGATTTAACCTTTGGGCTAGATACAGTGGATGATTATTTTGCAGTGGACAAAGGTAGGTTTAAGCAATTGTATATCTGTCTCCCCGACACACGTGGTTTCTAGAGGGGTGTGAGGGAGACTTTGGAAATGTCCAATGAGTAATTCTACAGGGTCGGCATCATACTTATTCCTCTAATACATATCTCTTCATGACTGTTATGGATATTATTAACTTTATACTTTACATGCCTTTTTCACACATTTTCTTAGACCTAACTCAACTTTATTCTACTTCAAGGCCAAATATTTGTGAGGGAGAACCTGATTTGACTTGGTAGAGTTGTCTTTCTTTTTCTTGTTTTTTTTATTTTTGGTTTTTTGAGACAGGGTTTCTCTGTAGAGCCCAGGCTATCCTGGAACTCACTCTGCAGACGAGGATGGCCTCAAACTCAGAAATCTGCTTGCCTCTGCCTCCCGAGTGCTGGGATTAAAGACGTGCACCAACACTGCTCCTGGAGTTGTCTTTCATTTCTATTTAATCATGCCTTCTGGGGTGAGGCAGTGTAATACCGACTCCATGTAGTAAACTTTGTTCTAACTGTCTGTCTTGGAATCTGACTGCTTCATTGCTTTTTTTCCCCCACAAGTCCAAGGTTGGAGGATTTGTATACCAAGTCACGAATAGCAGACTTTCTTCATGTACAATTTACAGTGGCTTACAGAATTCTTCAGTGATGTGAGGCTCTTGTTGCTAAAAGTGGGAACTGGCTTGATGACGAACTTTTTTTTTATTATATTTTATTTTTTTAATTTACATTCCAAATCATTTCTCCTTTCCCGTTTCCTCCCTCCCCGAAAGTCCCATAAGCCCCCTTCCCTCCCTCTTTTCTCCATTCAACCCCCTCTTCTTACTCTGTCCTGGCTTTCCCCTACATCCAGTCTTTCCAGGACCAGGGGTCTCTCCTTCCATCTTCTTAGAAATCTATTGATATGCGGATTGTGTCTAGGGTATTCCGAGATTCTGGGTCAATATCCCCTTATCAGTGACTGCATACCATGTGTGTTCTTTTGTGATTGGGTTACCTCACTAAGGATGATATTTTCAAGATCTGACCATTTGCCTAGGAATTTCGTGAATTCATTGTTTTTAATTGCAGAGTAGTATTCCATTGTGTAGATATACCACATCTTCTGAATCCATTCCTCCGTTGAGGGACATCTGGGTTCTTTCCAGCTTCTGGCTATTATAAATAAGGCTGCTATGAACATAGTGGAGCATGTGTCCTTATTGCATGCAGGTAAAGCCTCTGGGTATATGCCCAGGAGTGGTATAGCCGGATCCTCCGGGAGTGTCATGCCCAGTTTTCTGAGGAACCGCCAGACTGCTTTCCAGAGTGGTTGTACCAGCTTGCAATTCCACCAGCAGTGGAGGAGTGTTCCTCTTTCTCCACATCCTCGCCAACAACTGCTGTCTCCTGTGTTTTTGATCTTAGCCATCCTGACTGGTGTGAGATGGAATCTCAGGGTTGTTTTGATTTGCATTTCCCTAATGACTAAGGATGATGAACATCTCTTTAGGTGCTTCTCAGCCATTAGATATTCTTCAGGTGAGAACTCTTTGTTTAACTCTGTACCCCATTTTTTAATAGGGTTACTTGCCTCTCTGGAGTTTAACTTCTTGAGTTCTTTGTATATATTGGATATTAGCCCTCTGTCGGATGTAAGGTTGGTAAAGATCATTTCCCAGTTAGTTGGTTGCCGCTTTGTCTTTTTGACAGTGTCTTTTGCCTTGCAAAAACTTTGTAATTTAATGAGGTCCCATTTGTCTATTCTTGATCTTAGAGCATAAGCTATTGAAGTTCTGTTCAGGAAGTTCTCCCCTGTGCCCATATGTTCAAGGTTCTTCCCTAGTTTCCCTTCTATTAGTTTCAGTGTGTCTGGTTTTATGTGGAGATCTTTGATCCACTTAGAATTGAGCTTAGTGCAAGGAGATAAGAATGGGTCAATTTGCATTCTTCTGCATGTTGACCTCCAGCTGATCCAGCACCATTTGTTGAAAAGGCTATCTTTTTTCCACTGGATGGTTTTAGCTCCTTTGGATGACGAACTTTTATTGGGAGTGTTTTTTCCCTGCCTTTCTTCCCCATGTCATACTGCCATAGATTGCCTCCCAAACAATCTGCTTGTACTCACATTCTGATTTGTATGAACCTCTTAGATTGGCTGCCTATTTTACAGTTAGCTGCTCTGCATTTCCACAAAGTCACTAGTGAGTTTTTGAATTCTCAAATTGGGCCATATTTCTTCTCTGTTCAAAAATCCTCTCAATTTGCTGTTTGCACTTGAAGTTTGGCCCAGACTTCTTATGTTACCACTGGGGCCTGTTTCTCTGGCCCTTAGCTTGTTTTCAACCACTGCTGCCTTCCCCCAGAACTCACATGCTTCCCTGATTCTTTCTTCGTTTGCCTATTATTCTGAGCCAGGAAGTAGACTGTCAGCCTTGAGACCCTGCCCTTGTGTTTTCTAAGCACTTGACCATTAGACATTATTATCTGTAAAAAAATTACATTATAGAGCTCATTTCCATAATAACATAATTTTGGTTTTTCTACACATGCTGAGGGCTGTATCTAAGCTTAGAATATAAATTCCATAAATATGGAGATTTTATGTCATCATACTGAATCTAGTGGCTACAATGCATGCCTGCTACATAGATGACACTCAGTCAATATTTGTTGGATTTAAGTGATGGATGAATAAGATCAAGTTATGTTCTAGCAGCACTTTTTTATTAGTTATATTCTTTATTTACATTTCAAATGCTGTCCCCTTTCCTGGATCCCCCCAACCCGAAAATCCCATAAGCTGTCTCCCCTCCCCCTGTTCCCCAATCAACCCTCTCTTGTTTTCCTGTCCTGGTATTCCCCTACACTGAGGCCTTGAGCCTTTCCAGGACCCAGGGCCTCTCCTCCCTTTGGTATCTAACAAGGCCATCCTCTGCTGCCTATGTGTCTGGAGCCATGGGTAACTCCACGTGTACTCTTTGGTTGATGGTTTTGTCCCTGAGAGCTCTGGGAGGACTGGGTGACTCATATTGTTGTTCCTCCTATGGCACTCTAGCAGCACTTTAATCTTTGGTTCTCTCTGCAGGGAATCATCTCCCATTTACTGATATTTTCTTCTGTTATGTAACCTTCAAGTCCTAGAAAATTAGAATCTCTTCTAGAGAGACTTCTCTATTCTTCTAAGTGAAAACATTTTTGTTTTCATACCCATTAGCATAAATATGATTAATAGCACATTTCAGTGATAAGTAACTTAACACTGTCCATGCACTTTTAATCAGCTCCCTAATTTTAGAGAATAGGACATATTTTTTACTTTCTCTTTTCTGTAGCTATACATGTAACAAAGTAATTTTAAAAAGGACAGTCTGGACCCACTGAGCAGTATGTGCTGTTTTGTTACAGAGAAGGGGACCGTGGTTACAACTAACCATCTAGATGTGGAGAAGACTGGGTTTGCAAGTGCTCTGTCCTTCTCTATTACGGCATGTGATGGTGATCAGAGGTGTGCAATGATTCCAGTGGCTACCTACATTCATGGTATTAATGACAACCCTCCTTTCTGTGATCAGTATCTGATTAGGTGAGCAGGCAATAGGCAGAAGCAAGAACTCAGATTGGGCAGAGAGAAGGGAGGACTGTTGTATTTATCAGCTCACTATGAGATGTGGTTGATCAAGTTTAATCTTGGTTACTCAGAAATGTTCCTCACAAATAGTCTGGTGATCCTTTTGTGACTGAAAGTTAAGTTTACAAGATCTGAAAGTGAAATCTGCGGTTGTAATGGTTCTACTTCTGTCATGATTAATGGAAACCCTTCTGTTTTGCTTTGTAAAATGGCTGCCAATGGATCTCTTTGAAGAAAGGCTATGAAGAATTAATGGACTAAGTTTTGGGACTGTTTCAGCATAGTGCTGAGCAGATGCTATCATATAATAAATACCCTTATCGTGCATCTGAGATGATCACCAGAAACCCTTACCACTGAATAGATTTTCTGGTTAAAGATTTTGTTCCTATCTCAGTAAAATGTTTGCCTAGTAAGAACAAGGACCTGAATTCAGTGCCCATGATGCACATAAAAAAGCCATGTGTGGTAGCAAGCTTTTGGATACTTAGCCCTTGAGGATGGAGTGGGGGAGACAAGTAGGTCACTGGGACCCACTGGCCGGGCAAACAAGCTTATTTAGAAAGTTCCAGACCAGTGAAGAAAGTATGTCTAAAAACAAAACAAAACAAAACAACAACAATCAAACAAAATAGTGGACAGTCCCTAAGGAACAGTACCCTAGAGTGTACACTCATGTACCTGCATCCCCGCATGTACCGGCACACAAAGCACAAACACACAGACTTTGCCCTTGATTTTAAAAAATGTAACCTGGTTCATACGCCATACATTGTATAACTTTCTAAGTGAGAACATAGTAAATCTCCATATTTAATCCACTAACAATGGAAGGAAAATGATCTGACACTGTGGCTAAAGTTTTGATGCAAAATGTTTCATGCAGGGATAGGACTTAATGCTAAGTAAGTGATAAAGAATTCCAAGTTTCAGAACTGTTGACTTTTGAGATGTGGAGAAGAGGTCTGCATGTCTTTCCATGTGGTTATTCTGCTCTTTCTTCTCTTCCCCCACACCCTGGCCATCTGCCTGAGAACCCATATTTTCTGTTTCTCCTGTTATCTCTCTCCTTCCTTAAGACCTTCTGTTGCCTCTAACCTCCCTCTTTATTCGTGGCCTATACCTCCATCACTCTCCCATACAAGAAGCTAGGAGAGTCACATGAGAGAGAACATTTGTCTTTCTGAGACTGGGTTACCTCACTTAATATAATAATTTCCACATCAATGTATTTCCATGAAATTTACATAATTTTATTTTTATTTACAAATGATTATTCTACCAGGTATATGTACCACATTTTTTTATTCATTCATTAGTGGATGTACATTGAGACTGCTTTCATTTCCTAGCTATTGTGATGAGAGTAGCAATAAATCTGGATGTGCAAATATCTCTGTAGTAGGATATAGAGATCTTTGCTCAGAGGTAGCTGAGTCAGGTAGTAGTTCTATTTTCAATTTTTGAGGAACTTATTTATCCAATAGCTATACCAGATTACACTCCTAGGAAATAGTTTCCTACATGATACTCTAAGGAGGACCTGTCTGCTCCAGGATTATCAAGGCACATACATAGACCTTAATCAAAAGTAGTGGATGTTTAAGGGATAGGCAATGCATTATAAGAGAATGCCTATATACATTGATTTTTCTTCTTGAACAATTAAACAGGTACACAGGCAAGGAGGAAATTGAAAAAGACACAGTTGTTGCTAAACTCTCATGCCATGACCTTGACAAACCTCCTGACACAATTCATTATGCTCCAAGCTCTGGCCCTGTAGGTTCTGGATGCCTATTTGAACAAGTGCCAGATGCCAAAAATTTCATTCAGGTGAGTCCCAGTGGCTGTTATTCTAGGATCTTTTCCAAGGAAATGGAGTCATGTCATGGCCAATTGGATCAGTATGAGTAGGTTCCAAAGGAGGAGTCCTGATGTAGTAGAGGAGAATTCTGGGCTCCTCTGCTGTCTTACCTGAAGGCGCTTGGGTAAGTACTTTTGTTTCTGCCATCAGTTTCTCCTTTTATAATTATCATAAAACAATTCACTTTCTACTCAGCTGGGGAAATCAGAAGCTAAGAACACATGCTGATTTCCTTAGAGATCAGTCTGTACAACAGCATGTGTTACGATGGCTTGCTCTCCTGGCACTGGAAGTCAGTGAAACCAGCTCCTCTTCAATTCAGTCAAACTTTCTACTGGCAGAGTATGATGACTGTAGGTTCTTTTCTTCCTCTACTCATGATTTTGCCTGACAAAATTCTTTTTCCTAAGCCCCAATTTCCATGGCATTTATTTCAGAGTGTCAATCTGTGATAGCTTCCATAGTTCCTTACCCCGTGCCTCGGTATCACCAACTACCCTCATCCCATTCCTGCTATTAGCCAGAAAATATGACTGAGAAAGCTACAGATGAACTCTTTCTTTCTCTTATTCTGATCCACCAATTTTTTTGACAAAGTCTATAGCTATAAGACAAGTTCTTGCATGACTGTGAAGTTTGGACATTTGGTCACAGAACCAGGTACATAGTAGGTAGATACTCATTTTATATTTTGTAATACAAACCTGAGGTGTCATTATTTAGGCATGCCTTTCCACACAATGTTCATTCAAAATATTTCAATGTTTTGCCTATGGCAGCACAATTAGCATGCAGTGTAGGTTATGATCTATATAGTCTTCTATGCTGGAACATTCCCTCAAAAATTAAGTTATTCTGGAAGGGACTATGGTATCCTGTTGTTCCACCAAAATGCTCATTTATATATTTTAGCTGCTGCTGGACTCACACATTCTGAAATGTCATCCTAGGAAATAAAAATAGCCAAACACTCAGGGTTTTCAGATTGACTTTTTAAAGCATGCACATTAGAAGTTTTGGTTCTGGGCTGCCAGTGAGATGGTTCATTGGATAAAGGTAACTGCTTGGCTATTTAAGTTCCATCCCAGGTATCTGCAATGTGGAAAAAATGGACTCTTGAAAGTTATCTGACTGCCATACACAAATCATAGCATATCTGTCTCTGTCTCTGTCTCTGTCTCTGTCTCTGTCTCTCTGTCTCTTTCTGTCTCTCTCTGTCTGTCTCTCTGTCTCTCTCTATGTTTCTGTCTCTGTCTCTCTCTCTCTCTCTTACCCACATACACATAAAACAGATTAAAAAATTAATTTTCTTAAATAATTTTGTTCTATAAGGTTACCAAAGAGTTGGATTATGAAAACCCAGAGGTGGTTGCAGCAGGACACACGTATGAAATAATGATTTCAGTGTTTGATGACCTACATCCATCTCATACAGGTAATCATTATAGACTGTTGAAGGTTGGTCAGTGTACTATCAGCATTCAACACATTGGAGGAATGAGATGGACTGATGGTGGGAATTTCCATCACTGGAAAGACTTTACATCTTTTAGCAGCATATTAAATAACATATAATTCTTATATCATGTTCTGGCTAAAGATCTTGGCATTAAAAAATGCAAGAGGGTATGAGTTCTTGTTTTGATTCTTGTATATATATATACAATATATATATTTATATATATATTTATATTGTATATAATATATACATATAATATATATATATAATATATATTTATATTGTATATAATATATAATATATATTTTTTTATATGTATCAATTGATCATATATATATGTATATATATTTGATTTTTTATGCTAAATAATACCAAATACATCTGACTTGGAAAGAGCTTGATATCAGGCAATCTGTATAGCCCACACATATAAGTATTTGTTGTCTTAAATACATTTTAATTGAATGATATTGTAAGACATAATGCTGTTATTAAAGCAAACAATGAGCTACTTGACAATTTCTACAGTTCCTGAACCCAAAGAATGTGTAGGGCATGGCTACTGCTCTCTCACAAAATGTCATGTCATAACTTTTCCACCATATTGTGCTAGCCTATGATAAATAAGCCTCTGATGCCGTGAGATTCAGTTTTCCACGTCTGCATGAATATAAAATTCTGGGCACTTAGAGATTTAATAGTTGCAATTTTGCTTACTGTGAACTACTATTCTTTTGACATGTTTGAATCAGGTGCTAAGGATCCAGAGCAGAATGATTAGGAGTTGGTGTGTTATTTGAGCTGCCTGATTCCTAGTTTTGGTAAAATGAAAGTGTACATTAAGTTTCCTAAGGGCTTGGTTCTTGTTCAACAATTACACATCAGCAATTTTAGACTTTCTTGGAGGGGGTATGGGCTATAGAGAATTGTCTGTGGATATTCTCAGAATTGCCAAGTTACAAGCATCTCTCCATTACTGATAAATCAAAAGTCATTGGAAGAACTTTAAGTTTAATCATAGAAAGGTACTGTCTGGTAATGAAAAACCTAGAATAAGGGCACAGTTGGATTTTGTTCTCTTGTGAGAACTGTGAATCATTGCTGGTGGTTGCCTTGATCACTGGGTTGAGCTGAATTCTGAAACAAATAAGAAAGAGTATATTGTCTTTCATGTATGTAGAAGAGTGGAATTATAGAAGACATTCATGTGTTTACATCCAAATAGTGCTTAAGTCTGAACTGTAATCAATACACCTAGGATGCTTTCAGTCCGTCTTGACTCAATGATGTAAAAATTTTAGTTGAGTTATTATGATTGAATATAAAAGGTACCCCACAGGATTATGTTTGAACACTTTATCCCCAGATGGTGACACTGTTTTAGGTGGTTGTGGCACTTCTAGAAAGTGGTTGTCACTGGAGTCACTGGCAGTGTGTCATGGGATTTATATCTTGACCCTACTTCCTGCTGTCTTTCTGTTTCCTGATCTGCCGAGCATGAGCAAACATCTCATGAGCAAACATCCTCTACTTTCTCTTGCCACACATTCCCAGCTTTAACCAAGAGTCAAAATCCTTTCTCTGTTAATTTCCTTCTTTTGATTATCTTTATTCCAGTGATCAGGAAAGTAGCTAACACAGTGGCGAAGTTAAAATGGTGGTTTGTAGGCTTACACAGCTACTGGGATAAAATGCTGTTTTGGGGACAGGAATCAAAACATGACATTTTGCCCAGAAGTATTCTTGAATTTTCTTTGAAGCTATTGGTAGAACATCATAAAGAAGTCTATCATATAGTCCAAAGTGACCTTTTAGGATGGATTTTTTTTTCTTGTAGCTAAATAAATTGCCCATTTCACCAGATTTGAACCTTTCTTGAACAGGGCAGCGATAAAACATCTTTTTCAGTAAGATATCTTCTCTGATTTTCACTGGCCAACATATTCATAGAAATTGCTCATAAAATATGCTTACAACATTGCATGCTTCACTCCTTCTGTTCTATAGGCCTGCTAATTCACACAATTTATGGTCTTTGTGGATGCAATAAAAAAATCATAGTATGGTAGAGCTGTAAAGAGCACTTGCTGTTGCAGCATATACATTTTTATGTTTTGATTTATTTTATTTATTGAAAGAAATATATGGGTCTAAAGTAAATTATTTGTTTCTGTAGTACAGCATGCTTTAAATGTCTTAGGGATCATGCTTACTATTGAGATTGTTATGAAAGATGTAGAGGCTATCCTTGAAAGTAAATATAGTAGCATATGCTAGAAGCTAAAGCATGCCAATAAGTCTCTGAAATAAAGGTCATATAGATCTCAGACTGAATTTTACTATTTGATGTATGCCACACAGAGTTTTGGGAGAGGCAATATACTAGAATTCTTTTGAACATGACAATCTGCTAAAGGAGAAGTTCATGGCCAACCAAGTCTAGGAAGAATGCCTGCCTGAAGATTCAAAATAAACACTAGCATAGCAGGAACCCAAAGAAATCTTGCCATAAAAACCTCTTAATTTTTATTTAATTGAGGACTTAGTATTTGGCACATTCATATCTCAGAGATGTTAATGGCCAGTATAGCTTTTTCTGGCATCTACTCCTTTGTAATGTTAGAAATTTCACCTTTGTAATATTAGATCATGAACTTAGTTCTGTTCATCTCAGTCTCTTTCCTGTGAAACTGTGGCAGTAATACCATTGTTCCAGTTAGTGTCTTGCATATGATATTCTAATTTTACTTTAAAATATTTCCCTGCTTTCAAGTTTCTTCCTTTTTTGTTTTAATATCAAAATATTTCTTTTCAACAACTCTCTATTAGGCTACCTTAGCTTGTTTGCCCAAAGCACAGAGTTCCTTCTTTTACTGATAATGTGCAAAAATTGTAAAAAATCCTTAGTTTATTGTTACTACACTTAATGATTTGGTTGTATGTGTGTGTGCAGCGGGGTAGGCCATGCCATAATATGCATGTGGAGGTTAGAAGATAATTTGCTGGTGTGCATTCTCTCCTTCCATCATGTGAATCTTGAGGATTGAATCTAAGCCATCAGGCTTGGGATCAGGCACCTTTACCTACTGAGCAACCTGGCTGGCCAGTGATAATTCCTTCCAATGGAAGAATTGTTCCAAAGAAATTTGTGATAACTCTCTTGTAGATAATATGTACTTATGCATAAATTTATTATATTACATATATATTAATAAAATAAAATATTAAACATAGTACCTTAGACAGTTTTGCTAAACTGTTTTGGCTAGCCACAGAATTTATCTGTATATCGTCTTATGTTCCTTGTAGCTGTCACACATATCTGATAAGAAGTAACAATGAGGGAAGATTGACTCATGGTTTGAAAAGATATAGACCACTAGGGGATAGTAAAGGTGGCAGTAAGAGTTGAATGAAACCAATTTCATTGCATCCTCACCTTTGTAGCAGAGACTAAACAGGAAGAGGAGCTGCGTTATAAAACCTCACTCCTCCATCCCTTTCATCCAAGGAAAATCCTCTTTCTAATGGTCCTACAGCCTTCCCTAATGGCACCATCACCTGGTAACCAAGTGTTTTAATACATGAGTCTTGGAAATACCAATCATTTGGAGCAAGAGAGACTTCTGATGTAGTTTCATAATCTTTTGCTAATTCCAATACTGGGGACATATTTCAGTAGTTTGTAGAGTATATCAACAAAAAGGTATTAATTTGCTGTTCAATTTTACAGTGACTGTGACAATCCTTGTGAAGATTGCTCCTGACAATGATTTCAGTCCCAAATTTCAAGCCTCACACTATGTATTTTCAGTTCCAGAAACATCAGGAGGTAATAATATTCTAAATTATTTAACATTAAAGCATACACAAGAAAACATATACCCAGATGTCTACTGAGGAGCTGATGGAAAAGGAACATGAGCATTTATAGAACATAAGCAGTTATAGGAGTGTGGTTGGACATAAGATATTCAGAAGAGTTTCTCATCATTTGTGATGCTCTCAACGTCATCCTGATGACCTCCCAAAGGCTACTTTGAGATTTGATGTCAGTTTTAGGGTTTGTTTTTGTTGTGAACAAATGCACGCTATTGACTTTACTTAATTTCTTATTCTTTGACTCCAAACTGTGACTAAGTGTCATGAAGTAGGAATAGTGTGGTTTTTATCTATACAATCCAAATTGCATGCCCAACTATGGTCAAGGTTTTAGGTCTAAAATCAAGATGAAGGCTTAGTTTCTATCTCTGTTCTAAATTAGATATGTGTCAGGAAATAGTGGTTAACCTCATTTTATTTGGAAAACACAACAATGGTAATAGTTGCAATTTTGTCATCTAAGATGGGAACATATTCCTTCCTCAGACTCTCTGGATAGTGAGTCCTCCAGGCTTGACCTGAATACTTCAAGCAGCAGGACTGACTGTGACCTGAAATCAAGTCAAACTGCTTTGTAAGCACATCATATTGTAACAGAGAGACCATGAGTACAGATGTCATAGGAAACTGGCTTCAAACCTGTCTCTGCTACAAGATGTTAACGATATCAACAACTCACTTATCTATGTACATTTGATGGTTTCCTTATAAATTCATAATAACAAATTTTATAGTATATAATATTTGGAGTAGTAAATTTTGCTCATTTCTTAATAAATAAATGTACTTCCTAAAATAGAAACATCTAAAATAAAGTCTCCATGCCATTTTGGTATGTTGAAACTAGTATTTTACTTAACAGATGAGGTATATCTTTGATATATATAGGGGTAAGGTTTTCATTTGTTTTAAATTATTTCAGCAAAAGAAATGGGCCATTAGCTCCTTTGTCAAAGATCAAGTGACCATAGGAGTGTGGATTCATTTCTGGGTCTTCAATTCTGTTCCATTGATCTACATGTCTGTTACTGTACCAATACCATGCAGTTTTTAACACTATTGCTCTGTAGTACAGCTTGAGGTCCGGGATACTGATTCCCCCAGAGGTTCTTTTACTCTTGAGAATAGTTTTAGCTATCCTGGGTTTTCTGTTATTCCAGATGAATTTTTGAATTGCTCTTTCTAACTCTATGAAGAATTGAGTTGGGATTTTGATGGGGATTGCATTGAATCTGTGTATTACTTTTGGTAAGATGCTCATTTTTACTATATTAATCCTGCCAATCCATGAGCATGGCAGATTTTTCCATCTTCTGAGGTCTTCTTCAATTTCTTTCTTCAGAGACTTGAAGTTCTTGTCATACAGATCTTTCACTTGTTTGATTAGAGTCACGCCAAGATACTTAATATGGTTTGTGGCTATTGTGAAGGGTATTATTTCTCTTCTTTCTCAGCCTGCTTATCCTTGGAGTATAGGAAGGCTTCTGACTTGCTTGAGTTGATTTTATATCCGGCCACTTTGCTGAAGTCGTTTATCAGCTGTAGGAGTTCTCTGGTGGAGTTCTTTGGGTCTCTTAAGTATACTATCATATCGTCTGCAAATAGTGATAGTTTGACTTCTTCCTTTCCAATTTGTATCCCTTTGACCTCTTTTTGTTGTCTAATTGCTCTAGCTAGAACTTCAAGTACTATATTGAAAAGATATGCAGAGAGAGGGCAGCCTTGTCTAGTCCCTGATTTTAGTGGGATTGCTTCAAGTTTCTCTCCATTTAGATTGATGCTGGCTACCGGTTTGCTGTAAATTGCTTTTACTATGTTTAGATATGGGCCTTGAATTCCTGATCTTTCCAAGACCTTTAGCATGAAAGGATGCTGAATTTTGTCAAATGCTTTCTCAGCATCTAATGAGATGACCATGTGGTTTTTTTCTTTGAGATTGTTTATGTAGTGGATTACATTGATGGATTTCCTTATATTGAACCATCCCTGCATCCCTGGGATGAAGCCTACGCGATCGTGGTGAATGATCGTTTTGATGTGTTCTTGGATTCGGTTGGCAAGAATTTTACTGAGTATTTTTGCATCGATATTCATAAGAGAGATTGGCCTGAGATTCTCTTTCTTTGTCGGATCTTTGTGTGCTTTTGGTATTAGTGTAATTGTGGCTTCATAGAACGAGTTGGGTAGTGTTCCTTCTGTTTCTATTTTGTGGAACAGTTTGAAGAGTATTGGTGTTAGGTCTTCTTTGAAGGTCTGATAGAATTCTGCAGTAAAACCATCTGGACCTGTGCTTTTTTTGTTTGGAAGACTTCCAATGACAACTTCTATTTCTTCAGGGGTTATAGGACGGTTTAGATGGTCTATTTGATCCTGATTTAATTTTGGTACTTGGTATCTGTCAAGGAAATTGTCCATTTCCTCAAGATTTTCTAGTTGTGTTGAATACAGGTTTTTGTAGTAGGATCTGATGATTTTTTGAATTTCCTCAGTTTCTGTTGTTATCTCTCCCTTTTCGTTTCTGATTTTATTAATTTGGATACTATCTCTGTGCCCTCTGGTTAGTCTGGCTAAGGGCTTATCTATCTTGTTGATTTTCTCAAAGAACCAACTCCTCGTTTTGTTGATTCCATCCAGTGGAAAAAAGATAGCCTTTTCAACAAATGGTGCTGGATCAGCTGGAGGTCAACATGCAGAAGAATGCAAATTGACCCATTCTTATCTCCTTGCACTAAGCTCAATTCTAAGTGGATCAAAGATCTCCACATAAAACCAGACACACTGAAACTAATAGAAGGGAAACTAGGGAAGAACCTTGAACATATGGGCACAGGGGAGAACTTCCTGAACAGAACTCCAATAGCTTATGCTCTAAGATCAAGAATAGACAAATGGGACCTCATTAAATTACAAAGTTTTTGCAAGGCAAAAGACGCTGTCAAAAAGACAAAGCGGCAACCAACTAACTGGGAAATGATCTTTACCAACCTTACATCCGACAGAGGGCTAATATCCAATATATACAAAGAACTCAAGAAGTTAAACTCCAGAGAGGCAAGTAACCCTATTAAAAAATGGGGTACAGAGCTAAACAAAGAGTTCTCACCTGAAGAATATCTAATGGCTGAGAAGCACCTAAAGAAATGTTCATCATCCTTAGTCATTAGGGAAATGCAAATCAAAACAACCCTGAGATTCCATCTCACACCAGTCAGGATGGCTAAGATCAAAAACACAGGAGACAGCAATTGTTGGCGAGGATGTGGAGAAAGAGGAACACTCCTCCACTGCTGGTGGAATTGCAAGCTGGTACAACCACTCTGGAAAGCAGTCTGGCGGTTCCTCAGAAAACTGGGCATGACACTCCCGGAGGATCCGGCTATACCACTCCTGGGCATATACCCAGAGGCTTTACCTGCATGCAATAAGGAAACATGCTCCACTATGTTCATAGCAGCCTTATTTATAATAGCCAGAGCTGGAAAGAACCCAGATGTCCCTCAACGGAGGAATGGATTCAGAAGATGTGGTATATCTACACAATGGAATACTACTCTGCAATTAAAAACAATGAATTCACGAAATTCCTAGGCAAATGGTCAGATCTTGAAAATATCATCCTTAGTGAGGTAACCCAATCACAAAAGAACACACATGGTATGCAGTCACTGATAAGGGGATATTGACCCAGAATCTTGGAATACCCTAGACACAATCCGCATATCAATAGATTTCTAAGAAGATGGAAGGAGAGACCCCTGGTCCTGGAAAGACTGGATGTAGGGGAACGCCAGGACAGAGAAACGAGAGGGGGTTGAAAAAAGAGGGAGGGAAGGGGGCTTATGGGACTTTCGGGGAGGGAGGAAATGGGAAAGGGGAAATGATTTGGAATGTAAATAAAATAAAATAAAATAAAATAAATAATTTAAAAAAAAAGAAAGAAATTGGCCATTATTCTTTTAAAACTCTACTCCTTCAAGGGCAGGGAGAAATTATGTAATTATATTGTAAGAAATAAAAGGAAGAAAATAATTCAAGCCTGTGAATTAAAACAAACCAATCCAATAAAAATCCCAATGCTTTAATTCCATTCAGCTTGTATATCCTAATAAGGAAGACTAAGGGGTGACTTTGTTGCTTTTCAAAAAAAAATAAAAAATAAAAATTCTGGTACACTGAAAACTGCCGGAACTCAGGATACATCAGAAGTATAACTCATTAGCAGTGGGAAGAAAGGTGTTTGACATCAAGAATCCAGCTACTGGACTCATAAGATGGCTTAGCTAAGAACACATACTCATACTGCTTTTTCAGAGGGCGCAAATTCCATTCCCATAATCCTTGGTTGTTGGCTCACAACTGCCTATAACTCTAGCTCTAGGGGACCTAGCACCTCTGGCTTCTGTAATCACCTATATACATGTGTAAATGATACTCCCACACAGACACATAATTAAAGATATGAATATATATATAATGAATAAAGATAGAAATATTTTAAAAGAATCCTTATATGTGACAGCTTACATGGGATATCAGATATGCACAGAAACCTCATCTCAGCTCTATGATGTAGTTATTATCTTGATTTTACAGATGAGAACTCAAAAGTTCAGAACTTGGTCTATAGTTCATTTCCACAAAGCTCCCATAAGTATATCAAACATTGGATCCATAGACCTTGAGAATATTGAAATATTACATCAAGGAGCTGGGCATGGTGGGACTAGCCTGTAGTTCAATACTTGAGGCCAGCCTGATTTTTCATAGTTAGTTCCAGGCCAGCTTAAAACAGAACAGAACACTACATTAATAGAAAAGGTGTTTTCCCTATTCTGAATTAATTAGCATAGAGCATTCAAATTTATCTAGTAGATTACATGAAAATTATAATTATGGAGTTCTATAATATTTAAAGTAAAAACTGATATAAGCTGTTATAAGCTGAGAGAAATCTATGGAAGGAAGTAGGTGTAGGTAAAGAATTCCTTTATCAGTAGTGACTTAGAATAAACATGGACACTGAATGAGCTGAGTTGCAGGTCACCTGGGAAAATGTACTCCATTTCCAGTATGTTTTGATGAGGTTTGGCAGCATTCAGACTTCCATAATTACTCTATTTAAAATTCAGCTAAAGATGCTCAAGATAACATTTAGAGTTTATTGAAAGGTTAATTTTATACCTTCAGAAGGACATGCTTCCCATCGTACTTAACCAGGTGTTAAATGTGGAAATGATCCCATCATTTTCCAGGTCTGTAAGACAGATTAGTTGTATTGGTTATATCTTGTCCATGACCATGTATCCCTTGTAATACCCTTTATAAATATGATGCCGCCACTCAAGCAACAGACTAGTTCTTTTCTGGAACTGCCATAAGAAGACGCCTTCTTCCCATGAAAGCTCTTCTCCTATTGTTGATATAATAATCTGTGCTCACTGCCTACTTAATAGTTCATTATAAGAGATGAAACTTGATTAAAAGAACATGCCAGATAAGGAAATATTCTTTGAGGTTGAAAATGATGGGGATGGCATATACTCTTTCTTCTTCATCACTGCTCGGTGGAAACACCCAGACATGTCATGTTAAGCTATATATCATCTTGTACCAGATCTTATGATTTAAGTATAAAATGATTGAAGAGTAACCTATCATAGTTGTAATCTATTGCCATAAATGTGCTATGTGCTAAATCCCATACAGATTAGAGTAACATAGCAATAAATATTTCTAGTTTAGACATCCAAGAATTGCATTATCTTTCTGGTCTTTGCTCAAACTTGTGAGACTCAGCTTGTTTTCAGTGCTCTGTCCTGGTGTGGTTGGGATGACCAAAGTGTTTTGGCCCCTCCCCATCCTCTCCTTCTCAGGCTAAACTGAGTATGCTCTTAGAGTGAAGGAAGATGTATAGTCATAACTAGAGTGACTTTTATAAGTATAATCAGGACAGCTTGTGCGTTCATGCATGCACGTGTGTGTGAGTGTGTGTGTGTTAATGTGGCAAGAGAAAGTCAATCTAACTTCACAAATACTTCTCATACCTTTGTGTGCATAAAGTTGACTAATATCTCATTTATTAAAGCAAATCACAAGCTAGAGTGCTAGGGTTGCCTTCATGGCTAGTAGTGGGACACAGGAAGTATAAAGAACTTGGGTATATGAATTTAGTCAATGAACTGTAGTTATTCTTCTGAAAGACTACTGGTGAATATTATTAACCAGAAGTATTGTAAAGCAATTTTTAAATTTGACTATAGAATTAGCAGGCACAGACTTGAGCCAGACTCCATCACAGTTAGTTTTGTGGCCTTGGGAAAATTAACATCACAGGGTCTCAGTTCCTTATGTGTAAAATGGAGGAAGTAGTACTACTGTCATCAGGCTGTTGGGACTGTTCAGTGAGAGAATTATGCAAATAAGAAATAATTCTTACTTAGCATTTACTGTATACCAGGCTTTCCTATTACTCTAAATGCTTCAAGTATTAAATTCAAGTATTTAATTCACCTAGTCTTCACAACTTGGTATGGTAGATTCTGCTATTGCACTTAGTTTACAAAGAAAGAAAAAAATGAAGGTGCCTACAGAATTGTCCATTGTTACACTAGTAAGAGGCTGAGATTTGTACTACACTTGATCTTAGCCAAAAGGCCGAGAAGTGATGAGGCTGAGATTTGTAAACTGAAACTTCTTGTTTCTGAGTCTGGCTTTTGAATGTTATATACCACTTAGCATAATGCTAAGATGAAGTATTAGTATTATAGAGTTGTTTTAAAATTGCTTCATTTGAATGAAACCAGTGATCTACAGTAGCTAGGGATTCCCTGTAAATCTACATGCTATTATGTGGAGTTTTAGTCATCAAACATGCATTATTACCTAAAAGTATTTACATTCTCATCACTTGAAAAAATACAGGTTATCATTTGAAAAATTATAGACATATTAAGTCTTTATGTACATGAGAAAAATAAACTGTAAAACATTACCAGTTTTCTACAAAGTTGGACAAGTGACTGCCATTGATGAGGATCACCCACCAGACTGTCTGACATACAAAATAATCAAGGGAGACAATCAGGCTGTACATAAGTTTTGGATTCATCCCTTCTCTGGAGTGATCGAACTCACCACTCAGCCAGACTATGAGTCAGTGAGGCAATATAACCTCACAGTGGAAGCTGTGGATTGTGACAGAGATCATCCACACACTGCAGTGGCCACAGTGAGTAAAGAGACACAGGCTTTGTGTCCATGTGACTGACCAATGTATTAAGTTCTAATTTATCACATTTATCACAACAGTGGAAGGTAATAGAGAAAACTTGTGAATTTCTTCTATTTCTCAAGTGTTCTATAACGTTTGTATCAACTTAGCTTGGAAGTTTGAATGATGTGGTTTTAGATTTTTCAAAATATATCTTAATAAGGGATCTTAAATGCTTTAACCTCCTTTTAGCCCACCACCCACCAGAGGTAGTGGAAAGAAGAGTTTAATATGACAAAGGAGGATGTTGACCTGTTTAGAAATAGTTCTTTGGGACAATTCCATTATTTGTTGTCAGGATATCAACAGTTCAGTTCACACAAATCAGAAATGGTTGCTTGATCCACTTGGAAACACCATTTACAAATCAGTAACAGCAACTCAATCCAAAAGAAACTGCAGGACTCTATCAATAGGCCTGAGTTTTCAGTCTGCAGAAGTGGCAAGAAGCCAAGGGAACACCACCAGAAGTTCTTTGGTGCATTTCTTTCTATAAAGCCAGTGTAGAAAGGTGAATCAATGCCATGTAGTGGTCAGTGAAGACCAGCATCAGCAGAACCTACAGACCAGCAAATGATGGCAAGGTGAACCAATGCCACAGCACTGTCCACTGTCTGTTAGGTTATACTTATATCCTTTCCAAACATCACATGTCCTCTGAAGTGTCTACTTTAGCAAAATATCACATGCCTCCTTTCCAGGCTTTTTTCCAGAAAAACACCATGTGTCTCTTCTCAGCAAAACATCCTTTCATAAGACAGTTTCCAGAAAAACATCACATGACACAAGTGAGTCTCCAAAGAAACCAGAAATTTCCACTTTAGAATGGGGAAGGAGGAGCTGGCTACCTTCTCTTTCTGGCATATAAGACTTCTCAAAAGGGTAACATGAATATTTTTGGACAAGATGTGAGGTAGTTGATACTTACTTTAACATGTGAAGTGGGCAGTATTATACTCACCTTCACCATACAAAGGAGAAGTTGAGGTACAGAGTTTAGGAAATGTACATAGGTTTAATATAATATTCACAGACCAAGCATTGCCTTGAAGTAGAAGGCAGACTGGATTTAGTGGATGTGTCTACACATTTTTTTTAATAGCAAAGTCAAAGGACTGACTGTTGAAAGATATCAAGAATATATGATGCATTTATTATGGGATATATGTTACTAATGAAGCTGAGGTTTGTTGTTGCACAGCAACCTTCTGTAGTCAGGACTTCTTGAGTTGTAAGACCACCAGCTGATTCTCAGTGTACTTCCTCCTTTTATGTGTGGTTATTGGGTTTTGTCTTACTGTCAGGAAAGTAGATAGGTCTTATGATCTATCTACATCAATGATTAGAATGACTTTCACAGAGCTGAGAGGCTGGAATTATGAGGCTTGGCAGGTTTAGTATGATATTCATGAGAGTGATTTTTAATACAAGGTACTTTAGCCAGTTTTCTTGTAGACACTTGTAACTTCTCCAAATAGTGTTGTTGCATGATGTTTGATTATACTCTGAATGCCAAAATTATGTTGTTTACTGGAGAAGCCTGTTTCTATTTCTGGTATGGCTCAGTCTTAGCACCTTTAATACCTCTGTCTGGAATAAAGACACTCCCTTAGTACACACCTTTAATCCCAAACAATGAAGGTAAAGTTAGTTTATAGAAGGAATCACCCATGTTTGAAAATGATGCCTATTTGAATGGGAGACAAAGTGATGAGTCAGAGAAAGATTTGACAGAATAGGATATGCAAGAGTCTAATAAGAAGAGATGAAGGGAAGTGACTTAAGAGAGAGCAGCTCAGAAGGATGAGGCTTAGACACTGTATAGCCTATTGAGGTTACTCAACTCAAAGAGACAGGTTGAGGTCTGGGTACATGTTCCCTGTCATGTGCCCTAAATCCTCCCTTCAATCCTTCAGGCAATCTATTTTCTATTTCTCACCCATCTCTTGCTAACACTCTTGCTGTGCCCCATTACCTGTATTTGGTTTGATGAAGCTGACTGCTTTCTAGAACCACATCTTTGCTTGTGGACTTGAAATGTGTTAGAATGACTCCTGAAAAAGATCAACTCCTCACTATTCTGGATTAGGCTATAGCATCATTCTCAGGATCCTCATTGCTTGAATGATCTGAACTACCTTTTCACCCCTAGCTTTGTTCTTATTCCAGTTCAACCATTCAATTTTCTTTCTGTCTCTCCAATACATCAAGACTAATACTTATCCTTCAGGGATCACATTATCAACTTAAAAACATAGATGGCTGCTAGTGGGTACATGGTCCAAGAAGGAAGGAGAAATTAATTCTATAGACAGCAGCACAGACATGTGGTGTGGGATACACTATGAGAAATGTGGGAAACCAGGAAGACTGGGAGCAGAGAATCCCATCAATAGAAGAGGTCATAAACTTGAAAGTGAATGAGGCATGGGAACAGTTAGAATGGTAATTGGATGGGTGGAAATTATGCAAATATAGTACACATTATATATACATTATATAATATATTTATATTATATATAAATTCTCAAAAAATTAAAATTAGTTAAATTAAGATTAATTAAAAATAAAAACATGTCTCGGGCTTGAGAGATGGCTCAGCAGGTTAAGCCACTTGACATGAAGCCTGGCAGTCTGGTTTGATCTTCTGGACCCACATGGCAAAAGAAGAAAGCCAACTCTTGACAATTGATCTCTGACATCACACATACTGCCTTGTGTATATGTGTGTGCACACACATACAAACATATGCCCACAAAATAAAGTAGCCAGGTGGTAGTGTTATATACCTTTAATCCTAGAATTTGCGAGGAAGTCTCAGATGGATCTATGTGAACAAGGACAGGCTGGTCTACAGAGTAACTTCCAAGACAGCCAAAGCTATGTAGAAAAACCCAATCTTAAAAAACAAACAAAAATAAACAAATTAATTAAATATAATTTAAAAAAATCTCACATACTAAATACTACACCTAGTTGTATTCAGTCTACAGAAGTAACATTAAGAAATCCACAATTTCCTCCAGAACTTAACTATGTTATTCAAACATTCCATAAAACATTTAGAAAAAGATAATCCTTACAGATGCAGACACAGTAGGGACTCTTCTGCCAATGTTATTGGGAAAATTATTAGTCACTAGAGAGGTGGACAGACAACCTTTCTAAACTGGCTGGCATTTAGTTGATCACTGACATTTTTCAAGCCCTTGATATTTTGATCTTTTCCTATGTAAATCATAGCTTCCTGACTTATGATATTTAATTACAAAAATGTTGATAACACCTCTAATTAAGGTCAGACATACATTGTGCTTGGGGAAACAGTACAGAGAGTCCCTAGTTAAGTTAGAAGAAGCTCCGTCAAGGTGTGTTTGCTACCAATGTGGGCAATTCAGAGAGTCCAGGGCACCTTATCTTCAGAGACAGCATTCTTCAGTGCTACTTTCGCTATAATTTCATAACTGAACTTTCCATAGAGTTCGTATAATGAGCCCAAAAATTCTTCCTAAAGGGGACATAGAATGTCACAGCTGACCCAAGAATAAGAAACCACTCACTAGTGATTGACAGCTAGAATCTATATCTCCAAGTGTATGTCTGCAAACTCAGAAAGTTTTAGACTTTTTACTTAATAATTCTGGATGATCTGCCCATCCAGATGCTCATTTCTGATTTTGTGTATAAATAGGCTCATGGTGTGGATGTGATGTTTCTTTCCTCTTCATCACTGACAGGTCACTGTTGACATTGAAGATGAGAATGATGAAGCACCTGTCTGCGTACCCTATCTATATACAGCAATCATCTCTGACAATGTTATTGCTGGGACAAACGTCAATGGCCTCAAACTAAACTGTCATGACAGAGATTCACAAGATTTTGAAATGCGCTTTGAAATGGCTTCTGGTAGACACTTTAATTATTTCTTTTAATCACAAACATATGTCAAGTTGACATTAGCGATACAATGTCAGGCATGTTGTGTAACCCTAGAAGTGACTGTTTATAAGAGTTACACTATCTCATAACTAGTATTTGGTTTCCTCACAACACCCTTTCATGCATACACATACAACTTAATTACTCCAATTACTCCTGTGACTTCAAAGAGACTCAGAACTTGGGAAAATGCTACAGATTTTAACACAAGAATCTACATTTCTTATCCATGGAGCCAGCTGGAAAAGATGAAATCTTCCCATCTGATGATATTGTTTCAATTTCACAAGGCTACATGATTTTGACTCTATTATTGCTGGATCTATACAGAATCACATAAACGTTATAGTTACCAACTTGTCTTTTGTAGGAAACCTTTCTTTATTAGACACCTAGAAATTGTTACCTGGAACCATCTAAAACAGATGTATAACATATTCATGGCACTGGCTATTCATTTAACTCTGAGTACCATCAACACATAAAATCATAAGCCAAGAGAAAGTCTATACAGGAAAACAGGGTCCTTGAATTCCTCTTGATCATGACAATAAGACCTTTTCACGTGGCTCAGACTGCTGCTGCTCATCGGAAAAAGGGAGGGTGTAGATGTCAGCAAACAAATTGCGAATAAACAATGAAGCCTAGCTTGATGCTTACACCTATTGCTAAATGATAGGCCCCATGAAGAAAGGAGAAATGTTCATCTTGTTTACAGTGATGGCCGTCTACAAGGCCCTGGGTCTGTGGACAAGGACTTCACTTCTTAAAGACATTATTTGTACTGTGGACTAACTAGCTCATTAGATATTAGTCCAGACTAAGTTGAATGTGACAATCAAATAAAAGAAGAGGAAAAAAATCAGACAGAATATTCGGATAGTAGCATTAAGATTTGCTGCTTACATGTGGGAGTTAGAATAATAATGTTAGTCTTTAAAGACAATTTTGGGTTTGATTATTTCTTTTTAATTTTTTTGAGACAGAGTTTTTTTGTAGCCCATTTGGCCTTGAACTCTATGTAGCCAAGGATGACCTTGATTTTCTTGCCTCTCCCTCCCAAGTGCTGAGATTCAGGCTTACTAACATGCCTAGCTTAAAAACATTTTCCCCTTATAAGTATTGCATATTGTATTTCAACTTTATTTTAAGCTATAGATATGGAAATTTATAGTGTTACACAAATTTTAATTTATATAAACATTCTGGGTTTTAACTTAATTTTAAGGTATCTTGAGACCATTTGATGTATTATAAAATAATTTTATCTTTCCCATTATTCTTTTTAAAGGAAATGAAAATCTTCATTTCCAATTAGACCCAACTCGGGGTTCAAATACTCCAAAATTAATTGTGAAGAATCCTTTCAACTTTGAATCTGGAGCTGAAGTGCAGCAGCAGTATCATCTTGTGGTACATGTAATTGATGACAACCTGCAATATGGGAAAGCTGTCAAGCCCAAGACAGGAACTGCTGTCATAGAGATTCATGTGATGAGGGCCAGCACACCACCTCCTCCAACCAGTTCTGAAGTAAAGAGTTACAGAATTTGATTTGAGTCTTTATGTTGTAAATATTTTACTGCAAAGTCAGATATCCTCAAGAAATGCTAAACAAAGTATCAGACCACTGCTCTCCTTCATATTCCTATAGACTTTCAAACTACCTCAAACAACCATAGGGTTCCCTTGGGCACTGTGTATCTTTGAATATATATTGTGTGCACAGGAATTGTGGAAACTATGTGCACATATGTAGAGGACCCCTAAATGGCTGGCTTCATAATCTGAAGGTCTTGCTCAATAGGAGGGAGCACTGTTCAGTGAATTACAACAGTGAAAAAAACCTCTGCTAATGGATGCTTTAAAGACTTTGCAATCATAACAATGGGGACCCATGATGTGCCAGGCATCACCGTGCCTTTATTCTTTCTTTTTTTCCCCCTACTCTTCTCCTTCTTGCTCCGGCCCTGCTTGCTCTAGCCCCACTTGCTCTGGCACCTTCTGAGCCACCATGTGGTTGCTGGGATTTGAACTCGTGACCTCTGGAAGAACAGTCAGTGGTCTTAACTGCTGAGCCATCTCATCAGTCTGCACCATGTCTTGTCATTTTATTTAATCTTCATTCCAACTCTATAACAGTAGCACACCATTTAGTATCTTATCATTTCTAAAGCAGATAAGGGAACCCTCTCCTGAATTACATAATGGCTTATCAACCCACCAGAAATGAATGTTTCTATTTGATCGACTTTACGGTGTATTGTATTGTTTTGTGGCCTTTAAGATACAACATTAAAAAGTATTTTTTCTTGAGTATTTGATTTTCAAGAATGCACTGTTACCTCAAGCTACACAAAAGGTGGCAGTTAACAGGGACACACCACACAAGTCTAAAAAGACCTTGGATATCATCTAGCTCAATCTCTTAATTTTATAGGTGAAAAAGAGACATGACTTTCTTTAGAACACAGAGTGGCTACTCTGTATAATTCTATTCTTTGCATTCTTAATTTGATGGCTTTTGTATGTCATCATGTTTCTCATTGTTACCTGGGTATTTAC